>JAFIRS010002469.1:0-211975 GCA_018342105.1 Gonioctena quinquepunctata | reverse complement strand
TGAGAAAGTTGATGATCTGATTTCTGATGGTGTTGTGGGTTTTTCCGGGTTTTTCTCCAACTGAAAACAGCAAATGCGCCATCACTTCGAGTGCCGGGCTTCAATCGAGGTTTTCATCTTGATATTATTTTATATTTAATATTTTGCTTTTGGATTTTTTAATTCGTAATAACGATGTTTCATGAGAATAATATCAATTATTATTTTTGCGACCCAAATATCGACCAATAGAATTTCACCATTCGACTTCACGTGGTACAACCTACATGGTATTATACTGATTATTTTTTCGACCCAAATATCGACCAATAGAATTGCACCATTCGACGTCACGTGGTACAACCTACATGGAAATTATACTGATAATTTTTGAAAATTTTCTGGTAGTTGCTATATATAAAAACAAAACATGATCCAGTCAAATTAACCACACTTCAAACTGACAGGTTGAATTCAATTGTGACAATTGGAGATTTTGTATGAAAATGAGTCGTTTTGGGAGTTTGTTCTCTGTCCACCATCGATAAAAAGTCAAAGGAAATGTTCCCATTAATACGGAGAAGGAAAAAAACAGTTTGGAACCAATTTACTACTTTTTGGGACGGAAAAAAAACCCTCGAATACTATTGACGAGCTTCAATTATCTGGCATTTCCCCAGTTCCCTGCAACAAAGTCGTCAAGTTTTTCAGGAAATCACTCGCGCTTCGCGCTCGTGATTTTTAACCTGAAAACTTGACTCTTAATTTGTTTGCAACGAACCTATCGGGAAATACCCGATAATTTGAAGCTCTTGTATTATAAGTGATAATTTTTGAAAATTTTCTCTGGTAGTTGCTATATAAAAAAAAACAAAACATGATCCAGTCAAATTAACCACACTTCAAACTGACAGGTTGAATTCAATTGTGAAAATTTGGGAGATTTTGCATGAAAAATGAGTCGATTTGGAGTTTGTTCTCTGTCCACCATCGATAAAAAGTCAAAGGAAATGTTCCCATTAATACGGAGAAGGCAAAAACAGTTTGGAACCAATTTACTACTTTTTGGGACGGAAAAATAATCCTCGAATACATTATGAGCTTCAAATTATCTGGCATTTCCCTCAAGGTTCCCTGCAAACAAATAAAGTCGTCAAGTTTTTCAGGAAAAATCACTCGCGCTTCGCGCTCGTGATTTTTTAACCTGAAAAACTTGACTCCTTAATTTGTTTGCAACGAACCTATCGGGAAATACCCGATAATTTTGAAGCTCTTGTGGTATTATAAGTGACAATTCAACTCATGTATAAAAAATCACATATGCCACAGTGCAATTGTCAGTTTGACAGCGGCAAAAATTAGCTGCAACTTTTACAGCGACAAATGCACTAGTGGCTTTTTCAGTTATTCATTTGTTTATGAATTATCGCGGTATTGGTTGCCAAAATAAATGAAGTTTGCATTGATATGTTTCCAAATTTCCTATTCATTAAGTTGTCCTGCCGAATCACACTCGATGTTTGTATTGATATCGGGTAAATTTGTGTTGTTCAAATTCTAAACTGTTTCCATTAGCAATTTGACTCGAAAAACTGACAACCTAAAAACGCTGCACCTTCGGTGTCGCGTTTTTAATAGTTGACAGTTTTTTTCGTCCAATTGCTATGCAACAGTTTCTCATTAAACAACCCAAATTTACCCGATAAAATACAAACCTCTCGTGCAATTATAAGTGACAATATTATCTCAGTGTGAGGTGAGAATCCTATCTGAAGAGAAATAGCCAATAATAACATTTTAAATATTAGATGGTGTGTAGTGATTGTCTCAAAAATTGTAGTCTGAAATTTCCGCGCTCCACATAGTCTAAAAGTTCTCTTAGAATACTTACTTTGCAGATTGCCGTGCCCGGAAATATCCAATTCAATTTGTTTGCCAATTGTGACTACCTCTAAAAAAATCGAGTTTTTATGATTTGCTTACAAACTTTAATTCGACGTTTCCGGTCGCCGCAATGACAAGTGTTGGAATTTTTTAAGTCATCGTTTCAACACATCAATCTTTTATTTTTTTGCTATTTGCTTTCGTTTTCTTGCACTTTATTCAACACAATTTTTTTCTGAACCAACTTCATTGAATTTTATTTTGTCGTATCTTTGAAAACGTCACGGCAGTGACAGCTTTCTTTTTGGCCATGTATGTAGCATCGGAGCTGCACCGGGGCACAAAACACATTATTTTCACTTTATTCTCACTCTCTTGTGGGAATTCAAAATAACGGATACTCCCTCTGGTGTCGATTTTTGAAACTATACATACCTACGTATATTGTTTACTTTTCCAAACATTAATGTTTATATGATTTTAGCCATTCTATAGCTAAAACTTGTCGAATCACTTGTAATTGTTGTAATTTAATGAAATTCTTGTTTAGATAGATAGATATCATTTATTTTTCCAAAGATAACATTGTTGTAATATAGCAATAGTCAAGTATATGAATAAACAAACAGATATATAATTATACATATACGGATTAAAATCGCAAATAAAAGTAATAAGTAATAAAAGTAATAAGTAATAGGTAGACAATGGGTAATATAAAAGACAAACAGACTAATGAAAACACTCAGACAAATGGTAAAAACACTTATCTATTAAAAATTCCTGGACAGTTTTCCTGAACACAGTTAGGCTCTCAATATTTTTAATTATTTCTGGCAACTTATTGAAAATACGCAACCCTATATATTCGGGCGAGTTATGAGTTATACACATTTTTGCAAATGGCACACTAAAGTTATATTTATTCCTGGTATTCATTGAATCTTTGTTCAGTTTGAAGCTGTTTTTGTTTTTAAAAATGTATAAACACATTTCCAAAATATATAATGAAGTGAGCGTTAGTATCCTAAACTCTATACAAATGTTCCTGCAAGAATGAGTATATTTCACATCTGATGATGCGTTTTCGAGAAATTAACACATTTCCTGCTAGGGTGGAGTTACCTCAAAGACAAATACCAAATCTAATGCGGGAGTCTACTTGTGCATAATATAAATTCATCATCCGTCCTCTAGTTAGCACACATCTAACATTTTTGAAAAGGTAATATATTGAATTCAGTTTGGAAATCAATGTTTCACAGTGTGGTTTCCAACTAAGAGTTGGATCAATCTTGATTCCCAAAAAACTGATCGCCTCTACATTGTCTCGAACCATACAGTTGTTGATGCATATATTGAGTGGTTCACATACTTTTGTCGGTTATGAAATGTCGCTTATTGAGTTTTTTCAGTATTGAAAAATAATTGATGTTCATCAAACCACTCAGTATGTCCTAATAAATTTGTAATTTCCGTACTAATGTTTGTTGCGGATGGATTTGAGATGATAAGAGATAAGTCATCTGCATACATTGTAAAAAACTGATTTTTCAGAAATAAATCAAGGCTATTTACATACATTAAGAAAAGACAGGGTCCCAGCACCGAGCGTTGTGGCACACCAGACTCCACTGAAGAATAGTCTGAATTATATTTTTTTATTTCAGTTAGATCTATATGCTGTATTTGAACGAATTGTTTTCTATACTTAAAGAAAGATGATATCCAGCTTAGAGGCTGTCCTCTTATTCCAGAGTCATATCGCTTTGTTAAGCCACGTAAATACAGAGAAATTTTTCTACGATACAAAACAACGTAATATTCTTGATAAACAGAAAAGATCAATATGGACCACCTGCTAGACTGAAACAGCTGATAAGCATACGTTCGTAAAACCATACGTTGTTATCGGGAGACAATTAAAATGCTTTTAAAAATAATTACCAAGAAATACCCCTTGTAGACGGGACGCATAAATCATTCATCTAGGAGCGAAAACAAAGATTATTGACTGCTACTGGGTACATTCCCAGCGCGATAAGAAAATCAGTTTTATTTACTACCGAAAGAAAACATATCCATATTTCAAACATCCGTCCAAATTCGATAAACATGGGGTCATTAATTCCGCGATAGAGCGACAGCTACCGTAAATATATTATCCAATTATAACATAAGATAAGCCAGAACGGGTTAGAAAAACAAGAATATTTCAAACATTTACGACTTCACAACAACCTAAGCTCCGCCTACTAGCTCCCGTAAGCGGACGACACTATAAAAGCGTGAGCTTCATGTCAATAAAAAATTCATTCAGTTCGATCTGGTATTCCACAGTGAACGCGAGAATATGCCATTCGCAAAAGTTAGGTTAAAAAGTCAGGCTAATTACAATATCGTGCAATAATAATGAGAGTTTCCAAACCGGTGTAGTTAACTTCAGCAAACATAGAAACTCAGCCGATTCAGATCAAGTATTGAAGTTCATAGTAAAAACACGAGCGATCAGGATAGTTTCCACAAATTGTCAAAGCTTCCAAAAACAGAGATAATACAACGGGATTCAGCAATTTCAATGGTTCACGATCACTTAGAAAAACCTTAACTGTATACGAATATACCGGACGAATTAATTAGAATAACCGATTGACGCGGGAGAAAACGAATAATAAAGTCTAATCTAATTGCGTTTAAAACTACTCCAGTGAATAAGTGTTAAACAGGGTGAGTCTCATGTTTGTTTTTCTGTATTTATGTTTATGGCAAAACCCAACCCATTAAAATGTGTATGTGTCTATAAAGTATGTCCATAGTTTTCAAGATCACCAAGTTTTCAAAAAGAGAATTATTGTTAGTCGTTTGCAGCACTTGATTGCAAGATTTCTTTTAGTAAAATTATTTCTATTGTGACGATCATTGCAGAATTATCTGCCACTACGCTAAATTAGTTTTCTTTGTATGAATATGGTTTCCTATCATTCGTCCATAGACGATTGAGAGAATTGTGTCCGTTTTTATTAAATATATATATACATTTTTAACATTTTATGAGTGCAGTCCTTTATTTATTTTCTTTTATGAATAACCTTTCGAATCTTTCTGAACGGTAGTACTTCCTGAATAAACAGCCCATGTTCCGGTATTTAAGAGAAATGAAATCAGATCTGAGCCGCTCCAGACCTAGTTTCAGTATCGACCTTCTTCAGACAGTCGATTGCTCTTAATACCGTTTTTCCAACCTAACGAATAACGTCTGGTATTACAGGTGTGGTGGGTTAAATCCCAACATCCCGTAGTCAGGGCAAAACAATTGATGTCAGGTGTGCGAGTAATAATTGAGGAAGTACATTAACGCATATATGATATTTTCCAAAGAAAAAAAAAAAAGTGTCAAACAAAAATTTAATTTGAAATTTTTTAATAAATATTTTAATTTTTTATTTTTACAAATAAGTGTCAGTGGAAAAAAGACTAATTTGAACAGAAGTAAATGAGTAGAAAAATTGTGAAAATAGTTTAGATAAATGTTGTTATTTTGAAAACAAATAAGTGTCAGTGGAAAAAAGACTAAAGATTTTATCAAAATAATTAAATCATGGAAACTCAGACAACAGTGCCGTGGGTTAGGTATGAGCCGGCAATTACTATCACTTTGGATAATATACCTTTTTATAAGGGTACAACAGAAATCAAAGATTTTATTCGTGAAATTGAGAATTTGGCAGCTGTAGCAAAATGGACAGACAGTCAAATAAGTTCTATAGTTAGATTAAAATTGAAAGGAATAGCTAGATTATTTATTGAAGCAGAAGATGAATTACAAAATACCGACAACTGGCAATTAATCAAAAAGGAATTATTGAAGCAGTTTAGCAAATGGAAATTACCTGGAGAAGCACAAAAAGAATTTTTGAATTGTTATCAAGAAAAGAATGAATCGGTTAGGAATTTTTTCATAAGATTAAAGATATGTGCAGCGAATATAAGGTACCTCACAGGAAATAATAGAATTGACAATGTATTAGAGCAAAAATACGAGCAGGATATTTTGGTTCAATTTGCTATTGGATTGTTAGATCCTGTTAGAAAAAAAGTTTTATCTGAAAGTCCTGTCAGTTTAGAAGAAGCCATCACATTAGCAGAAAAAGAAGAATTAATTGAGCAAATTACGAATACACCGAATAGAAATTTCAGAACTTTCAATGCGAATATAATATTGTGCACACATTGTAACAGAAAAGGTCACACAGCAGGAGATTGTTATATGAAAAATTGCGTATGCCTCACATGTCAAGAAGTAGGACATATGTCATATAGATGTCCAAATAGAAATAGTTTTCAAAATAAGAGATTAAATGATTCAGGAAAATGGTTTTCCAACTACGCTAAGGAAAAAAGATTTAAAAAATATGGAAAAATGAATAAATATAGAACAGAATTTTCTAACAATTCGAAAGAAAATAGATTTCAATCTCATAGAAGCAGGAATGAACGAGGAAATTTTAGGAGAATAAATTATAGAAAGCAAACAGGAAATAGCTATGGAAATGACAGAAAATGGGAAAAGTATGGAAAAAGGCAAAATATAACAGGAATTTAAATGGAATGGCAGCTTTCAACAAGCCCTCAGATGAAAGCTGCGGGAAAAACTATTTAAATAGTGCGAGGCAAGAGGAAAATATACTAATCGACGATGAACAGAAAATGTTATTAATTTAGAAATAGCAGGAATTTTGAGACATATATCCGTAGATATGAGATCTCAAGTATCAGTGGCCATATTAATATTGTTAGAGGTATGAAATTAAATTATGATCTGCCGTATCACCTCAGAAAAGACAAGGAAATTTCACTCAGTATATTGGCTCGGTTATATTGCCAATCAAAGTAAAGGAAGGAAAAGTTATTGAACATGAATTCTTAATAGTTGAAAATGATCATCGTAGTACTGAAATAACACTGGGATTAGATTTTTTACGAAAATATGACGTGCAAATTGATTGGAGAGAAAATCAAATGTATTTATCGGGGGAAATTATCGAGTTGAAAAAAAAAAATCCAACACATATGCCAAACGAATCGGGATGACGAACAGAGGAAGTTGAAAAAGAGATTTGAAGAAGTAGAAAACGATTAAGAGATGTCAATATCATGATGTACGATTGGATGAATTCTGTAGAAAACTAGAATTGAAAAGGGAGGGCCCGCCCAAATCAATCCGCGAAGTATTCTTAAACAGAGTTTCATGCCATGAAACGAGACGTACAACTTCGAATCAAATAGAGATATCAGGGACCGGTGATTTAATTGTGACACCAGGTTTAGAAAAAACAGTTTCAAAGATGTCAGCGACTGGTGATTTAAAGGAGACGCTAGTCTGCAAAGAAATAGTTGAAATTGAAGAATATGGAAAATCGTCTGGAACAAGAGAAAAGCGAAACATGCGTTTAAACGAGCAACAAGAGAGAAGAGAGGAATTTAGAAAAGTGCCACCTATGGAAAATGGAAAACCGACGCACTCTGTACATTAGGGACCGATAGTCACAAGTGACAGTCGACAAGTGGAAATGCCTACGTATAGGTACGAGCATTTCCTACCTGAAGGAACGGAGAGATGTAACGGAACATTGCCCATACAGCACTACAGCGAGGATGAAGAAAATTATAGTCAGAAAATGGAAAAAGTTGGTATGAAAGCTTTTGAAAGTGAAAATATTCCAGGAAGTAGCCAGACATATTCAGGGAGAACGGAAATTGCAACGGTTAATGCATCAAGGAATCGAAGGAAGGTGATAAATGTAGAAAATAGTAAATCATTGGAAGATAGTTTGAGAGATAGTTACGAATCACCCAAGGGAGATGCTCTATCCACCAGGAAGTTGGAATCTGCCAAGCACCTAGGAATAACAGTCGCCAAAGATAAGACTTTTTCTACAGTCGTAAATCACAAGGATGAAAATTTCTTGCCTAAGGACAAAATCCTACCGCCCAGATTTTTGAATGTATGTAAAGTTCAAGCAAAAAGTATAGTGAACTCCGAAGATACGAAATTACTGAGTATTGCAGAAAATGGATTTTTAACGCCGAGAAAACGAAGCATAGGAGAAGATTTTAATATAGATACGAAAGTAAAGAAAGAAATAAATCCCGAAGTGAAAAAGATTAGAACTTTAGCCAGACAGAAAGGAAAATCTAATTTAAAAAAGACATCGCACGTTAATTTTGAACTCCAACCAGTGAAAGAAACAGAGAGTCAAATAATAAACGATGATCGATTCAACAAGTATATGAATGGAAGCGTTCGACAAGCGACACAAGAAAATGAGGTAAAATTAGATCAAGTTTTAGTTCAAACTCAAGAAAATATGCCAGATGAATTACCAATAGTTAATGCCGAAAATATAGGAAAATGTCAGCCAAGTGAAATGTCCAAAGAAAATGAAGAAAACATTTCTGAAAATAAATTCCCCCTTGCACAACCCATGACACGCGGCACTGTTCAAATGACACCCATGAAAAATTTGGTTCAATCAGTTAAATATCAGTAAACAAGAAAATTTTAGTATGCACCAGAATGTAGGAACGTATATATAGTATGGTAATTATTATAGTTTTAGCAGACTGCAAAAGACGCAGAAAAATTGAAAAAAATCCCTGAAGGTTAATTTGCCAAAACATATTTATAGCTACGAGGAATTTGTAAAAATTGGAATGAATAAAAATACGAAATCTACCGATACCTTAATGAAAAACGGAATTAAATTAATTGTATCATAGTACGGGAACAAACTGAAAAAATATATAAGAGAATCAACTGACAACGTGAAACGCGAACAGGGACAATTTTATCAAGGGTTTTGATGTAAAATAACGACAGTAAATTCCCCGGGAAATTCAAGCAAAGCTATTTTGAGACGGATATAGTTCATTACAGGTCATAGAAAAAACGAAGAATGGACGAAAGAACTGAAATGAAACACTGTACGGATTACAGACTATACAAACCACAAACGCGATATGTTATGAAAATTAATGCAAATAGAAACAGTTATAGAATATCGAATCGCCGAGTTACCTAATACAGATAAATAATATAATCACGATTTTCGGAAAATGTGTTTACGGATTTGTAGAATATTCACACTAGAACATCGCGACGTTTATAATTGTACAGTACCTAAATAAATAATGATAAAATTTACTAACCGCGCATATAGGGAAGGTTTTGACAGGAATATCGTGGACTATTATTGTTGAAACCCAAGAAAATATCTCTGAAACGATGGCAGTGGAAAATCCAGCATGGCGAAGCGAAATGATGAGACCAGCAGAATCGAAAAATTAAAACCAGTAAACACCCTTCACTAAACAAATCACCTGTGTTAATGGTACCGCACAAATAGGCGTCCCAGGAACGAAGATTTCTAAACGAATGAATTACCACCGTTTGACCACCGGAAACCGAACACCATTTACAACATTACGCCAACGAATGCACTTGCACTGAAACAGAAAACACAGGCTGTGTTATCTGTCTAGCTCCGATACCAACTAATTATCACGGAGTGCTGACCCGAAAAACGTGTGGAAGGCTTTACAATCCCCAAAAAGCCAGATGGTTAGAGAAGATAAAGAAGGAACAAATAGTCCCGTACCGCTGATACGTACCCTTAGCCAACCAGCGGCGTAGCAGGAAAAATTCCCAGAGGATCCAACGGATAGAGTTAAATTGATGCCCACCGGAATAGAAGTGAGAAAAATCCCCCCGTTGAAGAAGGCGAGTACATACCCTTACAGTATGGAAATTACCCCATGGAAGAAAGAGACTTTATTGTGTGTTTGCATGATTATTTGCATGTTATTTTTAAGAAAATTAGAATTAAGTACTGAGAAGTGAGGTTAATAACTTTGGTAATAGAGTATAATTATCCTCTAGAAGATGTAAACCGTAGTCCATTGTAATTGTCAAAGTAAGACTTATAAAATTTGTCACTAGAATAGGATTACACTACAGCAAGTTAAAACATTTTTGCAAATTTTTTGTAGAGGGTTGGGACGAGTGTTAAGCCACGTAAATACAGAGAAATTTTTCTACGATACAAAACAACGTAATATTCTTGATAAACAGAAAAGATCAATATGGACCACCTGCTAGACTGAAACAGCTGATAAGCATACGTTCGTAAAACCATACGTTGTTATCGGGAGACAATTAAAATGCTTTTAAAAATAATTACCAAGAAATACCCCTTGTAGACGGGACGCATAAATCATTCATCTAGGAGCGAAAACAAAGATTATTGACTGCTACTGGGTACATTCCCAGCGCGATAAGAAAATCAGTTTTATTTACTACCGAAAGAAAACATATCCATATTTCAAACATCCGTCCAAATTCGATAAACATGGGGTCATTAATTCCGCGATAGAGCGACAGCTACCGTAAATATATTATCCAATTATAACATAAGATAAGCCAGAACGGGTTAGAAAAACAAGACCCTTTATCAGTTTTACGACTTCACAACAACCTAAGCTCCGCCTACTAGCTCCCGTGCGGACGACACTATAAAAGCGTGAGCTTCATGTCAATATTAAAAATTCATTCAGTTCGATCTGGTATTCCACAGTGAACGCGAGAATATGCCATTCGCAAAAGTTAGGTTAAAAAGTCAGGCTAATTACAATATCGTGCAATAATAATGAGAGTTTCCAAACCGGTGTAGTTAACTTCAGCAAACATAGAAACTCAGCCGATTCAGATCAAGTATTGAAGTTCATAGTAAAAACACGAGCGATCAGGATAGTTTCCACAAATTGTCAAAGCTTCCAAAAACAGAGATAATACAACGGGATTCAGCAATTTCAATGGTTCACGATCACTTAGAAAAACCTTAACTGTATACGAATATACCGGACGAATTAATTAGAATAACCGATTGACGCGGGAGAAAACGAATAATAAAGTCTAATCTAATTGCGTTTAAAACTACTCCAGTGAATAAGTGTTAAACAGGGTGAGTCTCATGTTTGTTTTTCTGTATTTATGTTTATGGCAAAACCCAACCCATTAAAATGTGTATGTGTCTATAAAGTATGTCCATAGTTTTCAAGATCACCAAGTTTTCAAAAAGAGAATTATTGTTAGTCGTTTGCAGCACTTGATTGCAAGATTTCTTTTAGTAAAATTATTTCTATTGTGACGATCATTGCAGAATTATCTGCCACTACGCTAAATTAGTTTTCTTTGTATGAATATGGTTTCCTATCATTCGTCCATAGACGATTGAGAGAATTGTGTCCGTTTTTATTAAATATATATATACATTTTTAACATTTTATGAGTGCAGTCCTTTATTTATTTTCTTTTATGAATAACCTTTCGAATCTTTCTGAACGGTAGTACTTCCTGAATAAACAGCCCATGTTCCGGTATTTAAGAGAAATGAAATCAGATCTGAGCCGCTCCAGACCTAGTTTCAGTATCGACCTTCTTCAGACAGTCGATTGCTCTTAATACCGTTTTTCCAACCTAACGAATAACGTCTGGTATTACAGGTGTGGTGGGTTAAATCCCAACATCCCGTAGTCAGGGCAAAACAGCTTTTGACAGTAAAGTATCACGATTGACGCAGTCGAATGCCCTGCTCAGATCACAAAAAATCCCAACAGGACCCTCGGCTGCCTCAATACATTTGATAATTTGACTATAAAAAGAGTGAATTGCCGTATCAATAGATTTTCCTGCACGAAATCCATGTTGTTTTTCTGTTAATATATTGAATTTTATTAAGAAATTATCAAGTCGTGATAAAAATGCGTATTCTAAAATTTCAGAAAGCGAGAGAGGAACCGTTACTGGTCTATAGTTTTCAAGCAAAAATTTGTCCTTTTTTTTTAATATTGGAATAATCTTACCCACTTTCACACAGGAAGGAAAAGTGAGTAAGTGGCTTTTTTCATTAAAAACATGGGTATATCATCAAACCCGGAAGAACTTTTATTTTTCAATATGTGTTTGAGAAGTGTTCCTAATTCATCTTCTCCATAAGGGGTTGAAAAAAAGGAACCATATCGGATTACTCTGCAATCTGATACATAGGATCTATCCTTGTTAGTCAAGTTTTCAA
Source organism: Gonioctena quinquepunctata (assembly GCA_018342105.1). Taxonomy (NCBI): domain Eukaryota; kingdom Metazoa; phylum Arthropoda; class Insecta; order Coleoptera; family Chrysomelidae; genus Gonioctena; species Gonioctena quinquepunctata. The sequence goes on along the minus strand of JAFIRS010002469.1, from coordinate 199,979 downwards.
TTATTGTTTTGGGAGCATCTGTAAAAAAACTGTTGAAAGATGAAGCAATCAAATGGGGGTCACTTATTTCTTGATCATCAACTTATTGCTAGGTTACCTTGTTTTTTATTTTCATTTGATAATTTATCTGTCACTTTCCAGGAAGTTTTTGATGGATTGCTAGCTAGAATTGAATATTTTATTCTTTTTTTACCTCAGATATCAGATCAGCGTGTTTTCTTTTAAAATCTCGATAAGCTGGTTCGAGAACAGGATATCTTTTGCATGAAAAGTTCAGGTCTTTAAGATTAGTGCTTGATCTGGTATATGTTCTGTTGACTATTGTACGTCCTCGAGTGAAAAACTGGGCGATTAAAGTTCATTATGGTTGTGTGCCTCAATTTGACTCTTGGCAAAACGATCCCGTTGTAATGGAATAAGTTTTTATCATTTTCCGTGAGAAAATGAACGTAACGTTCTGGTGCAGACTAATCTAGGATTGAGCGAGTTTATAGACATACGATGGGCTCTTGATGATGATCGTGGAAGCGTGAAATAGATTTTCGTCGACAAAAATGTATTGAAGACCTAGTGAATGCGATGTCTCTCCTGCGTCAATGTTACGAATGATTTCTGGTGAGTACTCTCTTTTGGAAAACATTCTTCTTTGCCTCATTCATCTTTATGAGTTCTTAATCAAGACTGGAATAGAAAATCAAATAACTATCTGAATGAAAATGCAAATTTTCAATTTCAGATTTTTTCTTTTGAGTTAGGGCCTTCTCAGAATATCCATCAGATGTAGTTCAATGTCCAGCGTGGCTTTAGCCGGGGAAGTAGTTGTTTTCTGTTAGACATTCACAAAAATAACTTCATTTTAATCGTGGATTTTTCAATTCACAGAAAAATCTTTCTATCAATATTCAATTGAGAATGTTTCCCTTTTCAACATGAATACCCCACAAGAGGTTATCTTGACGATGGAAGATAGTGACTAAAGTTTATCTTTCAGTCGCAGATGATTCCACATCTGATTTTATGAACATCCTGTTTATATTTTCAACAAATCAATACAATCCCTTTCCAAAATCTTCCTGTATCGTCTGTGGCCAAGAAAAAAAGTTAAAAAGGTCTTTCAAAGAGAGTTGAGAGGAAAGAAATGGCAGTTAAGAAGAGAAAACGTAATATCTCTTACGTTCAGCATACCAAAAATTATTCATACAGTATGGAAAAAAGTGACTATATATATATATATATATATATATATATATATAAACTGATAGTGACACAAAAAAGAATCCTTAAAATAATTTTCAAAAAAAAGAGAACTCATCCAACAGATGCTCTCTATCTCGAAACGAATATATTTGATACCGTACAGCTCTTCTTTTTACATACTAATATCAAATGTTTCAAATCAAAACACAAACATCCTAGAATAGAACACGAATACAACACTCGAAGTAAACAAAATAATTTCAAAATACCTTACATGAATAAAGCTGTAGGGCAAAAAAGCCACAGCTACCTGAGCCTTAAACTATTCAATACTCTACCAAATCAAATAAAAATTTCAAAAAATCAAAATGAAATCAAAAGAAGATTAAATGACTACATCACTAGCTTGCCTCGTACAGAGATACATAATTTATTATATTCCTAATCATCCCAACAGAAACATTTTTCCGTTTTTTATATAAATATTCCCTATGACATAACAACCTTCCCAAAAATTTGTCACTTTATTATATCGTAAATGTAATTTTATCTTGAAGAACAAACAGTTCATATATATGTTTATATTAATGTGAGTGTATTAAATTGTATATCTATGTTTCGCAAACACCTAGTGTTAAATATTAATCTTGTATTTTATTATTTTACTACATGATACATTTTTACTTCCTGTTTGTAATTTTCAGTCACACACAAACTGGAGACAGTTTATGTGACTTTTCTCGTTTATTAACTTATTCCCTACTTCTGCCTATGTTTATATATTGTACCTGAAGTTAATAAATTATTATAAATATTATTATATTATATTATATATTATATTATATATCTAGGAGATAAGGACACATTGTTTACTTTTCGAAACATTAATATTTATATGATTTTAGCCATCGTACCCTTAAAACTTGTCAAATCTCTTGTGATTGTTGACATTCAAAGGAATTCTGGTTTACCTGGTGAATATTCTGTTGACTATTGTACGTCCTCGAGTGAAAAAATGAGCGATTCTAGTTCAAATCATTATTGTTGTGTACCTCAATGTGACTCTTCGGCAAAACGATCCCGTTGTACTGGAATAAGTTTTTATCATTTTACGTGAGAAAATGAATGTACTATACTGGTGCAGACTAATCTAGGATTGAGTGAGTCTATAGACAGACGACGGGCTCTTGGGATCTTGAAGAAGAATACAGTTCCTTCCCAAAATGTTCCTGTATCGTGTGTGACCACGAAAAAAAGTGAAAAAGAGAACCTTCAAAGAGAGTTGAGAAGAAAAAAAAGACAGTTAAGAAGATCAAAAAAGATGGTAGGTATTCAACATACCGAAGATTATTCATGCAGTATGAAAAAAAGTTACTATTTATGTATATCTAGGTGATAAGGACACATTTTCACACCATCTTGTTTGTTTCAGATGAAATAAAAAAACTGTTTTTGTTAGTTTTATTTCCAATTCGAACATTCACAAATAACATTCACAAATAATAATGTGTACCATTTCTTCAAAATAATTCCCGATGACTTCACTAAGCTGTCCAGAAACTTTTTTTCAAGCAATTTAGAACATACTTTGTCTCCTTCAAAGTGAGTTTTCGCAAATGATTTGGTCTTAAGATTTAAATACACAACTTCACTAGAGTCTTGAAATTAATAACACCACACAACAAAACTGGCAAATAATACCAAATGGAAATATTTCAAGTAAAACTCCAAACACCAAAGTATAACCTCTGTGAAAACAGACAAACAATGTACGTATGTCTGGTTTGAATTTTCGCCACTCTGGCACTGGTATCTAATTGAATTTTGAATTCCCAATACTACAACTTAAAATTATTATTCTCATTCTGCAAACTATTCTGAACATGGTAATATATTGAAAAAAAATGCTATTTTGCGCTGAAAATTGCAAACATTTTGCAGTTAGAGAAATATTGAGTCAAGGTTTACACTAATATACAGATGGAATCAATTCAAACATTTCTGCTGATCGATTTTGTGGTGGCAGATTGCTTTACCTAACCACAATCTTCAATTTTCTTCGTCTGTCATTATAAGAAGACCGACATCTTGATATATTTGATTGAATTTAGAATTTGAACTGTATTTAGAACTTCATCACGACACCCAGGCCATTTAAATATTATTTCAGGTAGATTTCAATAGAAATATACTTCCTGTTGAGGAAGTCACCACAACAAGACTTTCAAAAAATGTTGATCATGGTCCCCAGAACCCAAAAATACCATCAGTTCGAAAGTTTATGGGATAAAACGACGAAATTTCTAGACATAAAAATATGGCCCAATTTTCAACCAAATAATTTTTTTTTTCCGAAAATAGTTTTTATCAATATCTTGATCATATTCAAAGATGAACAAAATCGGTTTAGTATTTTCAAAATGGCGGTGTTGTAAGATTGAAAAAAAATGCAATCTCTCATTTTTATAATAATATTGGCAAACTTGGTGATTTGTTAGAGCTCCATGACTTTCATTCAAAAGGTTTTTCTCTAAAATGTAGATACAAACAGAAAATCGCTAATAATTAATTTTTTATAACTTCATATTTTCTGTTCTGCGTTATCGGTTTATTTTTGAATTATCCATTTTCTCAATTCTGAAATACCTAATCCAGCTTAACAATACCTAATTCGTTTTCTACTCCTTGAATTTTGATTCCGGAATTAGTTTATGTCGCGTCATCTAGAAAGCAATAGCAATAACTTTTAGCGGAGTTTTCAACCGTGCAAAAACCCAAAGTGAAGATTTCCACTACCCAGAAACCAGTTTACCAATGTATTTTTCAACGTTGGCAATTGTGCAGCTGTGTCTACCATTCACTAGAGGGCGCTCAATTAGAAAGTAAACGTTTGTTACGTTTAAGTAGTAGAAATTATAGAATATTTTTTCAAAGCTGTTCATGCTCCAGAAAAATAATCAAAAGAATATATTCCCCAACTTCAATGCTGAGAATGGCGCTATAAAGGACCAAATGTCCACCCGAGCAGTAAATAACAAATTTTAGTCAGAGCATCCGTCAATTGTAGATCAATCAGGCTTAAGGCGGATTTTCTATTTTCATGAATACAATCCGATGATCCGATCGTAAGTTTTATCATTTGTGATTTGAGGGGAGTTCCGCACAAGTTGCCAACTTAAGAAAAACTTTCATAACTTCTGCCTCTCCAATGGCAATTGTTTGAGTTTGATTGCATAGAAAAACGCAAATTTGATATATTAATCCAATAACTTTTGGTCATGAAGCGCCTATATATTGTTCATATCAAATGTGTGTTTCATAGAGATTTTGTGCCTGAAATGTTGACAGTTGGCAGCGCAAAACAATAACAACGGAGATTTTGTGAAATTCTCGTTCTGTGTCTTCTGACAAAGAAGAAAACTTTTGAAACCTCTACACTGAAAAACAAAGAAATTTTCCAAGGACTACTCGTGACAGATGTCGATATATAATGCCCGAATCTGATTGGAACAAGCACCAACATTCGAGATATAGACAAAATTCCCTATTTATATAATTTTTTTCATACAAATATATGAAGGTTTAGAAGGTTTGTTTCCGTCCATGCTCTTTCAAATGTACTTGAATATTCTTTACTGATATTGAAATAAATATTATCATTATTATATTCAATTTGTTTTTCTCCACACATCCCTGACGAAATTATTACAATGGGGAGTCTCGCACAAGTTGCCAACTTTAAATAAACCTTTCGTGTAATAACGACTGTCATCTGTCAGGTCGTCATTCGAACCTTAACACAGAACGCCACTTCTTTCTCTTGTAGCTTGACTTCCGTTGTTATCAGTTGTTATTGTGTTGTGCATTCTCTTATTCAATATTTTTTTTCCCAAAATATGTTTTGTGTACGTGCTACCAACTGTTCACATTTTCAGACACACAATCTCTATGAATGACACATTTGATATAAGAAATATATAGGCGTTTCATAACCAAAAGTAATTGAATTGGTATATCAAGTTGGCTATTTTCTATATAACCAAAGTCAAACAATTGTCTTTGGAGAGGCTGAACTTTTGAAGGTTTTTTTTAAGTTGGCAACTTGTACAAGTTTTTTAAGGTTTTTTTAAAGTTGACAACATGTGCGGAAATCCCCTTTTGTACATCAATCAGGCTTGAGGCAGATTTTTATACATAGCGTTTTCATTTCAGCTCTCATCCAACTTAGTTGAAATTGCAATTTTTTTTCCATATTGATATAGACTTTAACCCCACTGCCTCCCTCTTCTGGTTATGCTGAATAGATATCAACGATATAAGTAGAATTTGAATTTTGAAAACACAATTCTTCGAGTATTATTTTATATTGAAGATAAGGAATGAACAATAGAGAGTTATTGCAACGTCCGTTCTATAGTTCTTTCAATGAAGTTTCTTTTATTTTGACATGTACGCATGCGCATTGTGTCCGACTTCGAGGATATCCTCAATCTAAAATACAGGCATCCCTTACTGCATTTAAATACAGGCCAAGAACCTCTTCCTTCATTTTGACGGAATTATTTTTTCTTTCATATATCTGTCGCCAGTTGAAAATATAAAGTTTGTTAAGCACTGCTCTTCTATATATTCTCAAAATCAAACAAAGCAGGTTCATGTAGTGGTGGTATATTTTCTACCCCAAAAATATTGTGAAGAATTGATTCGTCCAAGTGTCACTTATGTGTTCAACACCCTTTCGAAATCGCGTTGGAGGATACTTTGGTAGCGGATCTTTTAATGAAGTTAGCACTTATTTGTAAATTGCAATAACTCTCTATTATCTTGTCAAATGCCCGATAATAAAAACTCATAGGTCCGTAAATAAAACACACAGCCTTTTTGTTGTTCACACATCGAGTAGTTTAGTCTCCTGAATTTAGATGCCGCTCACTCCGTGGTTTCTCCGTATAACGTCATCATACAAAACTGACCAATGGGCATTGGAGATTCTCATTTGAATCTGCATCGTCAAATGTCAAATGAAAATAAAAAACCCAACCTACAAAAACGTTTGGATGTTTACAAATTAGGAACATTATCTATTTTATTTACAAAATAATGTTTTCCACAAGTACTCAGTGCAAGCACTGGATGTTCAGCAGTGAAGAAGACCTCAACAAACTGAGAGAAAGAGCTAATCAAAGACACATTCAGAAGTATGGGAAACTTGTTCATGTAAGTTCGAAAACGGCAATCTCAGAAAAGTGGTAAATGTATAGGTAGTTCACTCATGCTCCCTGAAAATAGCTGAAAGACTCTTGTTACGTGTTTTTTTACCCTGAACACAAATCCGGAAGAAAAAACGGTAGTCTCATACCGGAGCCCCTTTTTTGTTCTCTAACGAGATTTTCAAGCACCGTTTTCTCGCGCGAAAAATCACTCGAAATGCCTCCTTCTTCCAAACAGCATAAACTACTAACAAATCACTTATTTTAGGTTAAATTCGGCACATAATTCAGCCAGTTCTATCGAAAAAAATCCTTCAACACATACATCCTAATATCTGGCACTGATTGAGGTTGTTTGTTGTAGATGCGAGGAGAAGTTTGGATGTACATGTTGAGGAAGGAGCATTTTTTCGATAGAACCGGCTGTATTTTGTGCCAAATTGTACCAAAAATTAGTAATTCAATGATAGTAGTTTATAATTTTTGAAAAAAGGAGGCATTTGAGTGATTTTTGCGCGATAAAATGGTGCTTGAAAATTACGTTCTAGAACACTGCCACGTTTTTTTTCCAGATTCGTGTTCGGGAGCAAAACCAATAAGAAAAGTCTTTCGGATATTTTCGGAGAGCATGAGTGGACTAACAATACATTTACCCCGAAAAGTATTCACCGTTTTCTTTCAGGATAATGCAAAATACGAATTTTTCCTCAATCCGGACGAAGAAAAAATCATGGTGAAGAGGTACGAACTGCATTTGCGGGATTTTTGCAAAAGATTCCAGCCTCCGATGCCCCGTTACGTCACTGGCACATCCTTCCATTACTTCAAACGATTTTATATAAATAATTCAGTTATGAATTACCATCCGAAAGAAATAATGTGAGTAGCAAATCATTTCTGTATGCAAAAAGTGAAGTTTCTATTTTTTCAGGGTGACCTGCATCTATTTAGCTTGTAAAGTAGAAGAATTCAACGTATCCATCCAACAGTTTGTAGCCAATATCAAGGGTGATAGGGAAAAAGCCACAGATATTATATTGAATAATGAGCTTCTGCTAATGGAACAGCTGAGCTTTCATTTGTCGATTCATAATCCGTTTAGACCAGTTGAGGGCTTGCTTATAGATATAAAGGTGAAGACTTTTTTCCTATAATAATAATTTATTTACCATATCAATTACTTACGAGATATATATTTATGAAAACAATATAGATGGTAGTTGATGAAAAGCTGCAATATTCGATTTTCAGAATAACAATGAAACCTATGACATTTTATCTGAAATATGAAGGTTCTAGGATGTAGTTTGAGAGTGCCTAATAATTTATGCATCAGCAAATCCCATAATGTTATTTATCAGTTCATGATGAGTTCTCAATTAAGACTGGAATAGAAAATCAAATAATAATCTGAATAAAAATGCAAATTTTTACTTTCATATTTTTTTCTTTTAAGTTGGGGTCCTTTCAAAATATTTATCAGATGTAGTTCAATGTCCAGTGTGGCATTGGCCGGGAAAATGTTTTTTTTCTGTTAGATATTCATAAAAAAGAACTATTATTTTTTTCGTGGATTTTTTAATTCACAGAAAAATATTTCTATTTAATATTTAATCAAGAATGTTTCCCCCTTTCAAACTAGATTACGGTTTATCTTCTATTAACAGATGATTCCACACCAGATTTTCATATCTTCAAAGAAATCAAAGTGTAACAATTTTTTTTCAGACCAGGGGTTCTCTCCATGACCCAGAAAGGCTGAGATCGGGTACTGAGCATTTCCTAGAACGTGCCCTGCTTACAGACGTCGTAATGCTGTATTCCCCGAGTCAGGTAGCTCTGGCAGCTGTGCTACATGCCGCCTCTAAACTACAAGAAAATTTGGACTCCTATGTCACTGATACATTGTTCGGGGAGGATGGTAGGGGAAAGTTGGAAGAATTGATCGAAGCTGTGAGAGGTTAGTAATTCAAGAGTCCAAAAAAATCAATCAGTCCTCTATAAATGTTGGGTAGTTAAAAAAAGAATTGTTGGTATTGGCAAATCTTTTAGGATCACATTTTTCTCTTGTTTCCCCATAGATTAATAACATAGTCTTTCCACTAATGTAGTAGTTTCCATTTTTGAATATTGAGCAAAAAATATCATTCAATCAAAATATACTCTATGGTCCAAAGAATTAGATTCTCATTGAAAAAGCGTTAGGCCATAATTGGTACATTATAGTCAGGTATTAAATATAGAGGACTCAGTAGAGTCAGATATAAAATATCAATAAAGTCAATAAACAATACAAACACCCAATATAATACTCTAAAAAATTTGAATGGTTGAATCACTAACTGTGAATCAATAGAGTGCCTCGTGTTATAAAAAAATCAAGTTGAAGAATCTTGATAATAATAGGTTTAAATATACACAGGTAGCTTAAACGCTAAAAAAGTATAAAAACACAAATTGCCACAAAATACAAAACAAAAACAAATGAGACACATTAATTAAAATGTAATCAAAAATTAAGTTTCTCTATCTATTAAATAGTTTGTTGAAAAAAATTTAATATCTTGCATCCATTACATATCAATTGTCATACCAAACAATCATCAAACCCATGGACATAAGCATCATTAGTATGGTGGCCAAAAATCCAACAGTACTCGGCACCAATCAGGCTGCAAAAAGTGCAGCGGTTAGCCTGTTTGGGAATCATAGGGGCAATATTAACATGCCCCACTGCAGCACTAGAGGTAATGCTGAATCTTCCGCCACTGCACTTGTGTGTAATGGAAGAAGCGGTATAAAGTGCCTTCAAACTGCACCAGCCATCAAACTTGAAGGCTGGAAATCTGATTGCACATCTGAAGATTCTGGAAAATATTCCCCTAGAATCCAGCTACAAGCCATCCGATATTATGCCAGCTAGGCAAGACTTTAAAGTGAATCATGAAGTGGTTATAAACAACACCATATATTCACAACTAACGGACCTTAACTAGAAAGGTATGGTATACTGATGGTTCCAAAATGGACGAAAGGGCTGGAGCGGGAGTAAATGGTCCTAATCTTAGGCTCTCAAAATCCCTAGGCAAAGCCCCAACAATGTTTCAAGCAGACACCCATGCTATGGAAATTTGCGCCCAAGAATGCCTTGAAAGAGGCTTCAGGGGGGCAAAGATCTATATCCTATCAGACAGCCAAGCAGCACTAAAAGCTCTAAAGTCACATACTTGTGAATCTAGACTTGGGACTGCAAACTCTCCCTAAGATAACTGTCTACGAACAATCTGGTTACTCTGAGGTGGGTGCCAGGTCACAAAGGAATGAACAGCCTTGCCAAGGAAGGCGCAAACACTCTGACCCTTTTGTGGCCTTTTCAAAGCCCACATCAACGAAGAGTTTCGGCCCTGGGGAGCTGACCAAATTAAAACCCACTGGAATAAGGTTCCAGGGCAAAGACAAGCGAAAAGGCTTCTGAGCCCATTGCCGAAGAAAACTAAATAGCTTCTTGAGTTGGACAAGAAATACTTGAAACTCGTAACGGGACTGCTCATTGGACATTGTCCTCTGAGGTATCACCTCAAAAAGATGGATAAATCAGACAGTGAACTGTGCCGTTATTGCGAGAACTTCGCTGAAACTGCAGAACACCTACTTTGCGACTGCCAAGCGCTGTTCTGCAAAAGGCGTTCCTCGAAGGGGTTTCATTAACGCCCTCAGACATCAGGAACTTAGCTCCCAGGAAAGTGATACGCTTCGCAAGGAGTCTCGGAATCCCGGGTCTTGAATAGATGAAGGGTAATGTACAAAAGACCTTATAAGCTGAGGTACGGAGAGACTGAAGAACCATATCGACCCCCCTACAATCTGAGTTACAGTTGTATCAAGGAGCTTAAGATACTTTTGTTCGTTGAGGATACCATCAATAAAATATGGACCTACAATATCGCAAAATCCCAGCCCAAACATTTAATTTCTAGGGTGTTTGTGAATGAGTTTCCCTGTACCAACGTGGATTTACATAACTCCAGTATCTGCACATGCCTATTCAAATAAAAGGAAGATTCGTCAGAAAAGCACACATTCTAGAGGTATTTATCATCACCAATCAACTGACTCATGATTTCACAAAACTCTGTACTTCTGTTTGGATCATCTTCATTAAATTCTTGTACATTCCGCATTTTATATGGATAACATTTTCCTTTTTTCAGAATTCGAAAGTTGGAGTTAAACTAATTTTTATTAGAATGAATTATAGCCTATATTACTCAGGAAAAGTTTAGTTTTTTATTATTGTTTTTTTTAATCAGTATTGTAGTCCTCTACGTACAAACAAATTTTACCTTTTTACAGTATTAGTAAAGATAACAGCATTGATCATGTTTGTAGATTTTTCATCAGGTTTGACAATTTATTTTCGTTAATTTTTGCTTATTGTTAATGGGTTATATTTCTTGGGAAAAAATTTGTTTTGATAATTTGATAATCTGAAACAACCCTTTTCAGCAATCAGGTCTGTTGTGAAAATGGCGGATTCTGTGCCTGATAGAAACCAACAGAAAATCCTAGACAAGAAGTTGGAAAAATGCAGAAATCCTGAAAATAACCCAGATAGTGACATGTGAGTAACCTTCCAAAAAATATTCATGTACTTATTATTTATCCTGCATACAAAGAATATGTAATGACATTTATTTTGTTGATATCTGGAGCATTTTTGAATAATTCTAGTTATTTCCATGTATTATTTCTATTTACTCTGCAGATACAAGAAAAGGATGCAAGCCATGCTGGACGAAGACGACGACCTTTTCCACGCAATTTCTGCCCAAAATGACTTGATGGACAACTCAGCACTCAATATGTCTATAGCATCACCTGAAGTAGCTTAGAACTTTAAATCTGATTCCAACTTATGTGATACTTGATATATATTTTCTCTTCAGTTGAAAGTCAAATCTCCGCAATAATTGAAATATAATAATTTTTCCAATTGTCTTGTTTCATTTATGTGTGAAAATATTCTTGGAAAAGCTTCGTTTCATTACATATTTATTCGAAATATATAAGTAGGGTTATTTAACATTTCGTGTCTAGTAATCAATTTGTAGACATTTCAAAATTCTGATCGGAACCCATTTCCTTTCTTCGGTCGATCGGTTATTTTGATTCAATTGATCAGATGACAACATATTGAAAACAAAGTCTGAATTTTCAAGACTCAATCATAGTATCTCTTTGATATTGTTACGAGTACCCTACACCACTGCTTTTTCGTCATCACTCGGCGCGCTGACGTACCGACAATGTTTCAGAAAGTGCCGAAAGGAGGCTCTAGATGATCTGATCGATGTTTGTTCACTTAAGATCCGAGAGATGCCTCAAATGATCTAGAAGTGAAATGAAACATCTCGAATAGTTGGAGAAACGTCCATATTCGAAACCGCCACAAAGGAGTCGCCACCTTTTATCTGTTTTGCAAGATGGTATCCTTATATTCCCATTTCAAACAATGAATTATCTCGAGTGATCTCATTTGTTGAAAGTACTTTTCTTTTAATGCTTTTGAAACGGCTGTAGATGGCTGAAGCTCTAATACCAAGCGTATTTACAGTGTGCCTAAATGTGTTAATGGGGCTTCCAGAAGTAACTGTTATCTTCACCGTGAAGATCAAAATATGTATGAAAATCCACCAAATAGCGAGAACATAGCCAAACACCTTCAAAATAGATGTCTTTTTACAGTGAACAATTCTTGGAAATAAAGTTTACCTCAGATGAATTTATTATGTGTGAAATGAGGCAAGTGTTTTCATTAGGCCGCTTTTCTAAAAAAAAATATTTGCACATAATGATTACCACCTAGAAAGATCAGCAACAAACTAAGAAATTGAAAAAATGTTTAATGTTTTTTATAATTCGCATTAAAAAAACGTACTCCTAGCGCCTCTGATGGACGTATGCATCGTTACTTCACACCTTTCAAACTTTCACCGCTAGTTGCTTCGAACTGTCAACAATTATTTAATCTGTCTTCGTTGTACTCATATTTTTAGGGCATGTTCCGATATTCCCGAACAGTACTGCCCAGTAAATTTAATCGTTCCAATTTTACTGAAACTTACTGGCAATGTTTTCGCGCCACGTTTAAAGAAACCCTGTTAGAGGCTAAAAATTTACTGGTGCTACTGTTGCAGAAAAGGTCGTGTAGTCACAGTATCCCCTCCCCAAATTGAAAAAAGGTAGGTTATGTTATAATTTAAAATCAAAACACTATCAACAGTGGCGAGACATAATCTAAATCAGTTATTATCAGATTATATCTGCAGAATTAATATTCTCATCAACAAATATAACAGAAAACTGTTTCAAGTTTTATTAGAAGATTTCACCATGACAACAATAGGTTATGTTCTATATTTGATTTTACCTTACTGGCCCGAATCGTTCCGAAAATAATCAATAGTTTCAGTTTACTGCCACTGTGAAGCGTTCCGAAATCACTTACTGTGGCCAGTATTTCCAGTAATATCGGAACATGACCTTATTATCATAGTATTTTCCATTGTTACTGAAACATAACATTAAAAGTGAGGTTAAATTTTTGTTTGGGTTGTGAGAAATGGTATTGTCTGTCAATATTCCCGAAACAACCACACTTGGCGCTAGCGTTTGGGAAGTGCCGCACAAGTTGCCACCTTAAAAAAAACCTTCAAAAGTTCGGCCTTTCCAATGGCAATTGTTTGACTTTGGTTGTATGGAAAACCGCTAATTTGATATTCCATCCAATTTCTTCTATCAAATGTGTCATTCATAGAGATTTTCTGTCTAAAAATGTGAATAGTTGGTATGACAAACAATATTTGTGAAAAAAAAGATTGAATAAGAGAAATAACAATAACAATTGATAACAACGGAAGTCAAGCAACAAGAGAAAGAAGTGGCGTTCTTCCAAAGAGTGTAAACGTTCTTCCAAAGAGAGTAAACGTAGGAGAGTCTATTCCCCATAAGACAATGGTGACACTAATAGAAAGAGATGAAAGATCATTTGTGAGTCATAGTGACGTATATAAACATGTCATGGTCACCAATCTCTCTGGACAGTGGCGGACTAGCGTACTCTGGTATCTGAGACTTATAGGCTCTTGCATGTACTCTTTGGTATATTGGACCACTCTGTATGTTACGTGGGTCACTTGTACTCATGTCCATGTACGTCACTATGACGAGTTAATGCTACAAGATTCTGATTGGCTAGAGCTTATTAGTACCTCCTATTCAGATAACGTTTATTCTCTTTGGCGTTCTTCTACGTTAAGGTTCAAATGGCATCGATAATGCACGAATCAGATTGAGACAGGTACCAACACCACTCGAGATATAGACACAAAATTCTCTATTAATATAACTAAAGAATATAAACACTTTGGGAAGAAAAATAAATGATCCAGCATATTCAATTTGTGATTCTCTACTCAATCCTGATGGAATCATTACAATTGGAGAGGCAGAAGTTTTTTAAGGTTTTTTTGAAGTTGGCAACTTGTGCAGCACTCCCCTGTTCGAATTTGAAAATTTCGAAATAAAATTGGGATTTGTGAAATTATTTCTTTGTCATTATTACACAATTAAAAAACAGATGCATTCAGGTAAGTCGATTGTGTGATTGAATTTAGCTGGGATAGGGTCCATTAGTTGATAGCATCACAACGAATTTTATTTTGCGTTTTTCCTGTCAGTCTTTACTTTAAAAGAAACGGAAGTGTAGTTTCGAAAAGTTTTCCTGATAGATCGATAGACTCTCGCGATGCTTCAACAGCAGAGATTGGTGGACTACTATATACCTTCAATATCAGTCGTTCCTCGTTCATAACTATGTTTGTTTATTGAGATTTACTGTCCTTCAAAAGTGTGTTGCTCATGTAAACACAGCCCTTAATCTAACAGTATATGTCAATTTGGTGTTAAAAACAATAATTATTTATTCACTGTGACTGAAAATCAAAGCCTTTTAAAAAAAATAACAAATTTCTTCCGAAAAGGTACGAGATATTTTAATAACGCTTTGCTTGTTATGTTCCTGCAAAACATGGAGTGGTGGGTTCGTGTAGTAGTGACATCTATGTTCTGGACTCCGAAGTAACAGGATGGTGATCCCGAATAAACTACTGCGTGTTGCTAGTGGTGCTAGATGAAGTCAGTCAGTTAGCAAGTTAGCCGATAGAGGTCTGTACCAACAGCGAATGTAGAGCTCGTCCAGTATTGAAACGACCACTTTGGCCTTCCCCTACCTAACAACCAATTTTTCTCGAAGATGCCCGAACCATTGTCTAACTGTGGCTATTAATAGAAATTCCATAGGCGTACCAAATTATTTGGTATAGGCGAAACACGAGAAGTAGTTTTTGGCGCACGAGTTTTGTGATTATGGTCCGATTCGATTAAAAGGGGGGGTTTTGGAAGATTAAAATTTTTTAAAATTATAAATTTAAGATGGCGGCTTCAAGATGGAGGACAAACATTGTGATTATGGTCCAATTCGATTCAAAATTGGTATGTGGGGGTTTTGGGGGTCGGAGATTATGATTTTTTGTCAAAATTCATAAATTCGAGATGGCGGCACCAAGATGAGGGACGAGTTTTCTGATTATGTTCATATTTCATTCAAAATTGGTATGTGTGTGTTATAATAAAATTAATACTTCGACAAGTTGTCTACTTGCATGAATACTTTGTAAAAATCAAATACTTTGACAAGTTCTTACTCACCAACTAATCACTGCCCAAACAAATTAATTGGTACCTACTTTTATGAACACTTCGCGTGACAAGCTTTTTGAAACCAAATGATTCAACAAAAATAATTAAATCATTGTCAGCGGTGACTTGAATTCATTTTATACGTTTTAGTACACGGCTTAAGTAAAAGCTTGTCTTTAAAAAGTTTTTTATTAGTTATTTTTTTAAATCAAAATTAAAGAACTAAAAATGTCGGACAAATAACTATTGTGGTTTATATTTCGATTAGATTTAATAATTGTGCCTACGGTCGGAGATTATGAACCTTTATTTGTATATTTATCTATATATACAGTGCGCGGCTAAATTATGGAACAAATTCGATATTTCGCAAGCAATGTACTTTTGACAAAAATCCTGAAAGAGGTCGATTTTTGTTTTTGAATGTATATTCTAAAGAGATGTCACTGGTGTTGACGTGGTGACGTAATCCGTAATTTTTTTAAATTTAAATAGATGTCTTGTGATACTTCATCTGAAAGGTCATTCAATACGCATTCAATGATAATAAATAATTTGATTTGTTTATACAGGGTGAACAAAAATTACTATTTTATTTAAATCTATTTTGTTGGATATAAAGTTATTCTCTTACTGAAATTAAATATTAATTTTTGATCACCCTGTACAAACAAATCAAATTATCTATTATCATTGAATGCAGTATTGAAAGACCTCTCAGATGAAGTATCACAAGACATCTATTTCAATTTAAAAAAAATACCGATTACGTCACCAAGTCAAAACCAGTGCCATAACCTCTTTAGAATATACATTCAAAAATCGGCATTTCAAAACAAAAATCGACCTCTTTCAGGATTTTCGTCAAAAGTACATTACTTGCGAAGTATCGAATTTGTTCCATAATTTAGCCGCGCACTGTATATATACAGTGCTAGTCAAAAGTCCCCTCCCCCACTCGTATCTTTTGAACGGGTATACTTATAATAATGAAATTTGGAGGGTGGAAATAAACGGATGTAGGCTTCTCAACTGGTCATAACAGGTGACGCAATAGTCATAAATGACGTCACAAGGCCACTGTGACCAATAATTTTCAATGGGACCCTATGGCAAGTGACAGCTCGTTTGAAAGGTATTGAAAATACCTATTCAGTCATACCAATTTTGTTTGGGTTTCGGCTGATTTTGATTGATAAATTGAAGAAATACGAAAATTATAGTTTCGCATTTAATTAATAAAGATTTTAAAGTACGCCTCTGGTTAATTGTCAAAAAGGTTGACGTTTTTGAATTCTCTACTTGTCAAAAGTGTTTATACCTTGAAAATTTACCTAAGCTATTGTTTAACGAGACGTTTAAGTGTTTACATAGGCAAAATGGTACGTACTGTAGCCGACAAAGTAGCAGCTATCTTAATAATTGGTGAATGTAGAAACAATTTCCATGCAGCGGAACGACTGTTTAATGAGAGGTACCCCGATCGCCCTATATCGAGGGTTTATTTGAGGGAGCTTCTTCGGAAGTTTGAAGCATCAGGTAGTGTTCAAGATGCCAAACG
This sequence comes from Gonioctena quinquepunctata, assembly GCA_018342105.1. Taxonomy (NCBI): domain Eukaryota; kingdom Metazoa; phylum Arthropoda; class Insecta; order Coleoptera; family Chrysomelidae; genus Gonioctena; species Gonioctena quinquepunctata. The sequence continues at coordinate 183,251 of JAFIRS010002469.1, read as the reverse complement.
ATCTGGTCGACCAACAATTAGTGATGACAAAAAATTGACATAATTGGAGAAATGGTAGTAAACCCTACTTCTTCCACAGCCCAAGTTGCGTCTATCTGTGAAGTCAGTCAAAGGACAGTACATAGGGTGTTGGCTAAAAACAAATTTCATCCATACAAATTAAAAATGGTGCACCAACTTTCAGATGATGACCCCGACCGAAGACTAGAATTCTGTGAAACTATGTCCAATAAAATGAACCAACAACCAGGCTACATACAGACAATTTGTTTTAGTGACGAAAGTACTTTCTTTCTCAATGGAAATGTTAACACTCAAAATGTGAGGTATTGGAGTGACACAAATCCTCACATCTTTCGTGAAAAACATACTCAATTTCCAGAAAAGTAAATGTTTGGGCAGGTATTTTGGGAAACCACATAGTTGGGCCTCTTTTTCTCAATGTTAACTTAACCGGTGAATTGTATCTGGAGATGTTACAAAATGATATTGAGGCGTTAATTCTTGAAATTCTAGAAGATAATCCAGATGAATTCGACAACTTGGAAATAACGTTTCAACAAGATGGTGCTCCTGCACACTATTACGGTGCAGTAAGACGTTACCTAGATGAAGAATATCGTGGTAGATGGATTGGACGACGAGGTTCGATCGAATGGCCAGCTCGGTCATCGGACCTTACACCATTAGATTTTTTCTATGGGGTACTTGAAATCTAAGGTTTACGCTACAGCACCTGACAGTATTGCCATTCTGAAACAACGAATTGTTGAAGAATGTAGGGCAATTTCCGCTGACACACTGGGACGAGTACGACAAGAGTTTAGCAATAGGATGCATTACTGCCAGGAAGTAGATGGAGCACATTTTGAACACTTATTATAAGAACTGGTTCTTAAATCTTTATTAATTAAATGCGAAACTATAATTTTCGTATTTCTTCAATTTATCAATCAAAATCAGCCGAAACCCAAACAAAATTGGTATGACTGAATAGGTATTTTCAATACCTTTCAAACGAGCTGTCACTTGCCATAGGGTCCCATTTAAAATTATTGGTCACAGTGGCCTTGTGACGTCATTCATGACTATTGCGTCACCTGTTATGACCAGTTGAGAAGCCTACATCCGTTTATTTCCACCCTCCAAATTTCATTATTATAAGTATACCCGTTCAAAAGATACGAGGGGGGGAGGGGACTTTTGACTAGCACTGTATATATATATATATATATATATATATATAAATTCATATATTCAAGATGGCGGCTCCAATATTTATAATTAGTTGTACCCACCTCATAAAATTTTCGTTGTTCATGTCATCGTAGTCTCCACTTTTTTTCCCAGATTTGAAAATTAAAAGGCCATCCTTTACAAACCCCATTTCTCCTCCTGCATGAACTATTATTAGTCGTTTTCCTTTACTATATGGTTTTTGTTAAATTTAAATTCGCATTTTCCTTATCAACCCACGTCTTAGATTGTGTATGAGAACTGTGCAAATACGTCTTATCAGTGTAAATGATGTTTTTTCCTTGTTATACATTTTCAATTTTCTTAAAAATTCCAGCCTTAGTATCTAACTTCATCACTTTCCATCAATATCGTTCGATTATCAGGCGTTTTTTCCCAATCAAAACCTAACTTTTTGATTATAATGTACAATGTTGAACGACTGCCTTCAAACCCTACCAGAGCATTTTTGATTTTTTGAAGAATAGACTTTAAAGTAGGGCGTTGTTTTTCAATCGAACAAAAATCGTTTATAATCGTTATTGTTTCACCCTGCCCTTCCGTAATATCACTTTTCGACTTTATTCTTCCTACTCTTTTTTGCGGAGACGGCAAAGAAGGAATACTACCTGAATTCATAGCTGATTGATCCGTTTTAATTTTTTCAAAATAATATTCTGTTACACCCATTGCTGCCTTGGAACGTTCTTTGTAATTTTGTAAAGTTATTTGTATCCCATTTTGGCCTCATTTTTCATGAATTTGATAAAATTTGCCATAATTTCTTTTTCCGCTACTGAATAGTACTTACCACTGGGCATTTTGGCAAGGTAACAAGTAAACTATTGCAAAGTTGAATAAATAACTGCACTACCTATTTATTAATCAAACAAACCTAACTTTTCAAACGCTGCATGACAAGACACTGGTGAAGATTCGCCGTAGCATAAGCAGCCACATCAAATCGTATCCACTCGTGTTTTCCCCCTCTCTACCTACCAAACGGTCGTTTCAAGTTTCAATACTGGACGAGCTCTAGTCGAGAAGTTGAATAGGGGAGTTCCGCACAAGTTTCCAACTTAAAAAAAAACCTTCAAAACTTATGCCTCTCCAATGGCAATTGTTTGACTTTGGTTGTATGGAAAATCACCAATTTGGTATACCTATTCAATTACTTTTGGTCATAAGCGCTTATATATTTCTTATATCAAATGTGTCATTCAGAGATTTTCTGTCTAAAAATGTTGTTAGCGCAAAACTATGGCAAAATAGTTTTTGTACAATTCTCGTTTTGTGTCTACTGATAAAAAATAAAACTTTTGAAACCCCTATATTTGATGAACTGAAGGTGTGATATATGGAGGATAGAAGTAAGGAGAACTATCTCTGTTACAAAAAGTGTCCCTAAAAGAGTATATTATATTAAGATGGCGTTACTGAAGCCGCTATACCGTTTTCAAAGAGATGTTACATGTTATTTCATTAATTAGAGGATTGAAATACTTTTATCAAACACTCCAATATATTTTTAAATTTTAAGCTGAGACTTCATTTTATCTAAAACAACTAAATTCAGACCATACCCTATAGTATACAAGCGTCATTCTGGTCACTTTATTTAATGCTTTTTGGTGGCCACTTTTTGGGTTGAATAACCATATGAGATTTTCGTCCTTCACCTGGACTAGGAGAAGTAATTTCGAATTGTTAAAGAAATTTATTGTAAATCTATAAAAATACACATACACCCTAATCGACATTTAAATATGCTTTGTGAACTCTTCCAAGCCTATGGATTTTCGAAATGCCTTCCGAAATTTTGCAGCTGCAACATAGGCGAAACTTCCGGAGAAGTCTCTTGGTGGGAATAGTCAACGTAACTTCGAACACACGGTCGTTGTTGGGGAAGGGGTATCTGAGACGTCAGTGGAGAGTTTGGCGGAAGGGGTAGCATATTTGGCAGTACTGGGGGGCCTGATGACATTCCTGGTTGACCGGGGTAGTTGAAAAACCTGTAACAAAAAAATTACTAGATAAATACATATATAATAGGAGTTTATTCAATAACAGTGCTTCAATAAAATAAAGAAATATAAAGTGTTTAGAATGGACACGAAGAGAAAACTTGTGAGGTGTATAAAGTATGTAAATAAATATTTTGTGATTGGGGGAAAGTGGGGACCCTTGGGCACTATTCTCATTACAGAGGATATATTATGGCCAAATTATTATTGAATATTATTTTCATCACTAGCTCACCCGACAGACGTTGCCCTGTCCTAATTTCTATGTTCCCTATTTTTTTACCTGAAAACTCTCATCCGCGTGAAATTTCATTTTTCTTGTTTTTTTTTTTGTGCCCGCTTTCCGTTTTCACTTTATCCCGTTTATCGTTTTTCTTTTATGCTGTTTCCCGTTTTCCCTTTATCCCGTTTTTTCGTTATCCCGTTTTTTTTCGTTATTCCGTTATGCTAAAGTTTATTTTTCAATTTAATTATGTTTGGGGGTTCAACTGATATTTTTTGTAAATATCCCCAGATGATGTATTTGTATATCTTTGCCACAGATCTTAGAGACTCATTATAAATGCTAATCCGATACAGTTATCATGGCCCATTGTTCGAGGTGCGAACTTCCAAAGAAATAGGGCTGAGGCTTTCAGGTACGGATTTGAAAATACGCATTTCAATGCGCGAATTGAAATTTGTCCACGTAATTTCATAGTTATGACTAATTTGATTGATTTTTAACCTCTTTATGTTGGGTTTGGATTATGTTATAAACTAATTTTCTTAAAATAATCAGGACAAGCCGTCAATCAAACATATCATCTTGTCTGAAAATTTCAGTGTATCGAGTACATACCAGCTAGTGGTCAGTCGAGCGCTTAGCCTTATCAGTTATGAATAATAATGAATCTCTAAGAAGTATTGCAGCACTTTTTTTATACCTACATTTTTCTTGTATGTAACAGTCGATCTGTGGAGTCCAATAATAGGAAAATTATCATAATGCTATTTATTATAGCCACAAGATAAAAAACATTGCGATACAAACATCTTTATTGCTTTCGTTTGTCAAAAGATATACAGTGCTCGTCTAAAGTCCGTTCCCCCCCTACTAATTTTTGAACCACCTGGTATGTCGCAACGAAATAGGAGATAAAAACCCAAAGAGAGTAAACGTTATCTGAATAGGAGGTAGTAATAAGCTCTAGCCAATCAGAATCTTGTAGCATTATTCCGTTAAAGTGACGTGCATGGACATGAGTACAGGTGGCCCACGTATCATACAGAGTGGTCCAATATACATTCAAGAGCCTGTAATTCTCAGATACCAGAGTGCGGAGTGCGCTAGTCCGCCACTGTCCAGAGAGAATGGTGGCCATGACATGTCCATATACGTCACTATGATGCACAAATAATCTTTCATCTCTTTCTATTAGTGTCACCATTGTCTTTTGGGGAATAGACTCTCCTACTCCGATAACGTTTACTCTCTTTGATAAAAACCTACTTTTTCAGGAAAAAAATGACAGATTAAAGTTTTAAAATGGCGGCTGAGCGCCATCTTCAATACATTTTATAAATATAACACCCCGTATATTATTCTATTTTCGAAATCTGCTCATAATTCTCAACAGATTTCTCTAATACACTTTACTCCTAAATTTAATTGTTTTCGAAATATTAACGTTTGAAAAGTGACATTTTGGTCATTGCAAACCTAACCAAAAACACTAATGTTGCTTTCAATCAAGTTTGCATTGGAAAAAATCGTTGTCGCGGTAACATCTTGTTTACTGTCAAACTGAACTGCTAACTGTCAAATAGTCCGTTGAGCGTCTAAATCCTTTTATGAAAAATGTGATCATGGCTCGTAGTTTAGACGATAAATTTAAAACTGTTTTGATATTTGGAGAAGCTGGAAGAAATTATCATCTAGCAGTCCGTATGTTTAATGATAGATTTCCCGAGAAACCTATTTCGAGGTCATATTTGCGCAAACTTTTAAATAAGCTCCAAGCAACTGGTATGCTGAAAGATGCTCCAAGATCAGGAAGACCGCCTCTTTCAGAAGAAAAAAGGTAGAAATTGTTATTGAAATGGTAATCAATCCGACTCAATCGACGTCTGCAGTTGCTGAATCCTGTGGAGTAAGTTCAAAAAGTGCCCAAAGAGTCCTAAAAAAATAAAAGATTCATCCCTAAAAAATTAAAATCCTGCATGCTCTCACGGAGGATGATCTAGGTTGAATTTTGTGAGTGGTTAACAAGAACAATTGAAGGAGAACGGGGCTTCCTAAATCGTGTATGTTTCGCAGACGAATGCACGTTTTTTCTTAATGGAAAAGTCAACAAACAGAATGTAAGATACTGGAGCGATACTAACCCGCATATTTTTAGAGAGGGGCATACCCAGTTTTCTAAAAAGGTGAATGTGTGGAGGAGGATTTTGGGCAATCGCGTTGTTGGGCCGATTTTCATCAGAGGCAATCTTACAGGAGTTATTTACAGAAATCTTTTAGAAACTGAAATTGAGCCTCGAATAAGACAAATTGGAAGAGTTTGAAAATCGTGAAATCATATTTCAGCAGGATGGGGCACCTCCCAATTTCGATCGCATGACTAGAGAGTTCCTCGATACAAACTTTTCTGGGCGATGGATAGGTCGCAGGGGAAGTACAGAATGGCCACCAAGATCTCCGGATCTTACACCTCTAGATTTTTTCCTTTGGGGGTGTCTGAAGTCAAAAATCTACGCCACTGGATGCCAAACAATAGAAGAGTTGTAACGCAGAATAATAGATACATGTAAAGAAATAGATGAACAGACTTTCATCAACGTGAGAGAAGCTATCTATAATAGGGCACTTTATTGTCAAGATTTAGGAGGGGGCCACATTGAACACTTGATGAAATAATTATTGGGGTTAAATAAAAGTGTTATTCAAAAATAAATTATAATTTTTAGCTAACAAATTTGTTTTGATTGTGAATTTACAGAACACATTCGTAGGCTTCGAGATTTTCCGGTAAGCGGTACTGTTTATCCTCAATAAACTCTCTGTACGCCTCTTATTAGTCGAATTCATTAAGAGATTTAACTACAAATTAATAACGTTTAGTAAGCAAAATGTTTTACCGGAAGCCAAAATCCATACTTCATTTTAAGCCGGAATGTCACTTTTCAAACATTGATATATCGAAAACAATTGAATTTAGGAGTAAAGTGTATAAGCGAAAACTGTTGAGAATTACGAGCAGATTTCAAAAATGGAATAATATACAGGGTGTTTTATAAAAAAAAATTGAAGATGGCGCTCAGCCGCCATTTCAAAATTTTTATCTGTGATTTTTTCATGAAAAAGTAGGTTTTTATCTCCTATTCAAGCCCTTCAAATTTCATTGCAATATATCAGGTGGTTCGAAAATTAGTAAGGGGGGAACGGACTTTAGACGAGCACTGTATGTCGAAAAGGTGCCAAATATGGACAACGATGTTGAGTTCTGAAGAATTCAGCAATGGTTCTACTGTCCATTTGGGGAAGGCGCAGAAATATTTCATGATAAGTAGACAATAGGGGATTTGATTGCTCACAAATTACAAATTTTCGAGAAATTTTACTGGGTGCGAGACCTCAAATCTCATTATTTTATTAAAGTGCTTTAATCTTTGAGAATAAGGCCCCAATTAGCACTATTCAAAACAGAATAGAAGTCGTGTAGTTAACAAGATTTTGGGGGGAAAACCTTACCATAGTCTATCTCCTAGGAATATTGGTCGGGGCGTCAAAATACCCATTGAATTGTAATACTGCTGTGCTAGGACTTCGATATCATTCGTGTATTTTCTCTTCCATTTTGTTCTCCTGTTCTGGAACCATATCTTTATCTGAAACAAACAAGTTTACATTGTCTTTAAATTGTAATTGGACTTATGCTGTTTTAGTAATATCGAGAGAAGAATTCCTCGAGTTTTATGGGGCAGATTTGAGATATGTATAGTGTATAGGAAAATAATTGGAGGTCTACTCTGTGAGTTAGAATCGAGGCCAATATGGCCACATTGTGTGGGACCGACGAGCAGTGGCGTATCTAGGAATTATGCTTGGGGGGTGGGTAATGACTTAAAAAAGTTGAATACCTCTACTTATAGGTACAAAAAACATAAGTATTTTTTTTTTCATTCAAATTCAAACAAAAATACAAAATGTAATAAAATAAAAGATATATATGCATATACTTATAAGTAGGTACAAAAACAAAGATTTCTTTTGTTAAATTAAAAATCACAAAATATCCTGTGTTCCTTATTTGCAGACCATTCAATAACATTTAAAACATCTATTTGCACATCTCTATGAACATGAAGTAGACCTAATCCAACCAACCACACTAACTGACATTGTATTTAAAATATGAAGACACTTTTTTATCAAGGAAAATATGTTAGCGTCACAAGATTTAAAAAGAACAAAATTCAAATTCAAAAAAATAATACCATCAGCTGAACAATTTTTTTATTGAATATTGATAATGTGAGGCTATTATTCACTAAGTATTTTTTTTGGAACCACCGATTTTATTAAAAACCTAATAATTGTTCACAGAATGACTACATATTCTGTTTTGCTTCCTGAAGCACATTTTACATGTGTACTCGATAATATCACGCTATAAAATTGTATAAAAGTTGATTATTTTGTCAATTATAAATTTCTGAAGTTAACAAAATATGAGAAATTAAGTAAATATTGTAAATTTTTTTTAAATTGATATTTCACATTATTATCAGTTTTATGTCTGACAGAGGCATTTTACAACGATTTAAAAAAAATTTTTTAAAATTAAAAAAAAAATTAATTTAAATTTTTTTTTTATAATTTTTGTTTTTGTTTTTTTATTATTTGAATAATATATTAGGAATTTTTTTCTTTGAAATTAATAATTGGTTTATTTTCACCTAATAAGAAAAAATGTTTTTTTTATTAATTATGTAATTGTTTATTAACTCAACAATATGTTATAAACAAACTTGGATTGGCATTATTATATTTTTTGAATGGAATAAAAAATATTTGAATTTAAAAGATGAAATCCACCCCTAAGGGTAGCGAAATGAAGGATATTGATCACTCACCCTCTGAATTCTGGTCCGTTAACCGATTCTATCAGGCATAACTTTGTACTGGGTTCTTCGATTTGGATTATTCTCTTTTTAATAGATAGGGTATACCTTATATTTGGATTTCGAAAGGAATTCGCCACCCTTACGGGTGGAAAAATAGGGGATAATTGATTTTTCACTAGTGAACATTAGCACACACATAGGTAGTTGACAATGACAGATCGCTACTGACATTATTCTTGTTCCGTCAAAATCAGTATATTTTATGAGAGGATGGAATGATATACAAAGTAATGAAATAAACTAACCAGAACAACGAAAATAATGTATATTACAACAAATAGTAAAAGTAGATAATCATATTATTTAAATGGTAATAGTTGAAGTAAGGTGGGTAAGTAAGTATTTTGGAAGTAATCAAAAAACAAGTAGGTAGTAATTGGTAGATTTTTGCCACAAAAAATTGAAAATTAAAAACTTTTAAAAAATTAAACCGACGAAATACGAACTGAAAAGAAAACTTTTAAAAAATTAAACCGACGAAAGAATCAACTGAAAAGCAAAAAATAAAATAAACCTTCTTAGTCTAAATGATAATTGAGCTCCTAAACTAATGTAAGTAACTGATTTTGAGTCGGCGCCAAACAAACTAGCAATTGAATTAGGTGAAGCGTAAAATGATGGCAGCGAGATGCACGGCTGCGTTTTGATGACTTCTTTCATAGATAACGATCTTCGATATTTGTTTGTTTGGCGCCGACTCAAAATCAGTTACTTACATTAGTTTAGGAGCTCAATTATCATTTAGACTAAGAAGTTTTATTTTACTTCTCATTGATTTTTCGTCAGTTTAATTGTTAAAAAGTTTTACTTTTCAGTTCCGTATTTCGTCGGTTTAATTTTTTGTTAAAAAGTTTTTATGTTATTTTGCGTACCATTAAAAAACAAATTGCCAATCAAAGTTTGTTTAATTGTTGAGTTAATATACAATTATTATTCATAGAAAAAATTCTTATTAGGTAGAGAAGAATCAATTATTAATTTTAAAGAAAAAAATTCTTTATATATATTTAAATAATGAAAAATTCAAGAAACTATTATAAACAATAAAAAAAAATATTTTTTTTTCAATCATAATAAACTCTAACAACCTACTGCAAAAAAAAACAATTTTTGAAAAATATTCAACTTATCCATTTGTTAATAAATATTTCAAAACGTTGTAAAATGCCTTTGTCAGACATAAAATTGATAATAATGCAAAATATCTATTGAAAAAAATCACAATATCTACTCGATTTCTCATATATTGTTAACTTTAGAATCAACAAAATAATCAACTTTTAAGCAATTTCATAGCGTGATATTATTTAGTACATGTAAAATGTGCTCCTAGAAGAAATAATAATATGGCCTCATTCTGCGAACAACTCGATTTCTAATAAAATCGGCGGTTCCACAAAACTACTTAATTCACAGAAAAATCTTTCTATCAATATTCAATTGAGAATGTTTCCCTTTTCTACTTAATTACCATTATCAAAATTTAATGAAAATTTTTTTTGTAACGGAATTACATTCTTTCAAGTATTCAGATAGTACTACAATTCTTTAGAATTTTTTAATTTATATTTAATACTTTAAAAAAAATGTATGTCCATTGCTCTCTCGAGAGGTGCTGTACTCCTGCATTAACGCCCACGCGTTGAACTTTGAATTAATATTATAAATACTTGAAACAGAGTTCCTCTTCATTAACCTTTTTCTTTATTTTCTCTATCATCAAGTCAGTTTTTTTTTAAATAGCAAATTCTTGTCGCCGGCAAACATCGAAAAATATTTTAGTAGAGATGTGGAGTGTGGTGCCATTCCGTCAATTTAAAAAAATCTGTTTTGGGGGGGGGTGATTACCTTCCCTTAAATACGCGCTTGCCGACGAGGGACGTAGGTATTGTTAAATCGAGTGTTAATTGGGTGATATGGGTGATAGAGAATATTTGTAGTAATATTGAGGAAAATCGGGAATCAATAATTATGTTAACATGAAAATATGTCTTCGGTTGCTGCAAAGAAAATAGTTATTGTTATGGAGTAGAATGGAGCTTTCATTAGAATGAGCTGCTGGAATTTTCACTGGTTCATTTGGAATTCAACTGAATATTATTTTGGTTTTAAATGGTTTTGTGTTTTGTTTTTTTTTCATTCAAACTCTCTTTGTTTTGGAGCTCATTTCAAGTTTCAATATAAGATGAGATTGAATTTTCAAAAAGATAAGATTACAGATTAGAAATTATTCATGGTAAAAAGAAAATATTTTTGAAGACCGTGGCAACTTTGTAATAATTAATGTGGATTTTTACAATTGCAATGAACATCGTCAAATGTTACGATGGTTTTCATTCAGAAATATGCTTACTTGAGTTTCGGTGAGCTTCAGGGTTTTTGAAAGCTGGCATCTTTTCGCTACTGAGAGATACTTATTTCTTTCGAATTCTGCTTCCAGAGATTTTATTTGCGATGCTGTGAAAGCCGTTCTCGGCCTTTTTTTCCTGTCGTCATCTGACTTGCAGTCCGGGTAGGAATAATCTGAAAAATGACAGTTGATAGAACATATTCGCAGACAGTAACGATGAATAATAAATAACGCAGGTAGTATGAAATATCTACCAACAATTCGTAACCTCCAGATATCGATTTTCAATAGAATTTGACCATGAATCCCAAAACTCTTTCTCTCAGTTCATTAAAATCAACTGATACAAATCAGAGCCCTTTGTGGTAACTCCTGGTGTTCCACAGGGTTCTCATGGAATTCCGCTGTTATTCCTGATTTTTGGTTCTTCAATTTTGGTAATTTTTTTTTGCGATTCTAGGAGTCGAATATACAGGGTGTCCCAGGGGTGCGTGGAAGCTCCATAACTTTTTTTTTCGAATTGATTCTTTTAGAGATAGGTCCGACAATTTGGCGTATTTCTATTTATATACAGGATGTCCCAGAATGAGATAAACAAATAAGTTTTTTTGTAAAACGGTAACCCCCTATATTTTTTACATTTTCCGATTCGCCACTAAATTGTCGACAAAACGCAAACAGGTGTCTTGGACTTATCTGCAATAGTTTTTGATTTATGTGTCAAAATAGGGTCGGGGGTAGACCCACAGAAAAATTCATAACTTCAGAACCATTCAAAATAACTCGACTAACTTTTTCACAGTCGATTCTTCAGGCTTTAGCGCATCTTTTGAGGAGCAGGTGAAAGGATGATTAACAGGAAACAATGTACAATTTTTGAGGAAAGGCTACTTATAAATGCAACTAAGTTCTTACTTGGATATTTTTAGTAGACCCCACAAACTCTATATCGAGAAAAAGCTCTTGAAAAGTTCTATGCAATGTTGCAATAATAGATAGGGTTTTACATTCGTAAAAGTTGAGTTATTGTAATTTGTCATTCAAAAAAAATCGTAGTAGGCGATGGAACATCGACTCCAAGTTCGCCTGATCTCGAAACATGCGATGGAGCCTAAGGAATCGACTGGAAAAAGTTGGCTAAGTTGTCTTGAATGATTCTAAAGTTATGAATTTTTCTGTGCGTCTATGCGTGACGCCAAATTTTGACACATATATTGACATAATAATAATAAATTTATTATCCACATATTATACAATAATGTTACACAGTTATTACAATATTTGACATATGTGCCAGTGAACAAATCAAGTAACTAAATTTGAGTAGCAAATGATATTTGAACAGGAGAGAACTAGAGAGAGAGGAAAAGAGAGAGAGAGAGAGAGAAAGTAGAGAGTGAGAGAAAATAGGTGAGGAAGGGTGGAAGAAAGAAACGTGTATACATTTGTAAGATTATTTTTGTAAGGATAAAATATATTTTCTGTATTTGACTTTGAATGATTTTATAGAGGATGATAATAAAGAAGAATCTAATCTATGCAAATTGTTGACACAGACCGCGACGCCATAGGAGAACGTTCCCTTGAAAATCATTTTCACATGCCTCGGCACACGAAGAAGGTTTTTTTTCGGATATTCAAATTATGAACATCTGTTCTATAAGTAAGTTTGTTATGTAAGTAGGGGGTTGTTTTTGTCATATAGATTTTATGATTATACATATTCAACCATTTCATTTCCCAAACTTCCCGGAGATGTGGTGATATTTTCTTATTCCATGAACCAGTCGGACACAAGAATTTTGAAGTTTCTGAATTCGTCTAGATTCATCACTGTCTAAGCAGGGACCATAAACTACATCGCAATGATTGAAGTGTGATAATACAAGTGAATCACATACAATTTTTTTCAGTTCACACGAGAGAAATTGTCGTTGAGAATAAATCAGTTTCAATGTGGCATATGCAATTCTGAGTTTAGAAGATATATGTTCTTTGAATCTTAATTAGTGTCAAGGATTAGACCTAAATTTTTCCAATGTGTTTCGATTGGAATTGAGGTACCTGCAATTTCAAGTAAGTGCTAAAGTGTTGTCATTACAAAATAAAAGAGCTGTTGACTTTTTGGGTTCATTTTCGGACAGTGATGTCTCGAAGTATTGGATAATTCCTCCAGGTCTCTGTTAATGCTCTGAATTGCTTCGGATACATCAGGATACTGAAAAGAAAAGTATAGCTGCGTGTCATCCGCATAAAGGTGATGGTTACAAAACTCAAGCGAATCAGGGAGGAGTGATGTATACAGAGTAAAGAATAATGGACCAAGAATACTACCCTGGGGCACTCCACTTGTGATTTTCTGGGAAGTAGATTTTTGAGTACCGATTTGTACGATTTGTTTACGGCCATTCAGATACGATGAGACGAGAGAACATACTGTTTCACTGAAATGGAAGTATTTAAACATTGCTGCTAGAATATCATGATTCAACATGTCGAAGACCCTTCATCAATGGTTTTCAATGAATCGTCAACGACATCTGCAAGTGCCGTGGCACAGCTATAGTCCTTTCTGAAACCGGATTGCTTGATAGGTAAAATATTATTATTACTAACGAAGTCTCTAATCTGAGATTCGATTGCCCGCTCAAAAACTTTAGAGAGAACAGGTAAGATACTGATCTGCCTCAGATCACTGTACTCTTTAGGTGAACTAACTTTAGGCAGTGGAATTACTTTAGCAAACTTCCAGTCTGTTGGAAAATATCCCTTACAAACACTCATTTATAATGTGGACAATGATGGAAACGATTAGGGGACAGCATAACCGGATAATGATAATATTGAGTCCATCATTTCCAAATGCTTTACTACCAATATCATTAATGATATCAATTATAGTTTCTTCATTTACTAGCTGAAATCTGAATTCGTCGCTAATATCATTCATTCTATTGTTTTTATAAAAATTAAGTAGGTTATTGTCGACTGGTAGGTCCCTTGTAACGTTTGTAAAAAAGTTATTCAGCTCCTCGACGGAATTTAGATGTGCAGGAATTTCAACATGTTTTTTATGGATATGTTAAGTTTTTTTAGTTCTGACCATTTATCTCTCGAGCTGCAATTTTGCAAGTTAAAGTTCAGATATGCCTTCTTTTCAGATTTAATGGCACTTGTGAAAAAGTTCCTTAATTGTTTGTAATATGACCAATGTTTAGGTAGCTAAGTTCTTCTGAATTTTTGCAGGGCCTTATCTCTATATTTCTGCATAATTTCAATGTTATCAGTTATCCAAGGTGAATAATATCTTGTTTTTTTTGTGACATTAGTCTCATGGGTGCATATTTGTCAAGTACTGTGTGTATATTATAATTCAGAAAAGACGTTTTTTCGTCGATATCATCCGTATCATAGATAAAGTGCCATGGCTGTGACTGAAGGTCATTTTGAAAATGTTCATGCTCATTATCACAATATCTAAGAAACCTAGGTGCGTTATATGGACAATTTAGTGGCAAATCCAAAAATGTAACAAATATTGCTGTTTAAAAAAACAGAACTCAGTTGTGCATCTTATTTTGAATGAGTATATATTATTATTGATTTTTATTATAATAAAATCTCCTGAAAAGTATCCATTATAATTTCTTCGATTGATATTGCAGGGATATTTTCCGACCAGGAAGGGATGTACCATCTTGGTTGGGCCAGGGATATGCTTACTGTCACGACTGTCAACACTACCTTTTGTACAGGGTGTTAGTGAATAAGTGCGACAAACTTCAGGGGGTGATTCTGCATTAAAAAATAATGACAGTTTGCTATATAACTTTTGTCCGCAAATGCTTCGTTTTCCGTTTTTATTAAAAACTGACTATTTATTTATTTCTCTGAAACCGGTCGAGATATACAGATGAAATTTGATGAGTTTTAAGAGGTAGTTATTGCGCATTTTTTGACATGCAATTGAGAATTTTATGTTCATCTTTGGCGCGCATACGGGTAATGATCTCTCTTGCCTTTTTTTCGTATAGGGCGCCTTTTTAATGCAAAAAAATAAAACATCTTAACTCGTATTTTTCATTTCTTTAATACATTATCAAGAACTATCTAATACAATAACATTAAACCAGAACAATAACAGAAAATAACACAAATAAATAAATAGGCGCAAAGCTACAACACATGTTCAAAATGACCTCCCTCAGGCGTGATACAAGATTCAACTATTCGCCTCATTGATTGTCGTATTCGCGCAAATATTCCTGGTGTATTCCTCAGGTCTTCAACATTTTCGACGGGAGTGGAATAAACTAATTACTTGAAAAAAAAACTAATGACTTGAAAAAAAAAAAACAAACGATATTCTACACTGCCTGTAGCTTTACATTTGTTTAAACGCAACACAGTAGATCCATGAATATTCTTATTCGGATATCTAGCATTGAATATATCTGCTGCTTCTCTGGAACTATAAAAACTCTCGCCAGATATTTAAACGAGCTAAATTTTTTCGTGCAAACTAAGCTTTTTTCTTGGGGAATCTCTAATTATTGTTAACGCACAACAAAATGTAACATAACTTTTACAATGAAAACAACTTATCAGCTAGGTGTAAGAACAGTAGAGGAATGGTGTAACAGAGAGAGCCTAAGGGCAAATCCGAACAAAACAACACTAATTCCCTTCACCCGGAGAAGAAACATGGGAGATCTCATACCTCCCAGACTATTCGGTGAAACATTACAAGTAGTAGAGCAGGTGAAATATCTAGGGCTGATTCTTGACAAGAAACTAACCTGGAACCCGCATCTTCAACATGTAACCAACAAAAGCAAGATAACCTTCATGATGTGCAGGAGAGCTTTTGGAAAAACCTGGGGGCTTAAACCGAAAGCCATGCACTGGCTTCACACAGCGGTAATAAGACCAAGAATAACTTATGGCTCACTCTTATGGTGGCCAAAAACAAATCAAAGACAGGCAAAAACCAACCTTGGGAAAATCCAGAGGCTTGCCTGTCTCTGTATCACGGGTGCAATGAATAGCACTCCAACAGCTGCAATGGAAATCATCCTAAACCTCGAACCCCTTGACTTACATGTCATTGGAGAGGCCAGGATGAGTGCATACAGACTGAAACAAACAAAAACTGGAGAATCCGAACAACTGGACATACCAGAATCACTCATGTAATCAACATCGAAGAACTCGAAATGATTTCAGACTACATGCAACCCCTATACTCATTCGAAAAACCATTCGAAACACGAATTGATGGATCTGGATGGGCCCCGAGTATAGAATCACAATCAACTGCGGACATAGTCTGGTATACAGACGGTTCAAAGACAGTTGAAGGAACGGGAGCAGGAATACATGGGGTAAGGCCAAGAAGGGATTACATAATACCACTTGGCAAATGCTCCACGATATTCCAAGCTGAAATACATGCTATCATGGTATGCATTTAGAAGAATCTAGAAAGTGGTTATAGGAAAAAACACATCTACATTCTATCTGACTGTCAAAGTGCTATCAAAGCACTCAACTCTATACAAAGTCCAAACTGGTCTGGGACTGCCTCCAGGTCCTCATCGAGCTAGCAAAACACAACAAGGTCACCTTGATGTGGGTGCCAGGTCATAGAGGCATTGAAGGCAACGTCAAAGCGGACCAGCTAGCTAGACAAGCATCTGAAACGTTATTCACAGGGCCAGAACCTGCACATGGGATTAGCAAAAACTGATGCAGGACCCTGATCGACGAGTGGATAAAAAGAAGACACCAACAATATTGGGATCAAACTGTCGGGCAAATACACAGCAAAGTCATGGTAGGGCATCCAAACCGGACCCTGACGGCTGACCTTCTGAACCTGAACAGAACGAAGGCTCGTATAAATAATAGGTCTGTTGACTGGACACTGCGGCCTAAGAAAACACCTAAACACCATGGGAGTACGCAGGGAAACCGTGGAGTGTAGGCTATGTGATGAAGACGAGGAAACAGCCTCTCATATTATCTTCGACTGTGACGCCCTAAGTAGTAGGCGACACAGAACCTTTGGAGAGATCAGCCCGGAAACAGGCATGAATCCGAAGAACCTTATCAACAGGCTTCTAAACCTAATTAAAGGCACAAACCTGTTTGAATGAGGAACCACTGACGACAGAGTGATACAATAGACCCCAGCTGGTCGCAGTGTCAAGGGAAGCTAAGTGCCAACCCTGTCTCTGGCTCGTCAGCTTTCAACCAACCAACCAACCTAGGTGTAAGAAGAGAAGATATGCAGATATATCAAAAGAGAAAACGATAAAGATGAAAAGATAAAAATAAATTAAATTAAATAGATCACCTATAGTTTTATCACAGTCTTTTTAAATGATGATAAAGAAGAATCAAAAAATTCTATATCTACATTGTATGTATTAGCAAGTCTCAAAATCCTACCTATAGATTCATTCTGTCCATAATTCGTACGATAAAAGGATACTCTGAAGATTTCAGAATCTCTTGTTCTCCTTGGATTCACATATAAAGTTCAACTATTTCAGGTGAATTAATGCTACCATTGATTATTTCATGGATTAGTGTAAGATCTGATTCTAATCTTCTATGAGTCAGAGTATTCAAATTAAGAATGTCCGGTATAATTTCAAAGGTATATTCGCCAATATGATATCCAAGTTTATGAGCAGAGTGCCTTAAACACTTTGAACACTCTCAAGCATGTCAATATCCACATTATATGAAGGGCACCATTACTGATCTAATAGTGAAACATAGCATTTTTAGTGCTCTAGAAGTAATATTTACAATACGAACGCCATTTTTGGGTCAAGAATGATTCCTAAATCTTTGATTGTACTTGCAGTTACCAGTTCTGATTGTTATTTTATATGGATGATTTATTGGATTTCTGTTTCGACAAAAAGTTAATTTATGACATTTGTCTATATTCAATTGCAGTAAGTTCATATCACACCAGCGTACAAAGTTAGATAAGTCGAACTGCAATAATTCCCTATCAGATGAGTGCTGAATAACTAAACATTGGATAACTCTGAACATACAGGGTGTTAGTGAATAAGTGCGACAAACTTCAGGGGGTGATTCTGCATGAAAAAATAATGACAGTTTGCTATATAACTTTTGTCTGCAAATGCTTCGTTTTCCGAGATACGGGGTATTAAAGTTTTTCTTGAAAACTGACTATTTATTTATTGCTCTGAAACCGGTCGAGATATGCGAATGAAATTTGGTAGGTTTTAAGAGGTAGCTATTTCGCATTTTGTGACATGCAATTGAGAATTTTATGTACATCATTGGCGCGCATACGGGTAATGATCTCAATTTTTTTAAAGAAAAAAATAGTATGCCACTGAGATATTTCAAATTAAAAATCATTTTTGAATTCCTCGTTCAATAATTTGTGTCAAAAAATCTCTCTTGCCTTTTTTTCGTATGGGGCCCCGTTTTTATGCGAAAAACTAAAACATCTCAACGCGTATTTTTAATTTCTTTAATACATTATCAAGAACTATCTAATACAATAACGTTAAACCAGAACAATAACAGAAAATAACACTAATAAATAAATAGGAGCAAAACTACAACAAATGTTCAAAATGTCCTCCCTCAGACGTGATACAAGATTCAACTCTTCGCCTCATTGATTGTCGTATTCGCGCAAATATTCCTGGTGTATTTATTATTGTCTCACAGCCGGCTATAATTCGATTCCTCAGGCCTTCCACATTTTCGACGGGAGTGAAATAAACCAATTACTTGAGAAAACCCCAAATGCAAAAATCTAGAGGATTTAAATCCGGAGATCGAGCAGGCCAATGTTCCGTACCTATCCAACGATTTGGATATACTGTATGTAAGTGATTACGTACAATAATGCTAAAATGGACTGGTGCACCATCATGCATGAACCAGAAGTGTTGTCTCAGCTGTAGAGGAATTTCTTCAAGAAGAACAGGTAACTCTTCCTGTAGGAAATTAAGGTGAGAGTCGCCTGTTAGTCTTTGTGGGAGGAAATATGGACCGATTAAATGATCATCAAGTACCCCAAGCCATACATTTACTGAAAACTGATGCTGAAAATGAGCTTCAAAGATTCCATGTGGATTTTCCTCAGCCCAGAAGTGATTGTTATGGAAATTTCGTAAACACTGTCGTCCAAAATGAGCCTCATTAGTAAACAAAATGCTATTTAAAAAATTAGGAATTTGAGCGATTTGATGAAGAATCGAAGGGCAAAAAACTAGGCGCGAAAAAAGTCTCTAGGTAGTAGAGCTTGCTTGAATATGAAACGGATACAATTGGTGTTCTTTAAGTGAAGTTGCTTACATTCAGTATGTTGGTAATTTCTCGAGTACTTGTTTCAGGTGACTCCGCAATTAACTCGAGAACTGCTTATTCTAGTTGCACAGTTCATACTTCTCGAGGGCGCCCGCAGTCAGCCGTTTGTTTCTTAAATGTACCATTTTCGCGCAAACGTTGGTGAAGACGAGCAAATATTGTGTAATGGGGTACCCCACGTCCTGGATACAAGCATACAATCGTCGAGCTTGCCGCCTTCGAAAAAATATTGAACTTACAAATGCGATCTTGGTTGGTTGGTTGGTTGATTGAAAGCTGACGAGCCAGAGACAGGGTTGGCACTTAGCTTCCCTTGACACTGCGACCAGCTGGGGTCTATTGTATCACTCTGTCGTCAGTGGTTCCTCATTCAAACAGGTTTGTGCCTTTAATTAGGTTAGGAAGCCTGTTGATAAGGTTCTTCGGATTCATGCCTGTTTCCGGGCTGATCTCTCCAAAGGTTCTGTGTCGCCTACTACTTAGGGCGTCACAGTCGAAGATAATATGAGAGGCTGTTTCCTCCTCTTCATCACACAGCCTACACTCCACGGTTTCCCTGCGTACTCCCATGGTGTTTAGGTGTTTTCTTAGGCCGCAGTGTCCAGTCAACAGACCTATTATTATATGCGATCTTACTTAAATGAATTCGATATATTGCCATCCTTGTCAATCGGGATTTAGAGCTGACCATAGTTGTACAACGGCCCTGTTGAAAGTTGTCGATGATGTGCATATCTCTATGGATAATAACAAACTCTGTCTCTTAGTATTGCTTGACTACTCGAAAGCATTCGACCGCATTAATCATAAACTAGTTATAGCTATTCCTAGTCACCTAGGGTTTTCCTCGGATGCCACATCACTCCTCCAAAGTTATCTTCATAACCGATCTCATTGTGTTATACTCAATAATGAAAAGTCAAACTTACTCATTCTGAAAAATGGTGTCCCTCAGGGATCAATATTGGGCCCCCTTCTCTTCGTCCTCTATACCTCCCAATTTTCAAAGTCATTACGTTACACTTCAATGCATTGTTACGCAGACGATACACAATTGTATTTAGAATTCGAAGAAGACTATCTCAACCATGCACTCGAACAAATGAATCAGGATTTGAATTCATTAATAATGACCTCTAATAAATATTGTCTCACTGTTAACGCGTCTAAATCTTATGTCATGATTTTTGGAAGAACAGCTGCGAGGAACCGTTGCAAGAATTTAGTTAATGTAGCCGTAGATGGTGTCCAATTACCCACTACTGAAATAACGAAAAATTTAGGATTATACCTCGACAGTGCTCTCAGATTTAGGACACACATTACTCATATTTTGAAGCGGGGGTACATGAACCTTAAAATTATTTATTCAAGTAGAAATATATTAAACAAGAAAAGTAAACTCATGCTATGTGATGCATTAGTGCTTTCACATGCTAATTACGCAGACGTAGTTTATAACCCGGGACTACTGAAATCAGACAGAATGCGGCTACAAAAACTTCAAAATTCTTGCATCAGACTCATCACAGGCACAAGAAGACGGGAACATGTTTCACAGCATGTTAAAAATCTTGGTTGGCTCAATATGGAGGCCAGGTGCATACTCCATTCCGCTTCGATCTTCCACAAAATAATTACAACTGGAAAGCCACCTTACCTATTCAGAGAGTTATCTTTCAGAACAGATATACACAATCTGAACTTGAGATTTCGGAATAACCTGACAGCGCCTTAACACAGAACTTCTTTCTTCCGTGGCTCCTTCTCGTATCAGATTGTTCGCTTATACAACCGGTTACCGACTGAATTTAAATCATTTTCACTCAATACGTTCAAGAAAAAACTGAAACAATATTTAATCGAAAACAGCTTCCCGTTTATTGAAATATGATATAAAACGAACTTGAATTGGCACACCCCTGTTTTCAACTTCTATGAATATTTTCGTAATGATTTCCTGCAATATTTTATTTTATATTTCCTATATTTTTGTTCTTTTTTTATTTTTATTGTTTTTATATTTTTCATTTCTTTTAATTTTTTCAAAGAATATTTTGAAATTAAGCATGATCATGAATATATTTTGATGGTTGAATGGAAGAGCAAGCTCTGCAATGATGTTCATGCGCAGATATTGAATCCTGCCTTTTGTTAGGTTCTATGTACGGAACCTTAAAAAAATTTTTTTTTTTATTATTATTTCCATTACTTCGACCATAGACAAAATGCATGTCGACAATTCCGCATTTGTATAATTTCCCATTCTTTCGATAAAAAAAAAATTATTACTTATTATCATTAATGTTATACCAAACTAAAAGCTTGAAAATGAAGAAACGTTAATCTGACATTTCGTTGAAATATTCGTATTTAACAGAATGTACTAGCATCGCTACTAGAATGTACTAGCATCGCTACTAGATAATGTATTGAAGTAATGACAAATACGCGTTAAGATGTTTTTTTTTGCATAAAAACGGCGCCCCATACGAAAAAAAGACATAGGAGATTTTTTGTCACAAATTAAACGAGGAATTCAAAAATGATTTTTAATTTGGAAAATCTCAGTGGCGTACCATTTTTTCTTGAAAAAATGAGATTATTACCCGTATGCGCGCCAATGATGAACATAAAATCCTCAATTGCATGTCAAAAAATGCGCAATAACTACCTCTTAAAACTCACCAAATTTGATTTGCATATCTCGACCGGTTTCAGAGCAATACATAAATAGTCAGTTTTTAAGAAAAACTTCAACACCCCGTATCTCAGAAAATGAAGCATTTGCGGACAAAAGTCATATAGCAAACTGTCATTATTTTTTCATGCAGAATCACCCTCTGAAGTTTGTCGCACTCATTCACTAACACCCTGTATAACATGGACAAAACATTGGCCAGTTCTACAAGTATTCTGATGTGTTGAAAAAATCCAACAACTTCATGGTCGCCCGAACGACACGCGTATCTTAATCAGGCTTTCCCTTTCATGTTTCTCCAATATTTTATAGATTTAACTGTCGTTTTCTCTTCATGTTTACAAAATATCCCGAAAATGTATCAAACCAATTAAACCGCAGTAAATACGGCAACCACCATAAATCCCCTTCAAGACCCACTAGATTAAATTTAGTACTTAAGAATTCTTATATGTCGTTTATAACTGAAATTAATGTCACTTATACGCCTCTAATCGTTTGAGGCGAATATGACCTCTAAACAACGTCGAAGTTGAGTCTAGCGTCGCTTTGCTCGATAATATATTACCGCGAGATAGCGGCGTTTGTTTTTTTGTGTCATTTTTCAACGCTTTCTAGATCGTTAGCTGTTTAAAATCTAATTTCGTCTCTGCCAGCGCAAATTAGCCTCTCTCTTAACGTGTCTGCACTTCCCACCAGCTATTAGAAACATAAATTTCGCCACGGTAAATTAAAAACAACTGTTTGGTGTAAAATTTGAGGCCTCTGCGCTCCGCCGTCTTTTATGAAGATCTCACTTGTCTCCCTTTCATAAACTATATCCGGTTCCCAATTAAAGCTGTGATATATCGATGATATCCATTTCGTTAATTGTGCGTTCATTTACCGAGTCTTCAAACGAATGGTTTTCTTTGGCAACAAAATATGTAATGAACTAGCTGACCTGACAGACGTACTGTCCAAATTTCTATATTCCCTAATTTTTTGTCCTGAAAATTCTCGTCCGCGTTGAATGTCTTTTTTCCTATGTTTTTTTTTGTGTTGTTCCATCTAGATTATGCCTTTGACTCTGCCCGCTTCCTTCCCGTTATCCCTTCCCATTTATCCGTTATTCCGCTACCGAATTATCTCGTTATCCCGTTTTCCCATTATCCCGTTATCCCATTTTCCAGTTTTCCTTTTTTTTGTTATTCCGTTTTCCCGTTTTCCATTATCCCGTTATCTCGTTATCGCTTTCTTCCGTTATCCCGTTTTCCCATTATCCCGTTTTTCTGTTATTCCGTTTTCCCGAATTTTTTTTGCCAAATCGGTCCTGCCGTTCTCTAGTTATGAGCTTACCAACAAAGACATTCATTTTTATTATACAGTGCTTTTCTTCAATGTCCCCCCCCTTTTAGTTTTTGAACGGGTCAACTGAAAAAATTTAAACTTGGGATAATGAAATTGATGCATGAATACTATATTTTGTTTGTATTGAGTAAAATTGACAGATGAAACTTTCAAGATGGCGACTGAGCGCAACATGCTGTATGGGGGTCGGCTTTAGAATAGCCCCATGGTAAATCCTGCCTGTCGTAAGAGGCGACTAAAAGGATAACCGTAGGTGGAAGATGGTCTCATCGCCCGGTGAAAAACCACCATATCGACTTTGTGTGCTGTGAAATGGATCATTCCATGTTTCAGTGTTCGGTCGATACTTTCCGGTCTCCCTCTTTCCTTTTCCCCAATTCCTCCTTTATTTTCAGGTGCATCCTAATAGTAATAATGATGAAGTCTCCTAGAGTAAAACACTCCGGAAGCAAAATACCTCCATTCGGATTTCCGGGCGAGAGGTACTCGAGGGGACTCAACATTAAAGATTAATTTTTGCAACATCCGCGGACTCAACAAGAACATCAATGACGTCCACCATCACCTACAGACGAAAAAACCGGATATTCTGGCTCTAACAGAAACACAAGTAAACTCGTCCACCAACAAGGTCCATATGCTTTGTCCTGGTTACGAACTCCATTCTCGATTCAGGTTCAAAGGTGGAGTCTGCCTCTACGCTAAGGCTAACCTTTCATGCCAGCGTGAAGAGAGTTTGGAACCGAAAGACTTTGATGTGATGTGGTTCAAGCTATCTGATACCAAACTGACTAAGTTCCTCTGCTGCCTTTACCTATCACCTAATGAACCTTCATATAACGACCTCTTTGAGTTTTTATCACTCAAACTGGACTACATTCAGGAGAACCATCCAACAGCTGAAACCATAATCATGGGAGACTTTAATGTACATAACGCTGCCTGGCTCAAATTCTCTAACAAAACAGATGATGCGGGTCGTCAAGCCGAGGCCTTCGCCATCACTCATGGTCTAGAACAACTGGTCGAGCTACCAACCCGCATCCCTGATGTCAACAACCAGTCTGCCAATACACTAGATCTTTTCCTCACCACCAATCCTGACCCGTATAGAATAGAAGTTTGTGCCCCACTTGGAAACTCTGATCACACCCTCATCTCCACAACATGCTCTTTCCATTTACCAGCTGCACAATACCACCCCGAGCTGCACAATACCACCCCGTCTCATGTGGCATTACAATTCGGCCGACTGGGAAGGTCTTCGTATGTTTTTCTCAGCGTTTCCATGGAAGAGAGTTTGTTTCTCTTCAGTAGATCCAACACGATGTGCTGAGACAATTTCTGAAATCATCATGTTGGGGATGCAAACTTACATACCGAATACCGAAAGAAGAACATCATCCGATGAGACCTGGTTTAACAGAAACTGCTCTAGAGCTGTGGCTTGCAAAGAGACAATAGAATGCTCAAAAGATGCCCACAATGCCAAAATAAGATCAAAACTTGCTGAATGTCCTAACGGATCCCGTTCATTTTGGTCTTTCGCCAAAGCTGTGGAAGAAACTTCACTTCCAGCTCATTTCCTCCGCTAACCAAAGAAGATGGAACACTAGCAACGACTGCCCAGGAAAAAGCCAATATCTTTGCGCACCTATTTGCTGGAAATTCCACTCTGGATTCATCGGGAAAACAACCCCCGAACATTACACCTATTGACAGTCACATGCCCGAGATCACCTTTCGCCAACGTACTATCAGAAAGATTTTGCTGGGTCTCAACACCAACAAAGCCTGTGGATCTGACGGAATCCCGCCGATTGTTCTCAAGAAATGTGCCCCGAACTAACACCTGTTCTTTGCAAGTTGTTCAACCACTTTTACAATTTGCGGGTATTTCCGTCCAATTGGAAAATTTCAAGAGTACAGCCAGTCCCTAAAAGGCAAAAGGCCCTACCTAGCAACTACAGACCTATCGCACTGCTATCTATTATTTCAAAGGTCATGGAAAAAGCCATCAACATCGAGCTCATGAAATATCTGGAAGACTCAGGAATTGTCAACGATAGGCAATATGGCTTCCGCCATCAGAGATCAACTGGTGACCTGCTCGCTTACGTCTCACATATATGGCAGCTATCTATTGAAAAGTATGGAGAAACTTTAGCTGTGGCATTAGATATCTCCAAGGCGTTCGATCGAGTTTGGCACCAGGGACTCCTCGCCAAGCTTCCGTCTTATGGCTTGCCCCCTCAGCTGTGTTCTCTGCTTGCTAGTTTTCTCTCAAACAGGTCTCTCCATGTAGTGGTCGATGGAGTTTCATCTGACACTCTACTCATAAATGCTGGTGTTCCGCAAGGATCTATTCTCGCACCAACACTATTTCTACTTCACATCAACGACCTGTTGAAAGCAACTTCATGTCCAGTACACAGCTTTGCCGATGATAGTACCCTCCATACCGCTTTCTCTTCCAGGGCCCCTATATCAGCCCGTGAAACCAGAAATGAACGAGGAAGAAATGTTAATAATATAAATATGGACTTAGCAACAATTCTCGAGTGGGGATATAATAACTTGGTAGAATTCAATGCAAACAAAACACAAGCATGTCTTTTCTCTAGAAAAGCCGATCTCACTGTGCCTAAAACTTTGTCAGGAGTAACCATACCACTGAAGTCATCCATATCGATGCTTGGTATTACTATCAGCAATAACCTTTCCTGGGAAAATCACGTGAGGTCCATTGCCAAAAGTGCATCCCAAAAACTTGGTTTTTGTTTGTGCCTAAAACTTTGTCAGGAGTAACCATACCACTGAAGTCATCCATATCGATGCTTATGATCTATAAGGCACAGATCCGACCTGTCCTGGAATACTGTTCCCATATTTGGAGCGCGGCACCTAAACATATCCTGAGGCTATTGGATTCTGTCCAAAAAAGGGCAATTCGTCTCGTCGGTGATGCCTCGCTTACAAACTCGCTCACTTGTCTGGAACACCGTAGAAAAGTTGGCGATTTGTCTCTATTTTATAGATATTTTCATGGGCGATGCTCTTCTGAAATATCAACAATCGTTCCTGCTTTGGCAGTCTCTTCGAGATTAACCCGTCAAGTTCAGTCATCACACCCCTTCGTGGTCACTTTGGAGACCTGCAGAACATCACTTTCCAAAGACTCGTTCATCCAACGAACAGCGAGGCTTTGGAACTCATTGCCTAGGGAGGTGTTCCCCGAGGCATACAACCTCCAGAAATTTAAGAAGAACACCAACTCCTACCGTCTTTCCCTTGGTTTCCACGATGTTCTCTGAACATTACAGGATATCCCTTTTCGTGGGAACCAGAACATAAAAAAAAAAAAAAAAAAAATGGGAAAAAAAATGGAAGGGGGGGGTGTCTTGTGACACATCCTTTTGAAGATCCTGACGAATACTTCACAACCCTAGAATATAAAGTCAATATCTTCACCTACTACAAAATGGCGGAACATTTAATAATTACCTGCATACAAACACAGTAATGTCGATACATCTAGAAATATTTGTTTTTCTCTGCCATATGGCAATCTCAACAACCCGATAAGGTTTGATAGGTTATTTTTCGTTTAAACAAGAAATGTCAGTACGACAACGAACATCATTGTTCAGTTAAAATATTCTCATTTAGTTTTCGGTTTTACTAGTAAATAGGTACCACGTGAACTATCTCTAAAATGGTCAATTCTCGTCCATTGGAAGAAAAAATCGAAGCGATTTTTATTTACGGTGCGACGCGTAACTTTCACGAAACCGAAAGAATCTTTAATGATTTTTTCCCGAATCGTCCTATCTGTAGAAAATATTTAAGGGAACTTGTAACCAAATTTACAACTACCGGTAGTGTACAGAACAAAAAGCCCCCAGGTCATCCGTCCATTCAGGAAGAACAGCAAGTTCAAATAAATGGTGAGATGATAGTAAATCCTCAACAGTCTACTTCCTCCGTCGCGAATGTTTGTGAGGTGTGTCCTTCTACTGTGTGGAGACTTTTGAAGAGGAATAAGTATCATCCATACAAAATCAAAATGGTACACCAGTTAACTGAAGATGACCCTGATCGAAGTACAGAATCCTGCGAAATTATGACGGCAACCATTGCAAGGCATCCTACCTATCTCCACAATATTTGTTTCAATGACGAATCTACATTTTAAACTGATGTCATCGTACTTAACAAACAGACAACAACTGGTTAAAATTCAAAATAGAACATCTGAACTCAGGATATTGAAACATGGAGTTCCTCAGGACTCTGTCCTTGGACCCTTACTCTGTATTATTTATATAAACGACATCTGTCAGCACACGCTACAGGACACTACCAACATTCTTTTTGCTGACGATACATCACTTATCAATACTTCTCCAGATTTTTATAGCCTCAAAATTCTAGCTGACAATTCGATTGACTTTGCTAGAAATTGGTTCTCTGTTAATTTCCTACAACTCAATGGTGATAAAACGCAACAGCTGGTTATTTCCAGTAACAATAAGTACACCTCAGGAGCACACTGCAAGCTTCTTGGAATAACAATCGATGACACTCTCAACTGGTACTATCATACTGAAAAACTGAACAGCGAGCTTTCTAGTGCATTATTCCTCATAAGGAAATTGAGATATGTTGTAGGCTCTGAACTATTGAGGCAAATATATTTTGGTCTGTTTCATTCTCGAATTAGTTATGGAACCATTTTATGGGGAAATTCCAGCAATGCGGTAATTATCTTCAGATCCCAGAAGGAGGCTATTCGCCTTCTAGCTGGTGTTGGATTCCGTGATCACTGTCGTCCCCTGTTCATTGACATGAAAATAATGACACTGCCATGCATTTATATTTATCAAACCCTCTGTGAAATACACTCAAAGAAAGGGAGTTATACTCGTCTGATATTCACAAATACGAAACCAGATCGGCAAACCAAATAGCTCTTCAACGCTTCAGGCTCACTAAGTCGAAATCTAATTCTCTGAATTTGAAACTTTATAACAAGTTGAGCTTAGAAGTTCGCGCCTTGAATGAAAATTGTTTTAAGATTAACGTAAAAAGTTACCTCATAAATAAATGTTTTTATAGTGTAGAAGAATTTCTGAATGCATGAAAAATGTTTACATGACTTTTACCATTTATATATTTATTTATGTTCTTTTTTACAACAAAATATTTTTAAATGTTATTTTTAAACACATGTATATGTCGATAAAATGTTTTTACATATTATTCTATCTTATATATTTCACCTATTATCTTCCATAGATAATATTTCTGTACAAACTGACGTGCTATAAACCGATGTGTAAACTAGCCAAATAAAGTCTATCTATCTATCTCAACGGCAAGGTTCACAGACCAAATTGCCGTTATTGGAGTGACATCAACCCTCACATTTTCCGGGAAACTCATACTCAATATCCAGAAAAAATTAACGTCTGGGCAGGAGGAAACCATATTGTAGGACCTCTATTCATTGAACATAATTTAACAGGGGAACTGTATTTGAATATGCTGGAAAATACTATTGACCCTCCAATCACCGAAATTGTCGAAGCGAATCCTAATGAATTCGATATGGATATTGTATTCCAACAAGATGGAGCATCACCACATTACTACGGACAAGAAAGAAACTATTTGGATAATACTTTCCCCGGTCGTTGGATTGGCCGTCGATGTTCTACGGAATGGCCAGCCCGCTCGCCAGATTTGACACCCGTAGACTTTTTTATGGGGCTATTTGAAGCAAAAGGTGTACGAAACTGAACCTGCTTCAATATTGGATATACGGCAGAGAATAATAAATATTTGTAGAAATATCGACGTTACTGTGTTCGATAATGTTCGGGCGTGAAATATCGGATACGCTGTTCTTATGTCAAGCAGTTCAAGGCAACCATTTCGAGCATCGTCTGAACTGAACTCAGCTTCTTTCCTCAAATTGTGAAGTTAAACGTCGATGTATTCAGGCAATTATTAAATGTTCTGCCATTTTGTAGTAGGTGAAGATATTGACTTCATATTCTAGGGTTGTGAAGTATTCGTCAGGAGCTTCGAAAGGATGTGTCACAAGACCCCCTTTCAATTTTTTTTTCCCAGATGGCACCCAGTCGCCATCTTGAAAGTTTCATCTGTCAATTTTACTCCAAAATATAGTATTGATGCATCCATTTCATTATCCCAAGATTCAATTTTTTGAGTTGACCCGTTCAAAAAATAAAAGAGGGGGGACATTAAAGAAAAGCACTGTATTTTATATGTAATATATTAGAAATCACTCTGTATTTATGTTGACGTGATATCGATATTTTTTTATAATTACTGTGGTTGCGAATTACAGATTATATAAACTTCTTTGTGCGAATCTGAGCAATACAAGATTTCAATCACTATTTTCGAATTATTCATAAGTTAAAACATTATACCGGGTGACACAGGATATCGGGCCACCCCTGTAACTTCTGCATTCGTCAACGGATTTTTCTGAAATTTGGTACAGTTATATAAGCAACTATTTCGAATTTGATCGCATAACAGTCCGATATGGCGGACTTCCGGTTTTTCTGGAAATGCCAGCAACTTTGTTTTTCAAATGGAACACCCTGTATATTTTAACATATTCTTTTTTTTTTATGTTCTGGTTCCCACGAAAAGGGATATCCTGTAATGTTCAGAGAACATCGTGGGAACCAAGGGAAAGAAGGTAGGAGTTGGTGTTCTTCTTAAATTTCTGGAGGTTGTATGCCTCGGGGAACACCTCCCTAGGCAATGAGTTCCAAAGCCTCGCTGTTCGTTGGATGAACGAGTCTTTGGAAAGTGATGTTCTGCAGGTCTCCAAAGTGACCACGAAGGGGTGTGATGACTGAACTTGACGGGTTAATCTCGAAGAGACTGCCAAAGCAGGAACGATTGTTGATATTTCAGAAGAGCATCGCCCATGAAAATATCTATAAAATAGAGACAAATCGCCAACTTTTCTACGGTGTTCCAGACAAGTGAGCGAGTTTGTAAGCGAGGCATCACCGACGAGACGAATTGCCCTTTTTTGGACAGAATCCAATAGCCTCAGGATATGTTTAGGTGCCGCGCTCCAAATATGGGAACAGTATTCCAGGACAGGTCGGATCTGTGCCTTATAGATCATAAGCAGCTGAGTGGGGGTGAAATAGCTCTTGGCACGAAACAAAAAACCAAGTTTTTGGGATGCACTTTTGGCAATGGACCTCACGTGATTTTCCCAGGAAAGGTTATTCAAGTTCAACAGGTCAAAACAAGTCCAAACCTCATGTCAAATGTAATTTTTTTGGAAGAAATTAAATTCAAATAGTTTTTTATTTTACCTCGTGGATAAATGAGATTTGATCAAGGCTATTCACAATGAGTCGCACATAACAGAAAAACATAATTTTCATGCACATAACAGAAAAACATAATTTTTCAGGAAAAAATTACATATCATTTTTGTATTTCGGTGAGTAACAAATTGTATACGTTCAAAATCTACAACTAGTTCATGAGTTTCTTGAGTTCGAATAATTTTTCAACTTAGTAAGCTGTGGAAAACAACATTTCTGAATCTTGTCAACTAATTGTGTTTCGCTGTCATCTTTCCTCTAAACTTTCGGAAATTAGTTAACTTCCGAGAATTAGTAGAAATGGAAAATGAAAATTATAGGTTTTCGAGAGTTGAGATGAAAGATGACGGCGAAACACAATCAGTTGACAAGATTCAGAAATGTTGTTTTCCACAGCTTACCAAGTTGAAAAATTATTCGAACTGCAAGGAAACTCATGAACTAGTTGTAGATTTTTGAACGTATACAATTTGTTACTGCACCGAAATACAAAAATTATATGTCTTTTTTTCCTGAATGTATGTTCTAGAGAGAAGTAGGCCCATAGGGGTTTCATTTGAAAAAAAAAATTTTTTATCAAAATGTGATGTGACTGCATTGATTCACAATAAATGACACAAAAAATTTTTAAAAATTTTTTTTGTGCGACCCATTGTGAATAGCCTTGACCAAATCTCATTCATCCACGAGGTAAAATAACAATTTGGAATAATTTTTTTTCAAAAAAATGACATTTGACATAAGGTTTGGACTTGTTTTGACCTGTTGAACTTGAATATGTGAAAATATACAGGGTGTTTCATTTGAAAAAACAAAGTTGCTGGTATTTCCAGAAAAACCGGAAGTCCGCCATATTGGATTGTAATGTGATCAAATCCGAAATGGTTGCTTATATAACTGTACCAAATCCTTTCACGAATGCAGAAGTTACAGGGGTGGCCCGATATCCTGTGTCACCCGGTATATTCCCGAAAACTCTTCCAGGAAAAAGAAATTTCCAATAACTTTGCCGTTGTTTTTTATCAAATAAAAAAAAATCGTTCCTGTGACCTTCTGCTTAATAGGTGACAGTGTAACCGCTGGGTTAATTTCTCTTTGGTGATAAATGACTCGATAGTCTTTTTGTTCGCCAAATTTCTTATATACCCGAATTTTCCTATTTCCGGGCAACTTTCCTAATTTTTTCTTCCGTAACAATCATCCTCGGGCTATAATGAACATTTAAGCCGTTCTCACGTTTTGCGCTTACATAGATGTCCTAAATTTCTTAACTTTTAAACTGCAGGGTGCTGAAGTTTTAAGAAAAAAATCCTTTTTTCATGATAACTTTGATATGACCCTAATAGAAAAAGTTTGCTTAGCGTACCAAAAAACCTGGGGACGGCATAGCCTTTCTAAACGGCTCATCAATCTCCTCTCATCTTATTGGTTTGAATTCGTTTGATATAAGCTAATAAGTGAGTAAATTGATTTTTTTGTAAATTATGGTGTTATAATAAATAAAAAACAAAATTATTATTTTACTGTATCCACTCGAAAAAACTAATTTTTGGTGAGTTTTCTTATATTTTATAATTAAAAACATTTTTATATTTCAAACCCCTGGAAATGTTTCAATATTTTGTGGGCATTTTTCTTATAAATTTTTTTCTATTATTTTGCCATATTCACTTTTCTCAAAAAGAATTGTAAAGCAAAACTTATTGTTACATAGCCCTGATGATGAATTTATTAAAGTTCGAAACGTTGGCGAGAAAGCAATAGTTTCTCTCCAATACCATTGATCCTAATCCCAAACAAACCATTTGAAGATTATATTGGTTATACAAATTCACGAAATCCACTTATGATATCAGAGTTGAAGGAGCAAACTTTCAAGGCATTTCCAAGAGAAATGTGTTTGTATATAATATGATGCATCAGAGATAACATGCATTCGTTGTAGTTTTTTTTTGTTTTCGTCATCTTAATTTCCGAGCGTAGTATTTCAACAGGCATCCGAGCCTCGTATACAGCAGTCAAAATTAATGAATGGGACAATATATTAATCTCTGTTTAGACAGGAGTGTCGTGTAGCGGCAATTAGTCGACGGGACGTATTGCGGCCGATAACAGATACCGAAGAATGTAAAAATAACTTTTTGGGTCGATTTTTCTTCTTTGTGCCAGCACAAATCTCTAGGGCGAGCTTCGTGGAAAATGAAAAATAAAAAATTATTCAACAAAAAATTAAACCGACGTAAAAATCAATTGAAAAGCAAAAAGTAAAATAAACCATCTTGTCTTAATAATAACTGATCTAAACTAATGTGGGTAACCAACTTTGAGTCGGCGCCAAACAAACTAGCAATTGAATTAGGTAAAGCGTAAAAGAGAGAGAGAGAGAGAGAGAGAGAGATATTTATTAACTACGTCCATATATATATATATATATATATAAATACATTTGTAGCAGGTTCTAAAAAAAAAAAAAATCAACTTAATAGAGTAAGAATAAATTTCCTACGTTGATACATCACATTACAACACATGAATAAAATAAGGTTAACTCAGAACTAAGTCATTGTAAACAATACAGAAAGGGGTATAAAAGTTGAATTGACAAACACATTAAAAGCCTAGATCATCCACGTTAAAATTATAGTTCAAAAAGTTCTTTACGGAGTAAAAACAGTTCATCAGCAGACAAGATTCCACTGATCTCTTAAAATTGTAGAAGTTCTTATTTCTTATTTCCAAAGGTAATTTATTATATAGGTTTATATTCAATGAATTTTTCTGTGATACAGAGAGTCTATATCTTGGTGTTCTCAAGAGGTTTCTTGACCTTGTTTTGTGCTGATGTGTGTCCGCTGAAAGAGCAAAATCTGTTTTTTTTTTATGTATTTCAAGCAGAGTGGAATATATGAAAGCGGTAGGAAGAGGCATGATCTGGTGATGAATAAATAGAGCATGGCAGTGATCTCTGTAGCCCGCCCCTGATATTATTCGAATAACCCTTTTTTGTAACACAAAAATTTTGTTTGAATGGGACGAATTATCCCACAAGACAATTCCATAAGTCATATGACTGTGAAAAAGTCCAAAATAGCTGGCTCTTACAGTATCTGCACCAACAAGGTTTTTCAATCTGCGAATCAAGAACGTGACGCTTGATAATTTTTTCGACACATTTTCCACGTGACACATCCAGTTGAGTTTATCATCAGTGGATATACCAAGTAACTTGACACTTTCCCCACATGTTAGTGAGGATTTTGAAGATATAATAACATTCTGATTTTTAGCAGAATTGGGCATAAGCTTATTTGAACAGAACCACTCATTTGTCATTTGCAAGGTGAGTTTGGAAGAGTCAATCAGTTCCTCTAATTTACTATTACGATCTATCAGTGTGGTGTCGTAAAAAAAGAGAATGAATTTTTTCGGTAATATATGATAATATAAATCATTGATATACAGAATTAATAGGGTTGGTCCTAAAACAGAGCCTTGTGGAACCCCATGGACGATTTGCATTAATGCTGATTTGGTGCCTTCAGCCGAAACACACTGAGATCGCCCATGCAAATAAGACCTAAAAAATTCCAATAGAAGTCCACGAATGCCATAACAGAAAAGTTTCTCAAGTAATATATCATGGGATACACAATCAAAAGCTTTAGTCAGATCACAAAGCGTTAAAAAAGAATGCTCCCCCTTCTCGAGTCCATCAACTACATTCAAAATAACGCTCAGAATAGCTCTCGTTGTTGATTTATTTTTTCTAAAGCCAAATTGCTCAGGAC
The DNA here is from genome assembly GCA_018342105.1 of Gonioctena quinquepunctata. Lineage (NCBI taxonomy): Eukaryota > Metazoa > Arthropoda > Insecta > Coleoptera > Chrysomelidae > Gonioctena > Gonioctena quinquepunctata. Next base: position 148,869 of record JAFIRS010002469.1, on the reverse strand, counting down.
ACATAAAAGAGTTTGTTTCCAGGTAGGATATCAACCTTGTTTTGACTAGCGCCTCTATGATTTTCGCGATAAGTGGAATTATGGAAATGGGGCGAACATTTTCTGCTAGGTGGGGATCCCCTTTTTTTAGCAATGGCAAAACAACTGAAATCTTCAGTGCATCTGGATAAACTCCAAGAGATGAGCAATCATTAATTAATGATTGCTCATCTTAAAATTGAAAGTGGAGAAGCAATAATATCGGCTATAGCTTTAATCACCGCGCTGTTCAGTTTCTTGAATCTTTCCACGATTCAATTGTGTCCATCACTTCCTCGGGAGTTACAGGGAAAAAAGAGAAAGAATTTACAGGTGATCTGAGATTTTTCAGGTGTTCCGTAGGTTCGTGATTCGTATCAGGCGCAAGTAGGGGTATTTCTCCGATCTAGCTGGCCAAAACTCGATTCTGCAAACACAGTAAAAGTGGGAAAATGTAGCTAAAACCGCAGTCGAATAGTGGGGGAATAAAGATATGGCCATATAATGTGATATTGGGTACGTCAAACAAGTTTATACTTGCTTGAGGAAGTAGGTTAATCATGTGAGGTATAAAAATTGAGTTTGTGAGATCACGTTTCAGTTTTCATTTGTCACGTTGAAAGCTATAACTTATATTTGATAATTATGGATTATGAAAGGCCAGGTATGTAAGTTTGCAATAACATGGAATAGCTTATTTTAAATATGAAATAGGACACAAGAAAAGACACCGTTTAGTTTTTGCCAATTTTTTAACCGACGAAACCAAAAAGGAGGAGGTTCTCTATTCGACCCGTATATTTTATGTTTTTTCATCACATTTTTTTATGTATGATCACGCATAACTTTTTACTGAGGCGTCCGATTCCGATAATTCTTTTTTCAGTGGATAGGGTGTACTTCGAATTTGGTCCCATTTGAATTTAAAAGATGAAATCCACCCCTAAGGGTAGCGAAATGAAGGATATTGATCACTCACCCTCTGAATTCTGGTCCGTTAACCGATTCTATCAGGCATAACTTGTACTGGGTTCTTCGATTTGGATGGTTCTATTTTTAATAGATAGGGTATACCTTATATTTGGATTTCGAAAGGAATTAGCCACCCTTACGGATAGAAAAATAGGGGATAATTGATTTTTCACTAGTGAACATTAGCACACACATACGTAGTTGACAATGACAGATCGCTACTGACATTATTCTTGTTCCGTCAAAATCAGTTTATTTTATGAGGGGATGGAATGATATACAAAGTGATGAAATAAACTAACCAGAACAACGAAAATAATTTATATTACAACAAATAGTAAAAGTAGATAATCATATTATTTAACTGGTAATAGTTGAAGTAAGGTGGGTAAGTAAGTATTTCGGAAGTAATAAAAAAACAAGTAGGTAGTAATTGGTAGATTTTAGCCACAAAAAATTGAAAACTAAAAACTTTTTAACAAAAAATTAAACCGACCAAATACGGAACTGAAAAGTAAAAATAAAAACTTTTTAACAAAAAATTAAACAGACGAAAAAATCAACTGAAAAGCAAAAAATAAAATAAACCTTCTTAGTCTAAATGATAATTGAGCTCCTAAACTAATGTAAGTAACTGATTTTGAGTCGGCGCCAAACAAACTAGCAATTGAATTAGGTGAAGCGTAAAATGATGGAAGCGAGATGAACGGCTACGTTTTGTGACTTCTTTCATAGATAATGATCTTCGATAATTGTTTGTTTGGCGCCGACTCAAAATCAGTTACTTACATTAGTTTAGGAGCTCAATTATCATTTAGACTAAGAAGGTTTATTTAATTTTTTGCTTTTCACTTGCTTTTTTCGTCGGTTTCATTTTTTGTTAAAAAGTTTTTATATTATTAATTTTTATATTTAATGGAGCATTTGTTATATTTCCCGATGAGTCCCGAAGGAGTTTTTCTACAAAGTGAGAGTTTAAGGTGTGTAGTCAATAACTCTGGAAAAATTAGCCGCCAGAAACCGCTAATCTTGAAGATATTGCTTTCAGACCAAATCAATGTGTTTCGATAAAAAATTGTTGATATTTTGATATGTTGATGTTTTGATATTTACTTACTTTTTATTATTTATGGGCAAACATTATTTTAGGGACCTCCGAATATATACAATTTTCGAAGACAAGACTGGTTGAAATCATAAATGAACAGAATATTCCCAGTTTTGACAAGAAATTAGAATTTCTTGAGAATTATCTGCTCAACAAAAACAATTTTTCAGAACAACAAAGGGGTAAAATAAAACGGGAATTTTATAGGTTTGAGTCAAAATATCAGCAAAGATGGCACAAAAAGCAAGTAAGAAAAAACAATTTTTCTTGGAAAGATACTCAAGTAGCCGTGAGTCCAGGAGGACGTCCTCAGAAATTATTCAGCGAGTGTAGTCAAAGGAGTAAAAGAAGAAAAACTGAAATTCACAGGGAAACATCTTCAGATTCTTTGTCATGCTACCCAATGCTTCCATAGTGGTCAAGGATCCAAATCTTCAACTAAAGAGACTGCGACCAAGAAAAACCTAATGAGAAGATCTCCACTATGCAAGCGTTATCTTGTGGAATCTATTCTCCCATCAGGTTTTCCAACTGATCATTCACTAATAGAAGGAGAAGATTTATGGGCTAAGTAAAGTAGTTTCTCTTTGAATTGCACGGAAAAAACTTTCCAGCGAGCTTGGGATCTTCCTCTTGTCAAAATCGCTGCCAACAAACTACTTGAAACTGCGAAATTTGGTAGGTGGGTAGAAAATTGAAGAAAAAATAAATCTTTCATCAAGCATTTTCCGAAATTTTGCGACATAACCTGAAATTTTGCGATTTTTGTAAAAATATGTCAAATTTGACAGGTAAAGCCGAAGGACAAAAAAAATGTTCCCTGTCACTTCGCATTATTTTCTAAGCAAAAATTGTTCATGGAATTAAGAATTGCATAAACTAAATAATAAAAATAATTTCCATATGATGCCAACTTTTTGAAGGACACTGTATATGTATATTGCTTCCAAAATTGCACATTGATTACCTCTACGTGGAACGAAAACGAAATAAAAGCAAACCGAACAAAAATAGTTTTGGCCAGCTAGATCGACAAAATACCCCTAGGTGCGGCATTTTGATTACTTCTCCAAAGTAATATAATGATCTTCGTTAATTGTTTGTTTGGCGCCGAATCAAAATAAGTTACTTATTTTGATTTAGGAGCTCAGTTAACATTGTACGAAGGCGTAGAAGGGCCAACAACAAAATATTTTTCAAAAACATTTGGAATTGCCACTTTGAACTGACAATTGTCACTTTGAAGTGACAATTGTCACTTTGAACTGACAATTGTCACTTCGAAGTGACAATTGTCACTTGAAAAACATCTGGAATTGCCATTTCAAAGTGACAATTGTCACTTTGATGTGACAATTGTCAGTTAGAAGTGACAATTGTCACTTCAAAGTGACAATTGTCAGTTCGAAGTGACAATTGTCACTTCAAAGTGACAATTGTCACTTGAAAAACATCTGGAATTGCCATTTCAAAGTGACAATTGTCAGTTAAAAGTGGCAATTCCAAATGTTTTTGAAAAATATTTTGTTGTTGGCCCTTCTACGCCTTCGTAACATTGAGACTAAAAAGATTATTTAATTTTTTGCTTTCCAGTTAATTTTTTCGTCGGTTTAATTTTTTGTTGAAAAGTTTTTATTTTTTACCTTTTTGTGGCTAAAATCAACTGATAACTTTCTGCTCAATTGACTTCAGGTATCCATTATGTAGTAGTGTCATCCGAACTGCCTATATGTGTGCCAAGTTCCAACAAGTTCCAATATCCCCTATTTTTTCAAATTCAATTTTTTTTTTTTTTTTTTTTTATGTTCTGGTTCCCACGAAAAGGGATATCCTGTAATGTTCAGAGAACATCGTGGGAACCTAGGGAAAGAAGGTAGGAGTTGGTGTTCTTCTTAAATTTCTGAAGGTTGTATGCCTCGGGGAACACCTCCCTAGGCAATGAGTTCCAAAGCCTCGCTGTTCGTTGGATGAACGAGTCTTTGGAAAGTGATGTTCTGCAGGTTTCCAAAGTGACCACGAAGGGGTGTGATGACTGAACTTGACGGGTTAATCTCGAAGAGACTGCCAAAGCAGGAACGATTGTTGATATTTCAGAAGAGCATCGCCCATGAAAATATCTATAAAATAGAGACAAATCGCCAACTTTTCTACGGTGTTCCAGACAAGTGAGCGAGTTTGTAAGCGAGGCATCACCGACGAGACGAATTGCTCTTTTTTGGACAGAATCCAATAGCCTCAGGATATGTTTAGGTGCCGCACTCCAAATATGGGAACAGTATTCCAGGACAGGTCGGATCTGTGCCTTATAGATCATAAGCAGCTGACTGGGGTGAAATAGCTCTTGGCACGAAACAGAAAACCAAGTTTTTGGGATGCACTTTTGGCAATGGACCTCACGTGATTTTCCCAGGAAAGGTTATTGCTGATAGTAATACCAAGCATCGATATGGATGGCTTCAGTGGTATGGTTACTCCTGACAAAGTTATGTTAGGCACAGTGAGATCGGCTTTTCTAGAGAAAAGACATGCTTGTGTTTTGTTTGCATTGAATTCTACCAAGTTATTAGATCCCCATTCGAGAATTGTTGCCAAGTCCATATTTATATTATTAACATTTCTTCCTCGTTCATTTCTGGTTTCACGGGCTGATATAGAAGCCCTGGAAGAGAAAGCGGTATGGAGGGTACTATCATCGGCAAAGCTGTGTACTGGACATGAAGTTGCTTTCAACAGGTCGTTGATGTGAAGTAGAAATAGTGTTGGTGCGAGAATGGATCCTTGCGGAACACCAGCATTTATGAGTAGAGTGTCAGATGAAACTCCATCGACCACTACATGGAGAGACCTGTTTGAGAGAAAACTAGCAAGCAGAGAACACAGCTGAGGGGCAAGCCATAAGACGGAAGCTTGGCGAGGAGTCCCTGGTGCCAAACTCGATCGAACGCCTTGGAGATATCTAATGCCACAGCTAAAGTTTCTCCATGCTTTTCAATAGATAGCTGCCATATATGTGAGACGTAAGCGAGCAGGTCACCAGTTGATCTCTGATGGCGGAAGCCATATTGCCTATCGTTGACAATTCCTGAGTCTTCCAGATATTTCATGAGCTCGATGTTGATGGCTTTTCCATGACCTTTGAAATAATAGATAGCAGTGCGATAGGTCTGTAGTTGCTAGGTAGGGCCTTTTGCCTTTTAGGGACTGGCTGTACTCTTGCAATTTTCCAATTGGACGGAAATACCCCAAATTGTAAGTGTGGTTGAACAACTTGCAAAGAACAGGTGTTAGTTCGGGGCACATTTCTTGAGAACAATCGGCGGGATTCCGTCAGATCCACAGGCTTTGTTGGTGTTGAGACCCAGCAAAATCTTTCTGATAGTACGTTGGCGAAAGGTGATCTCGGGCATGTGACTGTCAATAGGTGTAATGTTCGGGGGTTGTTTTCCCGATGAATCCAGAGTGGAATTTCCAGCAAATAGGTGCGCAAAGATATTGGCTTTTTCCTGGGCAGTCGTTGCTAGTGTTCCATCTTCTTTGGTTAGGGGAGGAAATGAGCTGGAAGTGAAATTTCTTCCCACAGCTTTGGCGAAAGACCAAAATGAACGGGATCCGTTAGGACATTCAGCAAGTTTTGATCTTATTTTGGCTTTGTGGGCATCTTTTGAGCATTCTATTGTCTCTTTACATATGCCTCTAGCCTCGACATATGCTGCTCTGGTCTCAGGGCCCGGATTTTTTAGCCATCGATGGTATGCTGCCTGTTTGGAAGCCACAGCTCTAGAGCAGTTTCTGTTAAACCAGGTCTTATCGGATGATGTTCTTCTTTCGGTATTCGGTATGTAAGTTTGCATCCCCAACATGATGATTTCAGAAATTGTCTCAGCACATCGTGTTGGATCTACTGAAGAGAAACAAACTCTCTTCCATGGAAACGCTGAGAAAAACATACGAAGACCTTCCCAGTCGGCCGAATTGTAATGCCACATGAGACGGGGTGGTATTGTGCAGCTCGATGGTAAATGGAAAGAGCATGTTGTGGAGATGAGGGTGTGGTCAGAGTTTCCAAGTGGGGCACAAACTTCTATTCTATACGGGTCAGGATTGGTGGTGAGGAAAAGATCTAGTGTATTGGCAGACTGGTTGTTGACATCAGGGATGCGGGTTGGTAGCTCGACCAGTTGTTCTAGACCATGAGTGATGGCGAAGGACTCGGCTTGACGACCAGCATCATCTGTTTTGTTAGAGAATTTGAGCCAGGCAGCGTTATGTACATTAAAATCTCCCATGATTATGGTTTCAGCTGTTGGATGGTTCTCCTGAATGTAGTCCAGTTTGAGTGATAAAAACTCAAAGAGGTCGTTATATGAAGGTTCATTAGGTGATAGATAAAGGCAGCAGAGGAACTTAGTCAGTTTGGTATCAGATAGCTTGAACCACATCACATCAAAGTCTTTCGGTTCCAAACTCTCTTCACGCTGGCATGAAAGGTTAGCCTTGGCGTAAAGGCAAACTCCACCTTTGAACCTGAATCGAGAATGGAGTTCGTAACCAGGACAAAGCATATGGACCTTGTTGGTGGACGAGTTTACTTGTGTTTCTGTTAGAGCCAGAATATCCGGTTTTTCCGTCTGTAGGTGATGGTGGACGTCATTGATGTTCTTGTTGAGTCCGCGGATGTTGCAAAATGGGACCAACTTTGAAGTACACCTTATCCAATGAAAAAAGAATCATCAAAATCGAACTACACTGTGAAATTTATGCGTGATCATACATAAAAAAATATACGCGTCGACTAAAGAACCTCCTCCTTTTTTTCGTCGGTTAAAAACACAGTTTGTCGAAAGATTCAATAATCCACAATTTTGTTCTGTCTTGAAGTCCAATCCCAAAATACCAATTGAAAAAATTCTACGCATCTCTCGTAAGTATATCATGATTTCAACAGCCAACTCCTCAAAAACAGTTGAAATTTCTCAGTTTAAACAATTAGAAAATATTTTGAGGAATAATCACACAAAGTCGTCTCCACATCGTTCAATTCCTCCAGAAATTGGATATCAAAACCAAACTTTTCATAAATAAATTTCTTTAAAGTTCTTGATTTTATTATTTATGTTCCAGACGTCCATCTTCAGTAATTTGGTACAAAAGTGGTAAAAATGTGGTGGATAAAAATAAAAAAGATTAACTATACAATATTGAGGCACATCCTTGTGTTTTCAACAAATTTATGAAAATTGAACTAAAAATAAAAAAATATGAGCACAAATTTTATCAAATATTGACAACTTGTTACGGTTTTTTTTTCTCATGTGCATTACTTAATAGGTGAGGAAGTTTTTAAATATTATTGAAAAAACTTATTAACAAAAATTAAACCGACGAAAAAATCAAGTGAAAAGCAAAAAATAAAATAAACCTTCTCAGTATAAATGATAATTGAGCTCCTAAACTAATGTAAGTAACTGATTTTGAGTAGGCGCCAAACAAACAATTATCGAAGATCATTATCTATGAAAGAAGTCATCAAAACGCAGCCGTGCATCTCGCTGCCATCATTTTACGCTTCACCTAATTCAATTGCTAGTTTGTTTGGCGCCGACTCAAAATCAGTTACTTACATTAGTTTAGGAGCTCAATTATCATTTAGAATAAAAAGGTTTATTTTATTTTTTGCTTTTCAGTTGATTTTTTCGTCGGTTTAATTTTTTGTTAAAAAGTTTTTATTTTTTACTTCTCAGTGCCGTATTTCGTCGGTTTAATTTTTTGTTAAAAAGTTTTTATTTTTCAATTTTTCGTGGCTAAAATCTACCAATTATTACCTACTTGTTTTTTTATTACTTCCAAAATACCCACCTTACTTCAAGTATTACCAGTTAAATAATATGATTATCTACTTTTACTATTTGTTGTAATATAAATTATTTTCGTTGTTCTGGTTAGTTTATTTCATTACTTTGTATATCATTCCATCCTCTCAGAAAATATACTGATTTTGACGGAACAAGAATAATGTCAGTAGCGATCTGTCATTGTCAACTACGTATGTGTGTGCTAATGTTCACTAGTAAAAAATCAATTATCCCCTATTTTTCTACCCGTAAGGGTGGCTAATCCCTTTCGAAATTCAAATATAAGGTATACCCTATCTATTGAAAAAAGAATCATCCAAATCGAAAAACCCAGTACAAAGTTATGCCTGATAGAATCGGTTAACGGACCAGAATTCAGAGGGTGAGTGATCAATATCCTTCATTTCGCTACACTTAGGGGTGGATTTCATCTTTTAAATTCAAATGGGACCAAATTCGAAGTACACCCTATCCACTGAAAAAAGAATTATCGGAATCGGACGCCTCAGTAGAATGTTTTGCGTGATCATACATAAAAAAATATGATGGAAAAACATAAAATATACGGGTCGAATAGAGAACCTCCTCCTTTTTGGTTTCGTCGGTTAAAAATACTTGGTGTCTGTAGTAATTTTGATTCAGAAAAATGATTTTGTTCAGTTACTCAATCTGCACTTTCGGACCACAATTACATATAAGTACTATTATTCCCCATCACCTCTTATAAATCGTATTCTCTTCAGAAAAAAAACCTTGAATAACATCAGGGATGAAAACGTATTTGAGAAATAGGCTCTCACCGCACGAAAAATTCTGCTCATTATTCCCATTTTTATTACCATTGCTTTTGAATCTATAGAAATGTGTACGAGCATGTGGGAGAAAGCTTTAAAAATAGAATAGATTCATCAAATAACAAGATAAAGAAAAACATGGTCCACAATAAATAACTTAAGAGATAATACGAAAAGAAACATTTAGAAATACCAGTCAGAGCAGACAAAATGAATGAGTTATAATGTTCAGTTGCCCAGAAGCTCAGCAAAAACATCAGTTCACCTTATGACTGATTCCTCCTGAAATTGTGAAATTGAAGTCTATTTTTTATAATATATACAAATATAAAAAAAAAATGGAGTTATCGAAAATATTAAAAATATAAAATTATAGTTTGAAAAAAACTTAAAAAACACGTACGTAGAGCAATAAGGATTAAAATGTTAAAGATGATGAGAATTAAATCATTGACCAAAAAATTTCCTCTTAATAAAAAAAACGCGAGGTGCTTGATATCAGTTATCTTAATATAATTATGAAAAGTAAGTAAAGAGCACCCCAAGTTTTCTTACATAACAGGAAATTTTTTTGGTCAATGACTCTATTCTTATTATATTAACATGTTAGTCCTTATTGTTATAAAAGCGTGTTTTTTATTTTTTTTAACTATAATTTTATTTTTAACTTTTCAATCCATATTGCTACAAAAGACTAAATTTGTATTGTAAATTATGTTTTTATGTATTGTCGTCGGTTCTCAAAACGTGTGAAAAATCTCAAATGATTTGAACGTCTGAAAGTAGCTAAAAATTAATTTCAAAGATAATAATAATAATTTATTGAATTAAGATCAAATACATGATATGGGATACGTCAAGAACACAAAAAGGTAGACAAATAATCAAAATACCAAAATACAAAATATAAATGTCACATATACACAGATAGAACTAACATTTTATCTCGAATTTAAAACAAATCAAATGTAAAATATAAATGTCATATATACACAGACAGAACTAACATTTTGTCTCGAGTTTAAGAATTCAGAAATGCTGTAGAAACAGTTTTCTTGCAGATATTTCTTCAATTTTGATTTCAACATATTATCGTTTTGAATTTTCCTTAGATCAGTTGGAAGATTGTTGAAAAATGTAATTTCTGTATATGACGGACTGTTCTTGAAGAATGATGTGTTATGAGTCGGGATCCTGATGAGATCTCCATTTCTAGTGGAATAGTTATGATGTTGGGCAACAGTGTCGTACACATGTTTCTGTTTCAGAAATAACCTTATACATTTGAAAATATATATACATGGATATGTTAGGATATTGAATCTTTTAAAATATTCTCTACAGGAATCTCTAATTGGATTGAAAATGAGTTTGATGACTCTTTCCTGTAGAATAAATATTCTGTTGGAGTTGCTGGAGCTGCCCCAGATGTTGATATTACAGGAGACGTGGGAGTATTATGGCATAATAAATATTGATCAGTTGAGTTATATAAAAAATATTTTTCAGTTGTAGAATGGCATAATCATATCACTATCTACGGAAGTTCCGAGAAGTTTAGTATTTTCAGAGAGATTAATTACATCATCCATCACTCTTATTTGAAAATTTGTTACAATTTTTTATATGCGATAGAACTGCATACACACCGTTCTGTCTGAGTTCACAATTAAATAATTTTTTTCACACCAGGTTGTGAATTCCTTTGACAATATATTCAATTCTACTGTTCCCATATTTGGAGTGCGGCACCTAAACATATCCTGAGGCTATTGGATTCTGTCCAAAAAAGGGCAATTCGTCTCGTCGGTGATGCCTCGCTTACAAACTCGCTCACTTGTCTGGAACACCGTAGAAAAGTTGTCGATTTGTCTCTATTTTATAGATATTTTCATGGGCGATGCTCTTCTGAAATATCAAAAATCGTTCCTGCTTTGGCAGTCTCTTCGAGATTAACCCGTCAAGTTCAGTCATCACACCCCTTCGTGGTCACTTTGGAAACCTGCAGAACATCACTTTCCAAAGACTCGTTCATCCAACGAACAGCGAGGCTTTGGAACTCATTGCCTAGGGAGGTGTTCCCCGAGGCATACAACCTTCAGAAATTTAAGAAGAACACCAACTCCTACCTTCTTTCCCTAGGTTCCCACGATGTTCTCTGAACATTACAGGATATCCCTTTTCGTGGGAACCAGAACATAAAAAAAAAAAAAAAAAAAAATTTACCTTGAAGTTCCTCGGCACTGTCAGCATCAGCAGCCAAAGTTGAATCATCAGCATAGAGAACTATACAATGTGTGCTTATATGAAGTGGTAGATCGTTTATGAATAATAAAAAAATCAGTGGACCTAAGATGGAACCCTCAGGTCCATAGAATAGAAATCAGACCTATGCTCTTCAATTTTGACAGATATTTTTCTGAGGCGCATGTATGAGACTAATAACGACAGAAAGTTATCACGAAATCCTAAAGAGTAGAGTTTGCTTTCGATAATGTCAATGGTATCGAATGCTTTTGATAGATCGAAACCGTTATTAATGCACGTACATACAGGTGAAGCTATTTCTTAAAATTTTCCCTTAGATGGTGCAGCTACACTGACTAAAAAACTCCTGACTGTAAGACTTTCAGGATCCAATAAATATGCCAGTGATTCACTATTTAACAGGTTTTCTATTTCAACTATTGAAGTTTTGAGAGGCCGGCGGAAAAAAAAACATGTTATTCCTTTGGGAGATCATCAATCAGTTGTGTTTCAGGTCCTGGGCAGCTTCTCTCAATTCTTGATATTCGTAACGTATTTTGACGTTTATCGGCTTGTGACGGCAACTATTACTTATGTGGCAGAGCCGATCACTTAATGTTGATGGAATATGTTTATTGTGTATTGACTATCACAGCTGAGGCATTCCTACTTCTTCAGAGCAGAGTCGCGGAAAAACTGTTGGTTTGACAGTGGTGAAATAACACTGTAGACTTGAATTGAACGAAGAGTTGCACTTAAGTTGACGACGAGTTATGACTGTATTGAACGATGTCGAAAGGGTAACTGATTTTAACGACGTCGGGAGACTCCTTCTTATGTCCCAGCCAATTGGCTGTACTTTCCGATGATGTGCCTGTTAATTGCTGAAGAATCTTGCCAGGAATTACCTCTTGGGTTAATTTGATTTTCCTAATGAAATAGCAACTTGTTATTGAATCTTTCGTCTTATAATAGCAAAATTACAAGGGATTCCATGTTGTTTACTGGAATTTGTGATCCGATCAGAAAAGTTGTTAACCAATTTGTTAATTGGGGAACTTCTTCAATTGAGGAAGACACCCGTACTTTGTGGTAGGTAGGATTCATAGAATCGCCTCAGCTAGAGAAACTGAAATATTTACATGCGGCAACATAATACCATTGTCTAATTAGACAATAATAATTTTGTAAATTCATATGTATGAAATTTAATCTAATAAATATTTGAAAATCAAATGAATGAAATAGATACAGTGTGACCCATTTAAAATGGAACCACCCCTGTAGAATACGAATTTTCCAATCAATCTAAAAAAAAAAAATTCAATATTAAGCATCAGAAACTGTATTATGTTTTTTCTTTGTCAAAAACGGCAAACATTTATTAGGCAATTTTTGTTTTCAAATTTGACTACACCACTGGATTTATAGTCGCTATAAATAAAAACCATCAAAATTTCATGAAAAAATATTGGTTAACAACGAAGTAACAACAACTTTAATTTTGGAAACAAAGTATTTGATTATAATTTTTATTTAGATTATAGATATATTAAACATCTGGCAATACTGCCGATACAAAGTAGATCACCAGTGAACTTGTACAGTGAAAATCAATGAAAGTCAATAGCTCATTCCGTTCTACAGTTATAGCTCCTGAAATTATGGTAATGTGAGCGATTTGAGGTTGAAGCGATTTTGTAATAAACATTTGTGCCGAAATTACACCTCAACAAATAAGAAATAGTGTGAAAAATATTCGGAAGAGATACGATAAATGTGTTGAACTAAATGGAGGTTTGGTAGAAGCCACAAAAATTCAAATATTCAATTTTACAGTAATGTTTAGTTTAGTTTTAGTTTTTGCTTAATGACGTTTTATTGTTGAATAAATACTTTAAAACTTGTTTCTGTTCATTTCGTTTTTATCGGCTATGGAAGAATGTACTACTGTATAAATTTCAAATTTTCTGTTCTTTTCGAATACACTTATAACCTACACTTGAATAAATGATTTTGAGAGAATATAATTTACAAATCCAGTGGCCTAGTCAGATTTTTATTACAGAATCGCTTCCACCACAAATCGCTCACATTAATAATAATAATAATAATAATAATAATAATAATAATAATAAATGATTTTATTGGCTTCAGAGAGGTTACATCTAGGTTGTTACAATTCAGTAATCCTACAGCCAAAAGGCAGAGTTAACGCTTGCTCGTACATGAGAGTATAAACAAGCATTCTCCTACACTCAACCTTAAAGAGAAAAAAAGAAATAAAAACGTAAACATTATCTTATACAAAACAAATTATCAACTATGGTTAATGGTAAGTAAGCTAAATGTAATTAACAAATCAAGTAGAAAGATAGTTCAAAAATGTATAAAGCCATCAAAAAGATTTTGTTTCAGTTTTTTTTTTAACTCTGGTAGTTTGGTTTGTTTCATTTCGTCGGGAATCCTATTGTAAGGCCTGGTTATCATATAACTGAAGGACGACTGAAATGAGGCTGTGTAGTGGCGAGGAGGGGTTAAACGTGATTTGAAACGAATGTTCAGATGATGAACGTCTGTTCTAAAGGAAATTTTATCGAATAGATATGCCGGTTTCTCAGTTATGATTAATTTGTGATATAAACTGCAACAGTGAAGAATTATTCGATTTTCCATATTCAGCCACCCAATGTCGTTCAGATGTTGGCTTATGTGATGTCTTCTACTCAAACCACAAATAAGTCGAACACATGAATTCTGAACGAGTTGTAGCCGATGCAAGTTCGACTTCGATATGGCATGACCATAGATCACGTCGGCATAATTAAGATGACTGAGAACAAGTGCCTGGCATAAAATTATTTTACTATTTTTATCAAGTATTTTCCTATTTGAATAGATTAACTTCAAATTACAAAAAGCCCTTTTTATGACAATATTGACGTGTTGGTCATATTTGAGCGATGAGTCCATATAGAGTCCTAGATTCTTTGTGCATTCCGTTTTTGGGATCGCTACATCACTTATATTGATATTTAGGAGATCTAAATTTCGAATTCTCGCTTTCTTCCTACCGAATAGCATGACGTGTGACTTTGATGGATTTATACTCAAGCAAAACTTGTTAGATAGGTCTAAGATTTTCTCTAAATCGGAATTAATTCTAGAGTTCGCCATTAACAAATCTGATTCAGGAAAGGAGAAATAAAGTTGGGTGTCATCCGCATAGTAGTGACTTTTACAAAATTCAATTTGTTTTCCAAATCCATGTGTATATACAATGAATAACGTTGGTCCTAATATGGAGCCTTGTGGAACACCGTTTTCCACTAAAAGAGAGTTTGGGTGACAGTCATCAATAAGAACTGACTGAAGGCGATTCAACAGTGGTGGTTCTATTTTAAATGGGTCACACTGTGTAAGTGGGATAATTCCACACAGTATAAACTAACCAAAAATCTTTGGACAAAAACTACCTCTAGATAAGTTTCGAAATACCTTTATATCAATTTTGACTAAGATCCAACAGACATACACGGGTATTTTTTATTTTAATATTCTTTAGTCTCCGCTATGGTTGTCAATACAGCTGTTTCTCACCCAAAAACTTCAAAAGCGCCTAGAACGGCCCATAAAAATTCCGAGAAATCCCAAATTAAAATTTAAAAATACCCGGCGCAGACAAATTCGAAAATGCCTCGGCATGCCACATCTTCCCGGCATCCATACATCAACGCCTAATTGGCAGGAAGCGAAACAGAAGACAAAGTGACACTAAACGTTGTCTAATTACTGAACGCTCAACTCTTCCTCTGTTGTGCTATTTAAAACCGATTTGCAATTGTTTCCATCTTTTTGGACTTGGCAACGCGATCGCGGCGATGATTGAGGTATTTTGTTGGGATTTTTCGGGAGATGTGTACGTCCGTTCGCACCTACTGAAGGATGGTCATTTTATTTGATGTGTTTGTTCACTACTACTAAAAACAGTACAAGAATATCTCAAATACCACAAACATTGTTGGTATATATGGCAAGAATATTCCACTGGAAGATTGAATGATTCCCTGGGTCTAATGATCACAATTGTTGTTGATTTAGGGTAGATGTCCGTATTACTATATATATATATATATATATATATATATATACTAGCGAACCCGACAGACGTTGTCCTGTCCAAATTTCTATGTTCCCTAAAATGTTTTTCCCGAAAATTTTCCCGTTATCCCATTTTCCTGTTACCCCTTTTTTTCTTTACCCCGTTTTCCCGTTATCCCCTTATCCTGTTATCCCGTTTTTTAGTTATCCCGTTATTCCCGTTATTCCGTTTTCCAGTTATCCCATTTTTTCTTTATCCCGTTATCCCGTTTTCCCCGTATCCCCTTATCCTGTCTCCCGTTTTTTCGTTATCCCGTTATTCCCGTTATCCCTTTTTTTTATTTATCCCGTTATTCCGTTTTCCCGTTATTCCCGTTATCCGTTATTCCCGTTATCCCGTTTACCTTAAAAAAAAAAATAAGGGTTGATCGTAGAAGGGTGAATTAAGAGTAATATGAATTTTTTTATTCTGAGTCATGACAAAATAAAAATAAAAATCTTGCCAAAAAAATAGGGGTGGATCGTAGAAGGGTGAAAATTTAGGGTTGTATGTATTTTTGAATGCTGTATCATAAAAAAATAAAAACACATTTTGTCTGAAAAATTAAAAAAAAATTAAGGGGTGGATCACCCTTAACATAGGGGGATGATTTGTGAATCTAAACCATCCAGGGCGCCACCCAAACGCATACAAAAAAATTCATTCAAATCGGTCCTGCCGTTTAGGAGGAGTGCAGTGACAACACACGTACAGTAGAATTATATATATAAAGATACAGTGTGACACACTTAATATGAATACATCCCTGAATTTTAGTAATTTTTGACAGCAGAGATTTGATTTTTGGTACAGACGTAGACCTTCATGGGCCGCACTTTTCTCAGCCTTAAACCCAGCCTACTGCGATCCCGCGAAAAGGGCAAATTTTCGATATTTTGCTTCACGTTGGAGATACCGAAAAAAGTTGATTGAAAAAGTTGCTTAGAAATCGATTTTGACCCTACATACCGCAAAATTCAAATTTTGTTTTTTTTGTGATTTTTGTAAAAACTGAATAAGAAGCTACGAAAATAATAAATTCGTCATGATATAGGAATAAGAATGAAAACCATAATATTAATTATGAAAATTTTGATTATTAGTTGTTACTAAAAAGCCACAGAGACGATAAAATCGGTCAAAATTAAATGACACTTAATGAAAAACTATTTATTGAACCGAATTCGAACAGGAAATGAAATAAACCCTAATATTGGAAGTCAGTTTCAAATATTGTCTCCCTCAACTGGTCCGCCCTCAATTCTGATACATTTTTCAATTCTTTTTCTATTATTATTGGCCACTATCCTAAGTTCTGGAATACTTACTTCACGGAAGGCCTGCCTTATTCTCTCACAAAGTTCTTGTCGATTTCGTGGCCTAGACTTGTAAACCTTATTCTTGACAGTTCCCCAGAGGTTGAAATCCATTGGTGTTATGTCAGGAGAGCGAGGAGGCCATTGTTCATATGGGCTATTTCTACCAATCCAACGTAATGGAAAATGTTCGTTTAACCACTCTCGAACCATCCAAGAATTATGAACGGAAGCTCCGTCTAGCTGAACGTACATCTCTTGTCGCACATTGAGGGGTAGATTTTTAATGATTTACCATAATTCATTATCAAAAAAATTCAATAGTCGTTCAGCGTTAATGGTATTATTGAAGAAAAACGGTCCAATTATTCTGTCGCCTAAAATACCACACCATACATTAACTTTTTGAGAGTATTTGCCCTTACAGTTTATAACCCAGTGGGGATTTTCGGTAGACCAGTATCTGCAATTTTGAGCAGATTCTATTCCATTGGTAGTGAACATAGCCTCCTCAGTGTACAAAATTTTTCTTAGGAAATTTCTATCATTTAAAAAATTTCCTTGGGCCCAATAGCAGTAATCTAGTCGTTTATATTCGTCACCTTCTTTCAATGTGTGCAAGAACTTTGGTTCAAAAGGTTTGATTTTATGACAAAAAAGACATCTTCTGATTTTTTCTCTACTCAAATGTAATTGCGCAGACCTTTCACGCAAACTAATTTTGGGATTGGCACGAACTGAAGCTGAGATATTATGGTACCTTCGATTTCGATGTGGATTGTCAATAGTTGGACGATTCTTCAATACACTTCCGGTTTGAATAAAAAGTTTATTCACGGAGGCTGCCGTTCCATGTCGAACACGATTTCGTTGAGGATGTCTTCTGAATTCATGAGCAACTTGTCTGCTACTTCGAGCACCAAATAACAATATTTCAATTTTTTCTCGTAAATTAAGACGTTTAATGGGCATTTTGTTACTGTTTTTGAGGCATTTACTTTCAAACCAATCATATTCAACAGAAAATTGAAAAATTTCTCAAAATTGGAGACAGGCTAGTAAAGGAGACTAAATTCGATTAACTTACATTTGATAAAATAATAATTTTCAATTTTAGTTATTTCAATACGTTTATTTTATTGATTTTGACTATTTTATCATTTCTGTAGCTTCTATTTCAGAACCATTAATTACAAAAATTACAAAAAAATTCAAAATTCTAATCTGCTCAAAATTGCAGATACTGGTCTACCGAAAATCCCCACTGGGTTAAAAACTGTAAAGACCAATACTCTCAAAATGTTAATGTATGGTGCGGTATTTTAGGCGACAGAATAATTGGACCGTTTTTCTTCAATAATACCATTAACGCTGAACGATTATTGAATTTTTTTCTTGATGAATTATGTGAAATCATTGAAAATCTACCCCTCAATGTGCCACAAGAGATGTACGTTCATCTAGACGGAGCTTCCGTTCATAATTTTTAGATGGTTCGAGAGTGATTAAACGAACATTTTCCATTACGTTGGATTGGTAGAAATAGCCCATATGAACAATGGCCTCCTCGCTCTCCTGACATAACACCAATGGATTTTTACTGCTGGGGAACTGTCAAGAATAAGGTTTACAAGTCTAGGCCACGAAATCGACAAGAACTTTGTTAGAGAATAAGGTAAGCCTGCCGTGAAATAAGTATTCCAGAACTTAGGAGAGTGGCTAATAATAATAGAAAAAGACTTGAAAAATGTATCAGAATTGAGGGCGGACCAGTTGAGAGAGAGACAATAATTGAAACTGACTTCCAATATTAGTGTTTATTTCATTTCCAGTTCGAATTCGGTTCAATAAATAGTTTTTCAATAAGTGTCATTTAATTTTGACCGATTTTATCGTCTCTGTGGCTTTTTAGTAACAACTAATAATCAAAATTAGAATTTTTTCATAATGAATACATATTAGGTTTTTCATTCTTATTCCTATTAAATTTATTGTTTTCGTAGCTTTTATTCAGAACCATTAATTGAAAAGCGGACTTAATTTTTTTACAAAAATTACAAAAAAATCAAAATTCGAATTTGGGTTAAACTTTTTCAAATAATTTTTTTCGATATCTCCAACGTGAAGCAAAAAAACGAGAATTTGTCCTTTTCGCGGGATCGCAGTAGGCTGGGTTTAAGGCTGTCACTCGGGCTGAGTATTGCGAAAAGTGCGGCCCATGAAGGTCTACGTCTGTACCAAAAATCAAATCTCTGCTTTCAAGAATGACTAAAATACAGGAGTGTATTCATCTTAAGTGTGTCACACTGTATATATATATATATATATATATATATATTTTACGACAACCTGAAGATGGCAAATGTGAATTTGTCGAAACGTCGTGAAATTGGACCTTTTGAGGACCAGAACACAGAACGTACAGAAATCCGAGAAACTATCTCAACAAATTATACCCGAATATACAGTGTGTCTCACCCCCGAATCTTCAGTAATTATTGGAGTAGAATTTTGAAATTTTCACGATTGTTAGATATACCGAGAATGAATCTAAATCTCTTCTGAGTGACATTAACTGAGCGGTGGTGTTGTTTTTTATTTTATAGTCTATAAAATAAAAAACAACACCACCAACTCCTTCATATCAAATTAAAACACCAGTCGAAACTTCTATCACAATATATACTCATCATAATACACTATTGAGTTAGTTCCAATAGGGAAGATAGATGACAATACTAAACTACGAAATTCCTAAAACCATCTTGAGATACGTCATTCCCTGTCTTTTGTGTCAATGTCAAACGTCCTATATTAAATATCGAAAAACAGAAAAATTCCAAACTATCTGATGATAAACGAAAAAATTGGTTTATCTTTTTACTACTCAACCACAGTGAAAACAATACTATTTAAGAATGAATAAACCAAAGAAAGGAACCCACTACACTAAAATCGTTATGGGTCCAAAAACATCGAACCTAACCCAACCGAATTTGTGCTGACAGGTAATCTTTTTTCACAAGAAAAACGATCTAACACCTCTCACCCTTTTTAGATACAATATCTGATGAAGCTTAAGTACTTAAGCGAAACGTTATATTTTTAAAAAAATAAATAAAAAATAGTACCAAATTTGCATCCACGTTTTATTCCTATAAGTGAACCAAAACCAAAGAAATATATATATATATATATATATATATGTATATATATATATATATATATATATATATATATATATATATATATATCGTATATACTTCGTACGCGTGGAATTTGTATTTTTTTCTTTGTTTTTCTTTGTGTTAGCCCATCTAGCTTCCCGTTACCCCGTTTCCCATTATCCCATTATCTCGTTGGGTGGCATACATGATTTGACAGCGGAAGTAATGCTCTGTGACGACTATTAAAAATTCACTAACCCTTTCTTACCCCTTTGTGGATGGAATTTTCAAATTAGAAACACCAATTTTCAAGACCCTAACTTAAAAACTAACGGAATCTTCATACAAATTTTCACCCCTTTAGGGGTAGAATTTCTAAAAACACTGAAACACATATTTCTTTATTTGTTACAAAGACCACAAACACAATTTTTTATGACCCTAACTTAAAAACTAACGAAACCCCCATACAAACTTTCACCCCTTTAGGAGTTGAATTTCTAAGAACACAGAAACACGTAATACATCAATTGTAACAGAGACCTCAAATACCAATTTTTATGACCCTAACTTGAAAACTAAGGGTACTTCTATACAAAATTTCAACCCACGTTTTAACCCCTTGAATCTTAAAAAACCCAGAAACAACTGTTTCTTTATTTGAAAAGAAAAGCTCAGATACCAATTTTAATGAATTCCAACAAACTTATTACTACGAGGTGAGTCCGTTTATTTATACCTAGTCCCTTTGTCAGCGCAGTAACAGTGCAGCTTTCTTCGTTTTTATATAGTTTAATTGTGTAAGCTATGAACATGACAACTTTATTATGTTTGTTTAGTTACATTTCTTTATTGTAATAATCAAAATGGTTTACAGTGAGGAAGAAAAAGTTCAAATATATACAAAACAACAAAAATAAACGTGCAGCAAATAGTGCATATAGGGTGTTGTATCCAAATCGTCCAACACCGTCAGAAAATACATTTAAAAATATTTACCAAAAGGTGAATCATACTTTCAGTTTCAGAAGAAAAAAACGTGTAGTTCAAGAAAACCATATATCTAGCTGCTTCATTTCGAAGGTAAGCAAATCCATATTAATTCGAAAATAGACTTTTTTGAAACATTGTGTTATTTTTTTGAAAAATTTGAATGTAGTTTAAAAAATGTAGCCAATCAATTAGGTAAAAGTTTTTCTAAAATCCAACGTACAATTACAAACCATATGAAATTTTACCCGTACAAGTTTCAACAAACAACAAAGTTTCAGTAGAGATTCATAAGAGGAAAAGGCTAGAATTTTGCCAACAGATGATTCTAAATTTGAATGAAGATCCCGATTATTTAACTAAAATATTATGGACTGACTACGGCAGGAGTTTTACCAATAGGAAAAAGGTCGTGACAAAAAAAGGACATCAGAGAAAGATTGGTATGGTAGGTAAGCCTATCCATATTAATTCGCGAATAGACTTTTTTGAAACATTGAATTATTTTTTAGAAAAATGTAGCCGATCAATTAGGTGAACGTTTATCCAAATTTTTTCTTCCTCACTTAACTTTCATAGGATAGGTATTTACAATAACACCTAGTCTAACTAAGTTATTCAACGTTTAATAACTGAAAAACGGTATAAGATAGGGGTAACATATGGTATATTTTTGAAATCAGGAGGGGGGGCAAGGGGGCTAATGTCCGGGGGCCCGAGAGGATAGGCAGCCACAGTCTATGTCTATTAAGATCCATTTAACTTCATTTTTGCGAATTGTGAGAGACATACACCACTTAATGGTTTGGAAATGCTCTGAATCGAATCAAAATTAGCTAGGCAGCTGAATTTCCAAAAAATTATAGATTATTTTGCCGCCAAAAAGGACAGAAAAGCGAACTTGTTTTAAAAACTTTATTGCATTGTATATTGTAACTTTATTTTACTGTTACAAGAGTTTATATTTGTATTCAATATCTGTCAAATAAAGGAAACTTTACAAAAAATGATTTTTTACCAATTGCATCAAGCTTTAACTAGTGTAGATAATAATTCTTCGAAAATTGTGTCGCATTGCACATACAGTGATTGATTCCAGTGGCGTATCTAGGAATTCTGCTTGGGGAGGGTAATGTAGTAAAGTATTTTTTTCATTCAAATTCAAACAAAAATACAAAATGTAATGGAATAAAAAAATATATAGACATATACTTATAAGTAGGTACAAAAACAAAGATTTCTTTCGTTAAAATAAAAATAAATCCAGTATCCCGTGTTTCTCATTTGCAAACATTTCAATAACATTTAAAACATCTATTTGCAAATCTCTATGAACATGAAGTAGACCTAATCCAACCAACCGCTCCTGTTGCAACGTTGATCGCAGCCAAGTCAATCGCTTCAACAAAGAAAAACTTCGTTCAGCGGATGCCACACTAGCAATGTATTCAAAATATGAAGACACTTTTTTATCAATATGTTAGCGTCACAAGATTTAAAAAGAAAAATAATTTAAAAATTCAAAAAAATGATAGTATTAGCTGAACACTTGAAAGAATGTAATTTCGTTGGAAAGTAATGTTTTCATTGAATTTTGATAATGTGAGGCTATTGTTAACCAAGTATTTTTTTTGAACCGCCAATTTTATTTAAACCCAAATAGTTGTTCACAGAATGACTGCATATTTTTTTTGCTTCCTGGAGCACATTTGTCATGTGTACTCAATAATATCACGCTATAAAATTGTTTAAAAATTGATTATTTTGTTAATTATACATTCCTAAAGTTAACTAAATATGAGAAATTGAGTAAATATTGTCACCATTTTTTCATTGATATTTCACATTATTATCAGTTTTATGACTGACAAATGCATTTAACGTTTTAAAAAAAATACGCAGTTTTTTTGCATAAGGTTGTAATAATTTATTATGATTAAAAAAAAAAAATTTCATTGTATATTTTCTCATTTAAATAATATTTATGAATTTTTTCCTTTAAAATTAATAATTGGTTATTCTCTACCTGATAAATTTTTTTTTATTAATAATGAATTGTTTATTTACATAACAATCAGTTATAAACAAACTTCGATTGACATTATAATTTGTGTAATCATAATAAACTCTCAACAACCTAATGCAAAAAAACAATTTTTGAAAAATTATCAACTTATTCATTTGTTTATAAATATTTTATAAACATAAAGCATATTTTTTTAATCGTTGTATAAAATGCCTTTGTCAGACATAAAACTGATAATAATGTGATATATCAATATTTTTTTTTTTTAATATTTACTAAATTTATCATTTTTTTCCTTTATAAATTATAATTAACATAATAATCAATTTTTAAACAATTTTATCGCGTCATATTATCGAGTAAACATGTAAAATGTGCTCCAGGAAGCAAAAAAATTATGGAGTCGTTCTGTGAACAATTAATAATAATAATTAAATCGACGGTTTAAAAATAACTTCTTAATTAACAATAGCCTCACATTATCAAAAACAATATTTTATGTGCATTGCTCTTTCGACAGGTGCTGTACTACTGCATTAACGCTCACGCGGAGCCCTATTTTCAACGTTGAATTAAAATTATAAATAATTGCAATAGAATTCCGCGAGATGGAACTTTTTCTCTGTTATCAATTGTTTTAGAGCTATTACCAAAACACGGCCTTATTATTACACGCTTTATATCAGCGTCACTTGTATGTTTGTTTGTTACACGCTTTTTTGTTTGTTTGTTTGTTTGTTTGTAACCGACTCCTTTGGGCGCGATTTTCACCCACTTCCAGACGCCCGAATGATTTGGAATTTGGCAGATGTACATAATTCCGGTGACAATGCATTAAGAAATTTTTGTATAAAAAAAATACAAAATGGCGGCTTCAATATGGCGTACGAGTTTTGTGATTATGGTCCGATTCGCTTCAAAATTGGTATTTGAGGGTTTTCGTGGTGGGAGATTATGATTCTTCTGTCAAAATTGAAAAATTCAAAATGGCGGCTCCAAAATGGTGTACGAATTTTGTGATTATGGTCTGATTCTATTCAAAATTGGTATGTGGGGGTTTTTGGGGTCGAATATTATGACTCTTTTGTGAAAAGTGAAAAATTCAAGATGGCGGCTTCAAAATGGCGGCTGATTTTTGTGATTATGGTTTGATTCTATTCAAAATTGGTATGTGGGGGTTTTTGGGGTCGGAGATTATGATTATTTCGTCAAAATTGGAGGATTCGAAATGGCGGATCCAAAATGGCCGCGAGTTTTGTGATTATGGTCCGATTCTATTCAATATTGGAGAATAATAGTGAAAAAAAATTAATAATAATAATAATAGTTTGAAAAACTAAAAACACGCGTTAATAGAAAACTAAAAAGTTGAAAATGAATAACAGAAAAACTTAAAAACACGCTTTCATAGAAAACCAGACTAAAAAAATTTAAAATAAGAAGAAAATGTATTTTATTTAAAAAAAAGCGTGGGGTGCATGGTATCAATAATTATATAGTACATTACACACCTAGGGCAGTAAAGTAAGAAATGTCTCAGATCACAGGTAATTAATTGTTGGCCGAGGCGATACCATGCACCCCACCCTTTTTTTTAAATCAAATACATTTTTTTCTTATTTTCTATTTCTTTAGTCTGGTTTTCTAAAAAGCGTGTTTTTTAGGTTTTTTAAAACCCATATTAATTTTTGTTGTTTTTGAAAAAAAAAATAGCAAATTCTCGTCGGCGAAAAAAATCGAAAAAATTTCTTTCTCAGAATGACCTATTTTAATAGACTTGGAACGATTTTCCGCAAGAAACTCCCTTTTCGACTAGACTAATGAGAACATGTCTAGCGACCACGACGTTTTAGATTTGAGTAGAGATAGGGTGGCCATTTCATGAATTTAAACATTTTGCAGTTTTCTGGGGGGTTAATTACCCCCCCCCCTTCCCCCTCCTTAAATACGCGCTTGATTGATCCATAAATTATAGTTTATCGTACTCAGAAAACAAGAACAGTTCATATTCTTAATGAATATTCATTCCAGCCCAAGCAACGCCTTCAGTTGGATTAAAAAAAAACGGATGCCTTAAATAGAAAAGAAAAGGAAGTAGGGGTTGAGATTTGTGAATCGTCCAGATTATTTTCTACGAAACCATAAATGATTGATCATTATTTATTTCACGCTTTATCTTACCTTCACTGTAACTTCTTCGATAGAAATCATCAGTCGTGGAAACCACATTGTCATTGTCTTTTTTCGCATTGTCGGTAACACAAACGTTCGATACTTTTTCTGCGCACATAACTCCACCATCAGGTTTTCCAAATGGAAAACGGAAACTTTGACTGTCAGCCAGTCCGAGAGGTTCTTTGTCTAAGTTCGGTACACTGTTATTGTTCTGTTTTTCAGCACTGTCCGCAGAAATGGAAAGAAGGGAGTCTATGGAGAACTTTACGGAATTTTGCGGGGCTTTTTTCACATCACTCAACGCATTTTCTGCACCAATTTCACTGGCCACGGTTTCATCCATGATGTGCTTAAATAATCCAGAAACACTACTGTTACAAATCCTTAATTATATATTTCTGAAACAATTTGCAGCACTGAAATATATTCAGGCGAAGCGTCTAAGTGTGGATTGAGTCGACTTAGCTGGAAACGGTGTCTTGGCCAATGAGAATGAAGGGGCGTAGCCCTGAATGATTTGTTGGGCAGGCGTTTTCTAATTATGATAAATGCGGCTATAAGCACATGTTGAATTCGAACATATTTTGAATAAGTTTATTTTAATATTTAGTTCATTGACAATACAGTGTGTGAGATTATTAGAGAATGGCTAGTGAATATTTATTCCATTTTGTAGGCGTAAAAATGACTACGTTGATTTCGACATTCTTGATTCTGTTTGATGAATTGATAAAACAAGATGTTTTTTTTTCAAATTATGTTCAAATTATATGAAAGAATCGCAAAAATCAAAGTGGAATTAAAACTCGATTGAAAGGTACTTTGAATTGTGTGTTGTCGTGCAAAAATAATGAAACATTTTCTATACTCTGTCCTTTTTTCACTGGCAGTTAATCACCCTCATTATAAATGCAAATCTGCGAGAAGTTTTTTACCGTCGGCTCAAATAAATTTTATGGTAACAAACAAAGGATATTTTTTTTATCATCTTTCATTTTTATACCAATATTGGAATAATAGATAGAACTTGATGAGTTGCACATCTTTCATCCAAGAAAGTTTTTCTCTAAAATGTTCACACATGTTCAAAAATTAATTAATTTTCAATAAATGTATTTATATTTTCAACCGACGTATTTTTTTTATATTTCTTTCTTCAGTGGATAGGGTGTACTTTGAAGTTGGTCCCATTTGAATATAAAAGAAGAAATCCACCCCTAAGGGTAGCAAAATGAAGGATATTGATCACTCACCCTCTGAATTCTGGTTCGTTAACCGATTCTATCAGGCATAACTTTGTACTGGGTTCTTCGATTTGGATGATTCTTTTTTTATTAGATAGGGTATACATCATAGTTGATCATATTTGGATTTCGAATGAAATTATCCACCCTTACGGGTAGAAAATAGGAAATAATTGATTTTTTACTTGTGAACATTTTGGCACACATATGTAGTCGATAATGACAGATCGCTACTGTCATTATTTTCGTTCTCTTACATCCGTCACAATCATTATATTCTATAAGAGGATGGAATGATATACAATGTAATGGAATAAACTAACCAGAAAAACAAAAATAATTTATATCATAACAAATAGTAAAAGTAGATAATCATATTATTTAACTGGTAAGTATTTTGAAAGTAATAAAAAAACAAGTAGGTAGTAATTAGTAGATTTCAGCCACAGAAGATTGAGAAATAAAAACTTTTTAGCAAAAAATTAAACCGACGAAATACGGAACTGAAAAGTAAAAAATAAAATAAACCTTCTTAGTCTCAATAACTAAGCTCCTGAACTAATGTCAGTAACTAATTTTAGTCAGCGCCAAACAAACAATCAACGAAGATCATTAAATTACTTCAAAAAAATTATCAGAATGTCACCGCGCAACTCGATGCCATCATTTTACGCCTTACCTAATTCATTTGCTTGTTTGTTTGGCGCCGACTCAAAATTAGTTACTTACATTAGTTTAGGAGCTTAGTTACTGAGACTAGGAAGGTTTATTTTATTTTTTACTTTTCAGCTCCGTATTTCGTCTGTTTAATTTTTTGTTAAAAAGTTTTTATGTGTCTTTTACACTCCTTCAATTTGAGGTTCTTCCGTTCGTGTCAATCAGCTTCATATGTCAGATCGGATTGTCATTGGATTTATCTCGAATTCAAAGTTAAAGTATTTAAATAATTATTAGTTATCATTTTTCGAAGTGATATTGAGATTGAAACTTAAATAAGTGCCTACTGTCTGTATCCTTGTGTGCTTTTGTTCAATAGCTAAGTGAACTTTTGTATTTTCAAAAGTGGAATTCCATAGTTGAAGGGCTCGGACCCATTTACTTCACACTAATGAGAAAATATGTGATAGACCCCACAAGTACTCGTGACTTACTGAACAAAGTCCAGTAATGGAAAGTGTCACAAGATGAATCCCTATCGGATCATCGATACATTCTGTATAGGATAGGTATCGCAAACATATCGGAAATAAAATAATTGATAAAAAACCATTTTAAGGACCAGCTTTAATTCAAATGCACTAAAAAGTAAAAAATAATTGCTTTGGATGTATGACGTAGGTTTTTCCATGAGTTATAGAATCAAAAGCTTGTCGCTCAATGTTTTCAGTTCGAATGCAAAAGCGACAAGCTTTTGAATCTACAACTCACGCAATAACCTACGTGCACATCCAAAACAATTATTTTTTAGTTTTTAATGCATTCGAATAAAAGATTGTCTTTAAAAAAGTTTTTTATTAATTATTTCATTTGTGCTATCCGCCATCTTGGAGTTGCCGTCTTCAATTTATGTATTTTAACTAAAAATCAATAATTACAAAACTCGTCCGCCATCTTGAATTTGTGAATTTTGATGAAAAATTCATAATCTCTGACCCCGAAAACCCCACATACCAATTTTGAATAGAATCGGACTATAAACACAGAGATCATCTTGGAGCAGCCATTTTGATTTTATGAATTTTGAATAAAAATTCATAATCTCCGACCCCAAAAACCCCCACATACCAATTTTGAATCGAATCTGACCAAATCACAAAACTTGTCCGCCATATTGGAGCCGCTATCTTGAATTTTTGAATTTTAATAAAAAATTCACAATCTCCGTCTCGAAAACCCCTACATATCAATTTTGAATCGACTCGTACCATAATCACAAAACTTGTCCACCATCTTGGAGCCGCCATTATGTTTTTTTCTCTAACATAATTTCATAATGCTTTATCACCGGAATTATGCACTCCAAATTTCAAATCATTCGTACGTTTGGAAGTGGGTCAAAATTTCAGCTCCATCGGATGTTGGCAAGTGCTCCAAAAATGGATTACAAATTTTGAACCGGAAAGAATGACATACAAAGGAAGCGAGTTAAATAAAAGCTTGAAAAAAGTATACAGGAATCCAAGAGCCACCAAATGGTACTTCTTTTGAGAGGAACTAAAAGACAGACTCGTAGGATTAAAGCCGAGATAGGATTAAAGCCGAGATAGTAACGTACCTAAACTAGGCGATCATTTCCTCGTATTAAAATTGCTGCTCCCAGAGAGGACAGACAACGCGAGAACACCCTGGTGGATTGCGGAAATCAAGAAACACCAGAGTAACAAGAAAGCTTCTGAATTAAGCGTACGAAAGTACCACTCCTTTTTTATTTAAAATTCAGTTTATCGATATTTTCACCGAAGTACCTATATCGAATGTATAAGCATCATACATACGTATATTGAAATGAATGAAGTTCAAGATATTATAGTTTTGTTATTATTCATCAAATATTCGACCCTAACCGTATCGGTGCCACATGTCTCTCCAAATCAATAGATCAATAAATCATCGAGAAGGGGCCAAATTGTCTAGGAATGTGGATAATTTCGGAGAAATTGACGGAATTTCACCAATTTTGCATTCACTTGATGCCATCTGAATTTTTGTTGCATCCACTACATGCATTCATCATATAATTAGGAGAACATCGTGCATTGCAATGTGTTCATGTCATCTGTAACCGACAATTACCTCCAATTGAATGGAAACTTTCTCATCGTAAAGCTGAAAGAACTTTTTGCCACTTTTCACTGACAAATACAATTTAGTTGATTATTTTTTTGACTTTTCTAGAAACCAATGGAAACTTTCAATTCAAATCATTCATGTAAGTTTTGGCCAATAAAAACAGGTCTGGGTCGTCGTCTGAGAGTTGATGAACCATTTTTAATTTGTGTGGATGAAATTTGTTTTTTTTCAACACCCTGTGTACTGTACTTCGACTGACTTCACAGGTAGATGCAACGTGAGTTGTTGAAGAAGTAGGATTAACTATTACTTCTGCCAGTATATCAATTTTTTTTCATCAGAAATTTGTGGTCTGCCAGATCGTTTCGCATCATTAATACTACCCGTTGTTTCAAACTTACGAAGAAGCTCCCTTAAATAAGTCCTCGAAACGGGGCGATCGGGAAACCTCTCATTAAAAATGCGTTCTGCTGCATAAATATTTTGTCCAGTTTCACCAAGAATTAGGATCGCTGCTACTTTATCACCTAAAGCACGTATCATTTCGCTTCTTGAAGCACTTAAACGTTCGGCTCACAACAGTTTAACAAATTATTAAAATGTACAAAAATATTAAAAGTACCAAAAGATGCTAAAACAGTTAAACGTTCGATCAACAATACACAAATTATTAAATGTACAAAAACTTGGACAATTACAAAAACGTCGAATTAGGGAGACTAACAAAAACGTCAGGTCATTTGAGAACTATCCAGAGGCGGAGGTTGAATTTGGAATTTTAGTATTAACTGATTTAATTCATCACAGCTTTGCGTTTTTTGAAAGCGAGTTGCCAAAACTGCCCTAAACACAAACAAAATCAGTATCATTGAATAGGTTTTTTCGATACCTTTTAAAAGAGGTGTCGCTTGCCGTAGGGTTCCATTTAAAATTATTGGTCACAATGGCCTCGTGACGTCATCTTTGACGATTTCGTCATCTATCATCACTAGTAGGGGAGTTTACAACCTTTAATATTCAGTTTCCAAATTTCACTTGTTTATGTATAATCGTTCCAAAAATAAGAGGGGGAGGGACTTTTGAGAAGCACTGTAGAACAACTTGTATAGCTCAGTAGCAAAGGTCCCGAGAGAAAACAAAAATGCGACAGTCTACCCAACACCAATACTTCGATTCTTGTGTGCTGCTTTTGTTCTTCATATTTTTTATTTTATCGAGTAATTCATATTCTGTAACGGGCCACGAAAACAAATGGTGGACTAGAAGGCTATTGACCTTTCAAAACTCAAAACCACTTAACGTCACTACTAATAGAAATTTCATTTAAATCAGAAGATTTGCATCTGCTAATAATTATTCCATTCTCCCACGAATTCAAATCAATCATTAGGATTTATTTATTATCCGACAAATTCCAGATGATCATACACGTCACATATGACATAATGGAGACTGGAGCTGGAGATTCTGGAGAATGCAAATTTTAATAATTTCAAGATTTAGTATATTTTGTTCCTGATTGCCTTTTTCTGAAATGAAATTGTCCACAGAATGACTCCATATTTTTTTTGCTTCCTGGAGCAGATTTTACATGTGTACTAAAATATACTTTGTTAAATTATTACAATTTTGAAGTTAACAAAATATAAGAAATCGAGTGAATATTGTAATTTTTTTATTGATATTTCACATTTTTCTCAGTTGTATGTCTGACAAAGGCATTTTACAACAATTTAAAAAAAATACGCAATATGTTTATAAAATATTTACAAACAAATGCATAAGTTGAATATGTTTTATTTTTTTATTATTTAAATAATTTATTAAAAAATGTTTTCTTTGAAATTAATAATTGGTTATTCTCTACCTAATAAAAAATGTTTTATTAATAATATAATTGTTTATTTAATTAACATTAAACACGCTTTGATTGGTATTACATTTTTTTTGAGTGGAACTAAAAATAACAAAAACAACCATATACGACAAACTGTAGAAAAAATATTTTGTAATTTTTCTAGAAAATTCTATAAAAATTACAAACAAATTTTAAACAGTTGTTATTTTTTGTACCATTCAAAAAATATAATGCCTATCAAGTTTGTTTAATTGTTAAGTAAATAAACAATTACATTATTCATAAAAAAATATTCTTATTAGGTAGAACCAATAAATTTTAAAAAAAAAATTAATATATTTTTAAAAATGAAAAATAAATAACTATTATAAACAATAAAAACAAAAAATAAGAATATTTTTTTCAATTATTATAAACAAATGCAAACAAATAATTTTTTTTTAATATTTTTTAAATTGTAAAATCCTATGCATTTGATATGATAATTATGTGAAATATCAATAAAAAAACAACATTTATTCGATTTCTCATATTTTGTAACTTTAAAAATGTATAATTACAAGATAATCAACTTTTAAACAATTTTATGGAGTAATTCTGCGAACAATTCGGGTTTTAATAAAAATGGCGATTCCAAAAAAACTACTTAATCAACAATAGCCCCACATTATCAGAATTCAATGAATGAATTCTTTCCTGACGAATTTACATTCTTTCGAATATTCGGATAAAACAATAATTTTTTTGAATTTTTAAATTCATATTTAGTAATAAAAAAAATATTTTATGTGCGTAGCTCTCTCAAGAGGTGCTGTATTCCTGCATTAACGCCCACGCGGAGCCTTATTTCCAACGTTGAATTAAAATTATTAATAATTGAGATACAGTTCCGAGACTTTTTCATGGGAAATTTCCTCCTCTTCTAGAACCTGTTTTTTTATTATCTCTATCATCAATGGTTTTTGAGCTATTGCCAAAAAACTACCCTCCCCCTTAAATACGCGCTTGACTCATTCTTCAGAAAAGAAACATAAAACTTTTTTCGTAAAGACTGACCGACCTACTTCAATGAAACTACGACAGAATCAATTTCACACAAAACGGACACCTCATTATATCGCAACCGCAATTCCACATCGTTTAGCAAATATTTTTGATGCAATCAATCATCAATTAAAATAACTCTCGACAGTTCTTTGGCACAGCAAAAGATGCGCCACACTAAAAGGATACGCATGATTAGCATCCGAGAAGGCCTCGATTTCCATCGCTTACAGATGTCAACTATGACCTGGGAAATATTCCCGTAGGGTGCTGAAAGTCAGGTTGGCGCCACTATCAGTTGTACAGGGTGTCCATCCAGCTGCTACATATATACCGGGTGACAACGAAATCATTGTCCAGAGCGACATCCAGTTGTCATTTGAGTTAGACTTTTGACATTTGTATCGGAGATATAGTTCCTTAGAACCCATATTTTCCATGAAAAAACAATTGGAAATTACTTCCGGTTTTACCGGAAATAGACCAAGGTCGAGAATTTTGAATGGAACCTATAGATATTGTCAAGCCATTCGATAGAGCAAAGAATTCCCTTTTCAATAACATATCACAAGTAAATTTGTTTAAAATGGTGCCAGGGACATTTTTTTAAAATCAATATGCACTGTGACATCATCGATCGAATTTTCGTCAAGCAACCTAATAAAATGATATTTATTCACTATTAATTGCCACCATTTCTAAAGAGTCAGTTCTTGATATATAATTTTTGTATCATGATAATTCATTATGTGATCTTGGTTCACTACATGATCAGAGAGTGCACAAGAAAGTTTTTGGAGTCTACAGTCACTATTATGATCAGCGGTTCGAGATTTCAATGTTTGACTCGTTTGTCCAATGTAATTTTTGTCACAAGAACCACAAGGTATACTATAATTTAAATTGTTTTTCATCGGTGCACAATCTTCTTCTTTTAATTTTTAACCGATGAAACCAAAAAGGAGCAGGTTCTCTAGTAGACCCGTATATTTTTTTTATGTATGACCACGCATAAATTTTTACTGAGCTGTCCGATTTCCGATCATTTTTTCAGTGGTTAGGGTGTACTTCGAAGTTGGTCCCATTTGAATTCAAAAGATGAAATCCACCCCTAAGGGTAGCAAAATGAAGGATATTGATCACTCACCCTCTGAATTCTGGTCCTTCAACCGATTCTATCAGGCATAACTTTGTACTGGGGTCTTCGATGTGGATTATTCTTTTTTATTAGATAGGGTATACCTCATAGTTGATCATATTTGGAATTCAAATGGAATTATCCACCCTTACGGGTACCAAAATAGGGTATAATTGATTTTTCACTTGTGAACATTGGCACACATATGTAGTTGACAATGACAGATCGCTATTGTCATTATTTTTGTTCTCCTACATCCGTCACAATCATTATATTCTATGAGAAGATGGAATGATATACAAAGTGAAATAAACTAACCAGAACAACAAAAATAATTTATATTACAACAAATACTAAAAGTAGATAATCATATTATTTAACAGGTGGGTGAGTATTTTGGAAGTAATAAAAAAACAAGTAGGTAGTAATTAGTAAATTTTAGAAGATCATTAAATTACTTGAAAAAAATTATCAGAATTTCACCGCGCAACTCGATGCCATCATTTTACGCCTTACCTAATTCATTTGCTTGTTTGTTTGGCGCCGACTGAAAATTAGTTACATTAGTTTAGGAGCTCAGTTATTGAGACTGAGAAGGTTTATTTTATTTTTAACTTTTCAGTTCCGTATTTTGAACAGTTTTGTATGTACAACTTACTGTGTATTCCAAAATACATTTTACAAACAAATTTTGGGTACCCCAATGGGTTCTACAGTTTCATCAATTTTTGCTCAATTTGTTATGGATGACCTTCTAGAATTCTGTATTCCCAAACTTTCTTTTGAAATGCCTTTCATCAAAAAATATGTGGATATAATTTGTTCAGTTCCACTTGATAAAATCGAAGAAATGGTTAACGTATTCAATAATTTCAATCTGAACATTCAGTTCACAAAAGGAGGAGAAACAGATTATACGATACCCTTTTTAGACACTCTTTTGATAAGTACCGAAAACAATACCATTATTTTAGATTGGCATATCAAATCTACCAATTCCAGAAAATATATCAATTATTTATCTCACCATCCATATAAAACAAAAATAATTTCATTTTAGGAAAAAATAAACAAAAATATCCCATCTCTTTTAGATAAAAATTTAAAAAACTATACGAAATATTGGGAGATAATTCGTATCCTCATAGCCTACTCAATAAATTATTATTCAATACAATTTCTAATGAAACTGTCAATACAGATACTAATGTACCAAATTCCAGTAATATAATTACTTTCGGATCAATACCATACATTAAAAATTTGTCTCCTAAAATTATTAATGTATTCAAAAGTGAACTCAACATTAAAATATAACAAAACATATCCTTCTAACAAATTAAATACATATAAAATTGAAAGACGGAAAATCTGTACCGATGAAAAACAATTTAGTTTACAGTATACCTTGTGGTTCTTGTGACGAAAATAACATCGGACAAACGAGTCACACATTGAAATCACGAATCGCTGGTCATAAAAGTGACTGTAGACTCCAAAAACTTTCTTGTGCACTCTCTGATCATGTAGTGAACCAAGATCACATAATGAATTATCATGATACAAAAATCGAGAACAAAATTTGACAAAAAGACTTTTTTTAGAAATGGTGGCATTTAATAGTGACGTAAATATCATGAATAAGAGATCTGACATCGACCAACTAAGCAAAATTTACTCGTATCTACTTACAAAATGAACATTTATTTTAATAAATATTCATACAAAATCCTCTGTACAACCTGACAAAGAAACATCAACTACTCAACAAAATGCAAATGTCTATCAGTGTGACAAATTTCTTGAAGTCGTAATGTCAATATATTTTATATTCATATATTCGTTAATTTAAGTCATTTTACATGTAAGTTCATACCAATTTTTCATATTTGATATTTTTCAACCATTCTTATTTTTTAGCCTTGATATAGACAAAATAAATTGTCGACAGCTTGGAAAAGTAAAGAAGAGTTTTTATTTATATAAAACCAGACTGAATACTCGCTAATTCCTCAAAATAATACAGTGCTTCTCAAAAGTCCGCTCCCCCCTCTTATTTTTGGAATGATTATACATAAACAAGTGAAATTTGGAAACTGAATATTAAATATTGTAAACTTCCCTACTAGTGATGATAGATGACGAAATCGTCAAAGATGACGTCACATGGCCATTGTGATCAATAATTTTAAATGGAACCCTACGGCAAGCGACACCTCTTTTAAAAGGTATAGAAAAAACCTATTCAATGATACTAATTTTGTTTGTGTTTATGGCAGTTTTGGCAACTCGCTTTTAAGAAACGCAAAGCTGTGATGAATTAAATCAGTTAATACTAAAATTCCAAATTCAAGCTCCGCCTCTGGATAGTTATCAAATAAGCTGACGTTTTTGTTAGTCTCCCTAATTCGACGTTTTTGTAATTGTCCAAATTTTTGAACATTTAATAATTTGTGTATTGTTGATCGAACGTTTAACTGTTTTAGCAGCTTCTGGTACTTTTAATATTTTTGTACATTTCAATAATATGTTAAACTGTTGTGAGCCGAACGTTTAAGTGTTCAAGAAGCGAAATGGTACGTGCTTTAGGTGATAAAGTAGCAGCGATCCCAATTCTTGGTGAAACTGGACAAAATATTCATGCAGCAGAACACATTTTTAATGGGAGGTTTCCCGGTCGCCCCGTTTCGAGGACTCATTTAAGGGAGCTTCTTCGTAAGTTTGAAACAACGGGTAGTATTAATGATGCGAAACGATCTGGCAGACCACAAATTTCTGATGAGAAAAAAATTGATATACTGACAGAAGTAATAGTTAATCCTACTTCTTCAACAACTCACGTTGCATCTACCTGTGAAGTCAGTCGAAGTACAGTACACAGGGTGTTGAGAAAAAACAAATTTTATCCATACAAATTAAAAACTCTGAGACGACGACCCAGACCGAAGACTAGAATTTTGTGAAAATATGGAAACTAAAATTAACCAACAGCCAGACTATGTCAAAACAATTTGTTTTAGTGACGGAAGTACTTTCTATCTAAATGGAAATGTAAATACACAGAATGTGAGGTATTGGAGTGACGCAAATCCTCACCTGTTTCGTGAAACACATACCCAATTTCCCCAGAAGGTGAATGTTTGGGCAGGTATCCTGGGAAACCACATCGTTGGGCCTCTTTTTTTAAATACTAATTCAACTGGCGAGGTTTATCTGGAGCTGTTGCAAAACGCAATAGAACCGTTAATCCTTGAAATTTTGGAAGATAATCCAGATGAATTCGGCAATTTGGAAATAACATTACAACAGGATGCTGCTCCTCCACACTATTACGGTGCAGTAAGACGGTATTTGGTTGAGGAGTATCGTGGTAGATGGATTGGACGACGAGGTTCAACGGAATGGCCAGCTCGATCACCGGACCTCTCACCTTTGGATTTTTTTCTGTGGGGGTACCTTAAATCGAAGGTTTGCGCCACTGAACCTGACAATATTGACGTTTTAAAACAACGTATTGTTGCAGAATGTGAGGCTGTTTCCGCAGACACGACAGTACGAGAAGAGATTAAAAATAGGATATTTCACCGTCAGGAAGTAAATGGATGTCACTTCGAGCAATGTCTTTAAGTAGATACTGATTCTTAAATGTGTAATTAATATCATACGGAATGGAATTTAAATTTTAATGTTTACTAATGAGCCATTAAAACTGCCATAAACACAAACAAAATGAGTATCATTGAATAGGTTTTTTCGATACTTTTTAAAAGAGGTGTCGCTTGCCGTAGGGTTCCATTTAAAATTATTGGTCACTATGGCATTGTGACGTCATCTTTGACGATTTCGTCATCTATTATCACTAGTAGGGAAGTTTACAACCTTTAATATTCAGTTTCCAAATTTCACTTGTTTATGTATAATCGTTCCAAAAATAAGAGGGGGGAGGGGACTTTTGAGAAGCACTGTATAAGTGCAGTTGGGAAAAGAATTCACTATATATATATATATATATATATATATATATATATATATATATATACTGAATTTTCTCTCAACTGCACAACTCTACAGTGTTTATATTATATTATATATATATATATATATATATATATATATATATATATATATATATATATATATATATATATATTATTTTCTATTATTTATACTTGCTGGATGGGCACTTGAGTTTTAAAGAACTCGTTAAAAAGTCGAGCTTTCGAAAAAATTTATTTTAAATCAATTCTCGAAGTCGAGATCGAAACACTGGGATTTTTTTTGCGTAGTTGGCTGTGATTTCAAATCTGAATATTGTTTATATATCTAAACACCTTTTCTTATACTGTCGGAAATAGGGTAGTTCACTCCGGTTCAAAATTCCAATTTTTTGTTCTCCCCTGTACCCGTTTCGAAATTTTAGAATTTTGGCAACTCAAATGCAAATTTTCCGCAATGCACCAATTTTCATCAGGAATAAAATTTTCTGACAAATGGATAATAAAAAAGTTTCCTATATGGTGCAGTTTTTGAAACTCACTGAAAACAGAATATCCCAAAATAAGATAACAACTAAGTTCTTTTTTTTAATGGCGACCTACCATTTTTGTTACATTTTTGGATTCGCTACTGAATTTTCAGTAGTAATACCACTAGTGACTGAATTTTTGCGATAAGTCGGTCGATTTATTTCTAAACGAAACTGAGTTGCTTGAAAACACCACGAGTCCGCAGGACGAGTGGTGTTTTCTTTAAGCAACTCAGTTGAGTTTAGAAATAAAAGACAACTTATAAGATAAATTCAATCACGAGTGTATTTTATTAGACTATTTCACGAACAAAGTGAAAGGTCAGAATGAGAGGAAGAAATTTAATAATAATAAATAATTCAAATTTAATAATAATCATGAAATATTTATTGTAACTATAAACAATTTGTTTTAATTATTATTTGTTACCTATAACAATAAATAATTTTTTATGAGCACGAACATAATACATTATTCTCGACTATAATTCTCATAAATTGTAAACATTTTGAATAGTATGACCGTTATTTGGAGTAAGCCATTTAGTATCTGCACAGTTTTTATCACCACCTTGGCGGGTTTTGGAGAATATCGGGTTATATGCAATTCTGATTCTTAAACAGCCTTTGTTGTCAGTCTCTTCCATAAAAAAATGTAACTTGGAAAAAGTTACTTCGTTACCTCTCCAAGCTAGTTCTACTGCAGCTATGTGAGAAAACTTCTTTTGGAGTCCCTCTGGCGTGTCTTCGTCCGTTTGTAAGCACATATTTCTATATTCGTCTTAAGTCATAGCGACAGAACTTATTTTCTTTTTTTCGGGTACAGCTCGCAACAGTTTTCTCTTACTCTCTCGAGCCGCCCTCGCCTCTTCGAACATTATATCTTTGAAGGGGTCAATATGTCTCTGATACTCACAAAAATATTTTTCTTGTACTAATTTTGCAGTAGTGTTCCATATGGTTTTAATAATACTCTCCTTGTAATCACTACCATCAATTTTCCGCATATTGAATGCCCAGTCTTTTAGAATGAATGCTAATCTTTCGTTGCTATTTTCTGCATCTAATTTGTAGTTGCGTTCCGCACAGAACGTCATAAATTGTCTCCATATATAAGATTTTGATTTTTTTGTGTTACTGGGTATATTTACTTCAAAAGTTTGGTTTATTACTTCGTTTGAAGTAGCATCGAAGCGACTCATTTGACGTTTGCAGCTACAACTATTTTTGGTCAAACTGTCAAACTTTGCATTGCGATGCGTATCCATGGTTACGTCGTTGAAAACACCACGCTGATAGACCAATCAGAATTGAAAGACAGCTGGTGTTTTCGCGATAATACAAGCTGTCTTTGGTTTTTGATTGGTCAGATTTTGTGAAAATTCCAAGGTGCGTGGAATAGTCAATATAACGCACCCGGATTTCTTATCTGCAATAGTTTTTGAAAAGTATTTATGTGTCAAAATAGCGTCAAGCTTAGACCCACAGAAAAATAAATATCTTCAGAACCATGCAAGATAACTCAACCAACTTTTTTCCAGTCGATTTCTTGAGCTTTTGTGCATTTTTTAAGATAAGGATGAAACTTGGAATATATGTTCCATCGCCAACTACGATTTTTGAAAATGACAAATTACAAATGGCAATAACTCGACTTTTCCAAATGCAACACCCTATATTTTATTGCATCATTGCATGGCTTTTTGCCGAAATAGGGTTTGAGGGGTCTACTTTGTAAAATTTGCGAGATTTGTTGCAAAATAAGAAATGTGGCTGTGGAAAGTTTCAAATATAATAATATAATCGAAGTTGAATAAGTCGTCAAGTCTGCAATGATAACTTCCCAAGTCCATTGAAAGGAATGCGGGGATCGATCAAATAAATATGTACGGACCAAAAATGTAGAATATTTATTGCAACTAAATTAATTGTTCATTACACATCATCTAAATCTACATAAAATATACAAGAAATACAAAATATGCCAATAGTGTGCATGTGTCGATAAAAAGGAACTCAAGTTTGATTGTTGATTCAAATTCAAATCGTTCATATTTGAAAATAGAAAGTTTTTCAGTAATATCCGTGAGAAATACTCACAATTAATTCTTGTTTTTTTTTTTTGGATTTCCATATATCAAATATCATGTTCTGAGGACTGTTATCCTATTCTCAAAGATTGTATTTATAATTTTTTTCTGATTCGAATGCAAAATTGATAAGGGGACTACGTTTATAGCACCAATCATATTTATTTTTGATGCAATTTATACAAAAAAATCGGAAAAAACAACTTTATCGTGAAAGATACGTGAGGAAAACAATGAAAGACCTATAAGATACTGATATGATCTGAAAGACTACGTGAACACTACTGAAAATAGTATCTACTGATTTATTGCAAACTTTCATACGAATATAAATGTTTTCCGATATTTTAAAAACCCTTATTTTAAATTTGTGGTCGGACATAAGAAAGATATACATGGTTTTATTGGTGTAAAGTTGTTTTCCACATCTTCAATCTATAGTCTAGTGCTCTTCGGTGGAACATGTACATACACCAGCAATTTTAAAGGAATAATTGTTATTTAATTGTTCACTTTGATTTTATTAAACAGCTGAGTAAAGAAAAATTACAAGATTTTTGTTTTTAATAACGTTCGACTATCTCTTTTCTGTTATGGACTGCTGAAATTCCAAACCTTGCTCGTCTCTGCAGTAATTCTCAGACGAGTTCAATGGGATTCAAGCCCGGGGAACACGCTGGCTACTTGATTTGGAAAGCGTCTCTTTTGGTGAAGGTTCAGTTTTATTTTTCAGTGGCACTGTTTCAACAGCAGATATGTACACGATGTATATTCTGCAAGACCATTGGGATGAAAATCTTACGATTTCAGTACAAACCAAGAGGGTATGAAGGAAATGAACTGGCCAGTATGTTTTCCGGACTTAAATCCGATTGAACTTGCCAGAGATGTGCTGAAAAGTCGATTGAGATTTGGAATCCTTGCTGCCCAAACGGAGAAAAGGTGATAGCTGGTTTATTTGATATATGACAGACTACATTGATAAAAACTAGGAGAGGAAGCCATTATTCTAATACTCTATTTTTTTGGTTTCAATAGATTTCTTCGAAGTACCCTTTAATTTACTGCTGAGTATGTATTCACATTTCACTCTTTGTGAGCAAGATTTTTCCGAAATTAACCCTGAAATCTCACTGCATATGCTACAACTGAAAAATGTCTGAATATCACAATTTTTACGAATCCCCTAAGGAAACATATTTCAAAATGTCAACAACACTTAGAGCTGACCGAATTTCCATGAGCAATGCTGTTGATACTAAGATTGACAGTCTCTTCATTGGCAGTGTCCGTGGCTTCAAGTTCGCTCGATTTGGCCATGATATCGTCGTCGTAAACTTTTAGAGTCTGGATGGAACCTTGTCCGGACAGTCTCAATAGTTCCTGGGCTATTTTTTCGAAAATCAAGCCCACACCCTGCAAATTCCAGAATTATATGATAATGTTCTGGCTCTTCACAAATACTGGAAAAATAATACATATGTATTTGGACTCGCTTAGTTTTTGAAATAGACGGAAACTTTCTTTTATAGGTCAAAACGAATTTGGTTAGTTATTATAAATCTTGAATTTTTACCGATTTTTCTTCGTTGTTTAGAATTCTAGCATTGAACATGGACCTGTTTGAAGGTAAATTTGAGTTTTCACCTGGAAATTATGAAACTTTTTGTACAAAAAGAAACTCTTTTGATAAAAAACAAATTCAAGGACATTTTGATAATAATAATAATAATAATGTTTATTCACTCGAAATATGAAATATGATACAATAATTTTAGAGGGTTTTGTGAATAAACGGGGAGACCACAGAAGCTGAAATATTCAGCTTGTACGTGGTATAGGGGAGATCATAAGTCTAGGTTATGCAATACAATAATAAAATAATAAAATACGAGTTATAAAATTAACATAGAAGATATAAACAAGGTACAATGAGATTAGTTTAAAATCTAATAAAATTGATCAACATGGTAAGAATGTAAAAATTAAAATTAAAAATTTAAAAAAAATTAAAAAAAAAGTACAAATAGTGCTATA
The DNA here is from genome assembly GCA_018342105.1 of Gonioctena quinquepunctata. Lineage (NCBI taxonomy): Eukaryota > Metazoa > Arthropoda > Insecta > Coleoptera > Chrysomelidae > Gonioctena > Gonioctena quinquepunctata. Next base: position 107,337 of record JAFIRS010002469.1, on the reverse strand, counting down.
GAATTAATGAAGATACAGACAATCTATAAATATGATAAAATAATGACAGTAGAATATATAATTTATTACGAGTCTAATGTTTTTAACAATAAATTTGGATATATTGGATTCTTATGAGGAGAGTTATGATATTAATAGTTATTATTATTATTATAGTTATTATTATTATTATTACTATTATTATTACTATCAGCAATAACCTTTCCTGGGAAAATCACGTGAGGTCCATTGCCAAAAGTGCATCCCAAAAACTTGGTTTTTTGTTTCGTGCCAAGAGCTATTTCACCTCCAGTCAGCTGCTTATGATCTATAAGGCACAGATCCGACCTGTCCTGGAATACTGTTCCCATATTTGGAGTGCGGCACCTAAACATATCCTGAAGCTATTGGATTCTGTCCAAAAAAGGGCAATTCGTCTCGTCGGTGATGCCTCGCTTACAAACTCGCTCACTTGTCTGGAACACCGTAGAAAAGTTGGCGATTTGTCTCTATTTTATAGATATTTTCATGGGCGATGCTCTTCTGAAATATCAACAATCGTTCCTGCTTTGGCAGTCTCTTCGAGATTAACCCGTCAAGTTCAGTCATCACACCCCTTCGTGGTCACTTTGGAGACCTGCAGAACATCACTTTCCAAAGACTCGTTCATCCAACGAACAGCGAGGCTTTGGAACTCATTGCCTAGGGAGGTGTTCCCCGAGGCATACAACCTCCAGAAATTTAAGAAGAACACCAACTCCTACCTTCTTTCCCTTGGTTCCCACGATGTTCTCTGAACATTACAGGATATCCCTTTTCGTGGGAACCAGAACATATAAAAAAAAAAAAAAAAAATTATTATTTTGTGAAAGAACTGACGCTTTTTTTCTAGTATCCATTTCTTTGTTTTAGTTTTGAATTCATTGGAGGTTCTACTATCCCTAATGGTGGTTGGTAACTCATTATAGAGTTTGGTGCTCAAGTAAGCACAACTACGCTGCCCAATGGTTTTCTCACATCGTATAGAGCAATATTTTAGTTCTCTTTGCCTCGTCTTATAGGAATGAGATGGTATAGAAAGGGGTATTTTTTTTTGAAAATACTGTTTAGAATATTCAAGGTGTATAGCTGTCTAATGTCAAATATTTGGGCGTCGATGAATAGATCATCGGTGAGATATTCTCGAGGTTTTGCTAAAATAATTTTTAAAATCCACTTTTGTATAACATTCAGATTTTCAAGATGTACGTCATACACTCCTCCCCAGCCCAGAATTCCGTAGGAAAGAAGAGACTGCACTAAGGAGTAATATAATATTTTGAGTTGGGGTATGTCCAAGAATTTTTTAGATACCTGAACCTTGATAAAAGTCCTCTGATTTTTCTCACACTGTTTTTTATTTGGAGGTCCCACCTAAAATGTCTGTCAACTTCAATTCCTAGGTATTTTATAGACTCAGCTTCAGAGATTTCAGTAACGTCATCGATTTTTATGTTTCCTAGATTTGGTAAATGATTCGCATATGAGACAAAAGGTAAATACTTAGTTTTTTCCGCATTCAAGGTAAGTTTGTTCAATTGAAACCACTTTCTTATCATTTTCATGTTTCTTCCTGCTATTTTTTTTACTTCATCCTATTTTTCTGCTCTGTATATTATGGCAGTGTCATCTGCGAAACTGATGATTTCTCCTTCAGTTTTCATTGCCAATAAACTATTCAGGTATATTGTAAATAGTAGGGGACCTAACACAGTTCCTTGTGGTACACCGTAAGTAACAATGCGAGGTTCGTTGTTAACACCATCTATGTTCACCTGTTGTTGTCGTTCAGTGAGGTAATTTTTCATGAGCTTATATGCATTACCCCTGATTCCATATGCTTCGAGTTTTTCTAATAGTCGTTCATGACACACAGTATCAAATGCTTTCGAAAGATCAATAAATACGCAGAGTGTAGGTATTTTTTTATCAAGTGCTTCGTATATTTGCGCAACAAAAATTTGTATAGCATCGTTGGTAGATCTTCCTTCCCTAAAACCAAATTGTTTGTCTGATACCACTGCGTTTTTTTGTAAAAAATTTGTTATGCGGCGTTTTATAATTTTTTCTACAATTTTGGCTATGTTTGAAATCAAGGTTATGGGTCTATAACTGATAGTTTCAGATTTAGATCCTTTTTTGTAAAGTGGTTTTATGATGTCCTTTTTCAATGTCCTTGGAAAATATCCGTTTTCAAAAAACTTGTTAATCATGAAGGAGAGGGGTGGTGCAATTTCATGGAAAAGTTCTTTCAATACTTCCGCTCGAATACCATCATAGCCTGGAGATTTTTTTATTTTTTAACTCTGCTATGACATTTTTCACCTCAGTGGGATTAGTTGGAAATATATACATACTTTCCCCAATCGGTTCGATGTCCTGTGTGAAATTTTCTGGATCCTCTATCAACTCTGCATAATTTTTACCCAAATCACTATAATACTCATTAAAACTATTACAAATTTTTACTTTATCTGTTATTTCTTCCTGATCTACAATAATTATTTCTATTTTTGTTTTGAGTTTGTTTTTGTTACAGATGTTGTTTACACATTTCCAAAGATTTGAGGAGTTATCTTTAGATTGTTCAATTGATTTCTTCGCGTAGTCTCTGCGAGATTTATCAATAAGTTTATTCAGCTTATTTTTATAATTTTTGTATATCTCTAATAAGTTTTGGTCTGTTCTATTATTTCGTACTTGTTCATATAGTTTCTCTTTTTTCCTTATAGATGCAAGTAGGCCTTTCTTCAATGTAGATACTAACATTCTATGATTATAATTTTAAATAACAAATTTTCATAGAACTTTGCTATTTTGTTAATATTGGTGGGCAGAATTTGATTTTGGTATCGAAACTGGCTTCGAATAGAATGAAAAATGATCCTAAGGGGTTGAAGGCGATAAAAATTATTCGAACTTTTTTATGTTTTTTTTTAGTTTACCCATAATACTTTTTTGTCGCCCTCATGTAAAATTTGTATTCGTAATTATTTGAAACCGCCGTATTCGTCTGGGTTTTTGCATATATTTTCAATATTAATTCATAAATATATGATATTTTGATTTGTATCCACGAAATTTATTATTCTTCAAAATTCTTCTAATGGATTTTTCCTTCCTTTCCAATAGTGCCATCTGTGGATTTTCTGTGACCGATAACAAAAATATATCTGCTGCTTCTCTGGAACTATGAAAACGCTCGCCACATATTTAGACGAGCTAAATTTTTTCGTGCAAACTCAGCTTTTTTCTTGGGGCATCTCTAATTATTGTTAACGCCACAACAAAATGTAAAATAACTTTTACAATGAAAAAAACTATACAAGCGAGACGATAAAAATACCTGGATAAATAATAATACGACTAAATCGTTTGACAACTCTTAATAAATAAATCGTCAATTATTAGTCAATTGTTCCTTTTCGATCATGAGGAAATCTGTCGATGCACGCATCATCAATGACAATTGTAGGTATGTATGATTACAACAATTTGCCAAAAATAAATTTATTTTTTGGTCGATACAAGGACCTTTATTAATAATAAACAGAATCGGGATTATAATGTCCTGGAGATATTTCAGTGACCTCTTATGAAGCAGCTGAACACATGGCAAATTCACAGATAAAAAATTTTCTCCAAATAGCTTGCAAATATATTATTTACAATATTACTGTTGGCTATGCTAATGAGTTTCTTTGTCAGAAATAAATTTTTCCAAACTGATTTTTGTTAAGTCAAAAAAATTATTTTTATATTTTTATCTCAGATTTTTTTTAAAACATGTACATAGTTATGAAATATCCTTCTGAACAACTTTTCCGGATAACATTTTTCGATATTTATCCAAATAAGTGTGTTTGAAACGTAATTAAAAAAAATAAATAATTCCCGACAAACACGAAAAGATGAACGTACAATGTCTTTTGGGGGGTTCTTCTGATGCAGAAGCAATTGCACGTATTTCTGGAAATTTATTAATAAAAGAATTTTCCATATGATGCGTACTTTCTGCGGTCGCTGTTTATATATATATGTATATATATATATATATATATATATATATATACAGTGCTTCTCAAAAGTCCTCTCCCCCCCTCTTATTTTTGGAACGATTATACATAAACAAGTGAAATTTGGAAACTGAATATTAAAGGTTGTAAACTTCCCTACTAGTGATGATAAATGATTAAATCGTCAAAGATGACGTCACAAGGCCATTGTGACCAATAACTTTGAATGGAACAATACGGCAAGCGACACCTCTTTTGAAAGGTATCGAAAAAACCTATTCAATGATACTAATTTTGTTTGTGATTATGGCAGTTTTGGCAACTCGCTTTCAAAAAACGCAAAGCTGTGATGAATTAGATCAGTTAATACTAAAATTCCAAATTTAAGCTCCGCCTCTGGATAGTTGTCAAATAAGCTGACGTTTTTGTTAGTCTCCCTAATTCGACGTTTTTGTATTTGTCCAAGTTTTTGTACATTTAATAATTTGTGTATTGTTGATCGAACGTTTAACTGTTTCAGCAGCTTTTGGTACTTTTAATATTTTTGTACATTTTAATAATTTGTTAAACTGTTGTGAGCCGAACGTTTAAGTGCTTCAAGAAGCAAAATGGTACGTGCTTTAGGTGATAAAGTAGCAGCGATCCTAATTCTTGGTGAAACTGGACAAAATATTCATGCAGCAGAACGCATTTTTAATGAGAGGTTTCCCGATCGCCCCGTTTCGAGGACTTATTTAAGGGAGCTTCTTCGTAAATTTGAAACAACGGGTAGTATTAATGATGCGAAACGATCTGGCAGACCACAAATTTCTGATGAGAAAAAAATTGATATACTGGCAGAAGTAATAGTTAATCCTACTTCTTCAACAACTCACGTTGCATCTACCTGTGGAGTCAGTCGAAGTACAGTACACAGGGTGTTGAAAAAAAACAAATTTCATCCATACAAATTAAAAATGGTTCATCAACTCTCAGACGACGACCCAGACCGAAGACTAGAATTTTGTGAAAATATGGAAACTAAAATTAACCAACAGCCAGACTATGTCAAAACAATTTGTTTTAGTGACGAAAGTACTTTCTATGTAAATACACAGAATGTGAGGTATTGGAGTGACGCAAATCCTCACCTGTTTCGTGAAACACATACCCAATTTCCCCAGAAGGTGAATGTTTGGGCAGGTATTCTGGGAAACCACATCGTTGGGCCTCTTTTTTTAAATAGTAATTTAACTAGTGAGGTTTATCTGGAGCTGTTGCAAAACGCAATAGAACCGTTAATCCTTGAAATTTTGGAAGATAATCCAGATGAATTCGGCAATTTGGAAATAACATTCCAACAGGATGGTGCTCCTCCACACTATTACGGTGCAGTAAGACGGTATTTGGATGAGGAGTATCGTGGTAGATGGATTGGACGACGAGGTTCAACGGAATGGCCAGCTCGATCACCGGACCTCACACCTTTGGATTTTTTTCTGTGGGGGTACCTTAAATCGAAGGTTTACGCCACTGAACCTGACAATATTGACGTTTTAAAACAACGTATTGTTGCACAATGTGAGGCTGTTTCCGCAGACACATTTGCAAAAGTACGAAGAGTTTAAAAATAGGATATTCCACTGTCAGGAAGTGAATGGAGGTCACTTCGAGCAATTTCTTCAAGTAGATACTGATTCTTAAATCTGTAATTAATATCATACTGAATGGAATTTAAATTTTAATGTTTACTAATGAGCCATTAAAAGTGCCATAAACACAAACAAAACTAGTATAATTGAATAGGTTTTTTCGATACCTTTTAAAAGAGGTGTCGCTTGCCGTAGGGTTCCATTTGAAATTATTGGTCACGATGGCCTTGTGACGTCATCTTTGACGATTTCGTCATCTATCATCACTAATAGGGAAGTTTACAACCTTTAATATTCAGTTTCCAAATTTCACTTGTTTATGTATAATCGTTCCAAAAATAAGAGAGGGGAGGGGACTTTTGAGAAGCACTGTATATATAAAAAGCGGTTAATAATATTCCAAAAGGAGCATAGAAAGTAAAATAAAATTATTAATTCATTGAAAAATATCAATGGTGATTGACAGCGATTTTTTGTATGTGGGAACATCTCGCAAACTTTAGGTTCGAAATGCACTATCAAATAATAGTTTACCATTATTGACAAGAAAATGAAAGTAAGGAATTATTTTCTATTTCGGTTTTAAATTCTTTATTTTTATTTTATACATGTTTATTGGAAACATTTTTGGGTGAGTTCAAGAGGAGTGAATGATCATTGTGAATGAATGAATCTGTAAAACCAAGCATTTAGAAATTTATTTATCTATTTACGGCATTGACTATTTTTTACCAAATAATCAACAAATTCACATATATGTACTGTAGCCATATGAAGATGAAAAGATAAAAATAAATTAGATTAAATAGATCACCTACAGTTTTTTTAAATGATGATAAAGAAGAATAAAAAAGTTCTAAATCTACATTGTATGTATTAGCAAGTCTCAAAATCCTACCTATAGATTCATCCTGTCCATAATTGGTACGATAAAAGGATACTTCGAAGATTTCAGAATGTCTTGTTCTCCTTGGATTCACATTTAAAGTTATAAGTTCAAATATTTCAGGGGAATTGATTATTTCATAGATTAGTGTAAGATCTGATTCTAATCTTCTATGAGTCAGAGTATTCAAATCAGGAATGTCCAGTATAATTCAAAAGTATATTCGCCAATATGATATCCTAGTTTATGAGCAGAGTGCCTTAAAAACTTGTTTTGAACACTCTCAAGCATGTCAATATCCACATTATATGAAGGGCACCAAATTGTGGAATTGTACAGTATTGAACAGTATATGATTTTCAAGGAGGAGAGAGATAATTCATTTGCAGATCTAATAGTGAAACCTAGCATTTTTAGTGCTCTAGAAGTAATATTTACAATATGAACGACATTTTTGGGTCGAGAATGATTCCTAAATCTTGGATTGTACTTGCAGTAACCAGTTCTGATCGATTGATTTTATATGGATGATTTATTGGATTTCTGTTTCCACAAAAATTAAATTTATGACATTTGTCTATATCCAATTGCAGTAAGTTCCTATCACACCAGATGAGTGCTGAATAACTCTCAACATTGAATAACTCTAAACATTTATGTAGGGTCATACGAAAGTTATCATTAAAAAAAAATCTCAAAATTTTAGCACCCTGTAGTTCAAAAGTTAAGACTTTTAGGACATATGTTCACATGAAGTTTTTTTTCGAAATGGACAAAAGAATTATCTCCTTGAATATTAGCATGTTATCAACAAACACCCTGTATATGTACGTACCTGATCAGTCATGGCTGAACTCTCGAAATAGAGTGCACCTATACTTGTGGAATACGTCATGGCTTCATCTCTTGACACCTGGAATCATAGTCTTGCATGATCATCAAGAATCTTGAAGAAGCACAGTAGTGAAATTTGAAATAGTCCACAACAAATTTTGCAAAATAACTGCGTTGTTTTTCGCAACAAGGACACGTAGTCTGATGAATAAGTTTGAAATGGTGTTAATTATTGATAAAGCTCCTAAAAATATGAGCGATAACAAAATCTTCCAATTAATGCATTGCAAACATTGGTATCTCTAACCAACACCTCATTCCACAATGGATTTTTTCCTGATTTTCTGAAAACATCTGTTGTCCTTCCATTATACAAAGGTGGAGATTCAGATGATCCCGCGAATCTTCGACCGATCTCCCTCATTCCAACTATAGCCAAAGTTATCGAAAAACTTGTGAAAATACGTCTGACGGATTTCCTAAGACGCCACAATATTTTAAGTGAAAGCCAGTTTGGTTTTCAAAGCAATAAAAATACGCACGATGCCATCTTTTCATTTCTTTATGATATTTATTCAAAGTTGAATTCTGGTAATGTAGCTGCTGCGGTCTTTTGTGATCTATCGAAGGCGTTCGATTGCGTTGATCATAAGATCTTGCTAAGAAAAATTCACCAATATGGCTGCAGAGAAATGACGCTCAAATGGTTCGATTCTTACTTGTCAGGAAGGAATCAAATGGTAAGAACAACAGGACTTTCAGAAAAAAAGGATATTATGTGTGGAGTGCCACAAGGATCAGTTTTAGGACCCATTTTATTCTTATTATATGTCAATGACCTTGCAAATTTGAGCATTTCTGGAAAATTCACTCTTTTGCTGATGACACGACGATATTGTGGAACAACAAAACTCAAATGATTTACACAATGCTATATCTACTGATATGAAAAAAATCAAGGAGTGGTGTGATGCTAATTTGTTGTCTTTCAATATCGCTAAAACAAACATTTTATCATTCAGATGTGCTCTTGATGACCTGTCATTTGGTGATAACTTAGTGATCAAGAACGAGACTCAAACTGAATTTCTAGGTATTCACATTGACAATAAGCTCAAATTTATTGAACATATCAAACATCTTAAAAGTAAAATTTCTTCTGGATGTTATGCAGTGAGAGTAACTTCAATAAATTTGGGAATTAAAACTGCCAGAACGGTGTATTACGCCCTCTTAGAATCTCACCTACGTTATGGAATACCGTTCTGGGGAGTATGCAATTCATCAGCCCTTCTGTCTGTATTAGTACTGCAGAAACGGGCTATCAGGTATATGTGATTCGTGCAGACACAAATTCGTTGAGGAAAAGATTTTAACAGTGATTGCTTTGTTCATTTTGGAATCGGTTTGTCTCATTTACAAAAATATGTCCCTATTTGAGGCTTCGTGCAATTCTTATAACACCCGTTCCACCGCGTTGAAATTGCCAATTCCTTCAACAAATTTGGCCAGGGATTCTATTTATTACAATGGGGTCAAGATGTTTAATCACTTGCCCTCAGATATAAGACAGGCAAATTTGACCAACAAAATGTTTAGAATAAGAGTAAAAACATTTATGGCTGATAGACCCTAATTAAGACTGGAATATAAAATCAAATAACTATCTGAATGAAAATGCAAATTTTCAATTTCAGATTTCTTCTTTTGAGTTAGGGCCTTTTCAGAATATCTATCAGATGTAGTTCAATGTCCAGCGTGGCTTTAGCCGGGGAAGTAGTTGTTTTCTGTTAGACATTCACAAAAAATAACTTCATTTTAATCGTGGATTTTTCAATTCACAGAAAAATCTTTCTATCAATATTTAATTGAGAATGTTTCCCTTTTCAACATGAATACCCCACAAGAGGTTGTCTTGACGATGGAAGATAGTGACTAAAGTTTATCTTTCAGTCGCAGATGATTCCACATCTGATTTTATGAACATCCTGTTTATATTTTCAACAAATCACCCTATTATAATTTGCAAGAGTTCTATAATGATAAATTTACGTGACAAAATGTGCATATTTGAATATATGTTGTATAAGATTTTTGTTTATATTCTTCCTTGGATATAGATGTTTGTTTGTTTGGTGTAATATGTGTGTTCATTTATGTAATATTATATATGATTGTATATGTTTATATGTGTATTATATAAGTTTTGATACGATTTTTAAACAAAACTTTACACAACCATGTTGATACAAAATTCGACGATGAACTTTATAGTGTATGTTCTAACATTACTTTTCCCTAGGTGTTTTTATATTTACATTTTATATGTTCTAGCTTTACTTTTCCGTAGGTGTTTTCATATTTTCATTTTATATTTATATTTATTTTTCACAAGCTTTGTCCACAAGATTTATTCTTAATGACAATAAAGTATATTATTATTATTATTATTATTATTATTTTATTATTATTATTATTATTATTATTATTATTATTATTATTATTATTATTATTAACATTATTGGATTCGGAATGACGTTTAGAAACATGTATTTCGATGATTTTACAGCACATGAAAAATTGCAATTGTTATTAACAAATTAAGAGGGAAATAAAAAGGCATTTCGTTTTTCGCTAATAATTCAAAAAATATTGATATTAAAAAAATAAAATAAAAGATTTTCAAAGAGAAGGAAATCTCCAATAAAAAAGTCCCTACTCCCGGAACTCTATCTCTATTATTTATAATTTTAATTGAAACAATAAAGTTTTTGTCCGACCTCCATTTTCACAAAAGTTTAAATAATTGACTTATAAATTTGCTTCTAGAAGCCTTTCTTATACAGTGCGCGTCTAAATTATGGGACAAATTAGATATTTCACAAGCAATGTGCTTTTGACAGAAATCCTGAAAGAAGTCGATTTTTTTTTTTAAATGCCGATTTTATCATGTATATTCAAAGAGGTTATGTCACTGGTTTTGAATTGGTAACGTAATAGGTAATTTTTTTAAATCGAAACAGATGTCTTGTGATACTTTATCAGAAAGGTCTTTCAATACTGCATTCAATGAACATGAATAATTTGATTTGTTTGTACAGGGAACAAAAATTAATATTTTATTTCAGTAAGAGAATAACTTTATATCCAACAAAATACGACATTTTAATAAAATATAACTTTTTGTTAACCCTGTATAAACAAATCAAATTATTTATTATCATTGAATGCAGTATTGAAAGACCTTTCAGATGAAGTAGAAAATTAATCCAACAAAATACAACATTTAAATAAAATATTAATTTTTGTTCACCCATAAACAAATCAAATCATTTATTATCATTGAATATTGAAAGGCCTTTCAGATGAAGTATCACAAGACATCTATTTCAATTTAAAAAAATTACCTACGTCACCACGTTGAAACCAGTGACATAACCTCTTTAGAATCGGCATTTAAAAACAAAGTACATTGCTTGCGAAATGACTTTATATATATATATATATATATATATATATATATATATATATATATATATATTAAATAAATATATATTGACAATCACTTTTGAATAATTGTAATATATATATATATATATATATATATATATATATATATATATATATATATATATATATATATATATATATATATATATATATATATACTTAAGAAGATCACGTGATAAGGTTTATGAAATTTTTTTATTTTGTTCATTATTATAATTGTTTAAAGTTAAAAATAAATGAAATATTAAAAAAATTATGTAATCTAACAATGGCATTAAGTAATGCTGAATAATTTTTTTTACGTCATTTACGTCATATGAAAAAACATGTTTTTTACCATTTTGTTGACAAAAATAATGATTCAACAAAATAAAAAAATCTTAAAAACATTTTTATTGTTTATAATCGTTTTTTTATATTATAATTATTTTTTCTTTAAAAATCCTAATTGGAATTTCTCAATAGGTAACAATTTTTTTTTAATAATAATTTCATTGTTTATTGATTTAACAATTTGTAAATTCTGACTAACATTTTTTTTTCTAAAATTAATTGAAATTAAAGCCATATGTAACAAACTTCGGTATCGTGTAATATTGGAAAGTGTTATGAAAGATAAAAGAAAAATTCAGTATTTTGTTACATATGACTATTTCTGTATTTTTAATTACTTTTAGAAAAAAACATGTAAATCAGAATTTGTTTATAACAAATTGTTAAATCAATAAACAATGAAATTATTGATAAAAAAAATTATTTTTTGTAACCCTATTAAGAAATGTCAATTATCATTTTTAAAGAAACCATAATTTATTAACTAATTATTTAAACAATGGATATATAGAAAAAATATTATAAACGATAAAAAAGTGTTTTAAATTTTTTATTAATTTTTTTTAAATCATTATTTTGTCATGACAACAAAGTGTCTAGGTGTTTATAAATAATTGATTAAGAAATGACATAAAAAAATTAACCCAGCGATACTTAATGCCATTATTAGATCCGGAAACGGCAATAACATAACATTTGTTTAAAAAAATGTTTTTAACATCATTTTTTGAATATTTCATTACTTTTTAATTCAAAACAATTATAAAAAAAAAAAAAATTTTAAAACATTATTTTATTATATATATATATATATATATATATATATATAAAAAATTAAAAATTCCCTTTTCCAAATATAATTTATTACCATCTGTTAACTGTAATTTTACTACTAATGTATATATATATATATATATATATATATATATATATATATATAAAGTTGTGAAGGTTAGACGACTGTCTAAGTTAAAGAAGAATCCTTTTTAAATTCGGGTATGCAGTCAACAGGGGTATGGAAAAAGTGTACTCCTTTTTCTATTCAAGCTTTCGAGTCATTTATTGTCTCTTCATCAGGAACTCTACAATGAATTAAATTGAACATTATAATATTTGAAACCAATTAGGCATGTGACTTACAAAGTGAGTTAAAATCCCTTTCACTTGCAGCAAATTATAAATACCATGTCACAACAGACAACTCTTGGTAAAGTCATATATAGTTAAACTTTGATCAAAATTGATCAAGATTACTTAAACATAAGTGTATAAACATTTTAAAATTCCAAATGGGCTCTTATGGAGGACATGTTGGATTCAAGAGGCAGTGGTGACAAATGAAAAATGGATGATTATTGAAGTAAATGAAGTTGACAATTGACAAGTATGAAAAATAGATCTACGACCTGTTGCCAACATACAATGCGATGAAAAATAATATCACCAAACAATTACATGGTAACAACTTATGTTAATTAAAACGATTTAGGTAAGTCTCATAAGGAAACTGCCAGAGAATCAATTTTAAAAACTTTTGCAACTTTTCATTAACAGTGGTTACCCACGGAACCTTGTGTATAAACTGATTTTCAGTAGGTCTTCCATTGATATTGATCATCCAAACAATAACAATAATAATATTATAATTAATTCTAATAATAACATTTTGGAACCAACGTTCTATCTTACCTTACCACATATAGAATCTTTAAACTATAAATTCAACAAATTATTTTCCAAGATTCCTAACATCAAAATCGCGTATAAAAACCAAATAGTATTGAACAAGATTTTTTCAAAGTTAAAAGACAAAGATCCTTTATTAGACAATTCAAACTTGGTTTATTGTATCCCCTGTTCTCAATGTGAAAAGAAGTACATTGGCCAAACCAAAAGGAAATTGAAAGACAGAATCACCTCGCATAAAAGCGATATTAGAAATTTTAAAAAAACGTGTTCTTTAGCTCATCACACCATGGCTTTGAACCATAACCCAGATTATGATAATGTGAATATCTTGGAACATGAATCTAATGTAAAAAAGAGAACTTTTCTCGAAATGACACAAATTTTCAAAGAACCTAATTCAATGAATTCGAGAACTGACATCGATAATCTCAGCATAATCTATTCATATTTACTCAGTCGTTCTCCGTATGAGACAGACCACAACTCAATACATTAACATTATTGTGTCCCCTGGAATGGTGGGTAATGAAATTTTGCACTCTGTCAAATTTTGTTATATATTAATTTTAATATTTTTTGAATTGTTAAAAACTCATATTTTCTCTGGCAGTCTCCTTATGAGACTTACCTAAATCGTTTTAATTAACATAAGTTGGTACCATGTAATTGTTTGGTGATATTATTTTTCATCGCATTGTATGTTGGCAACAGGTCGTAGATCTATTTTTCATACTTGTCAATTGTCAACTTCATTTACTTCAATAATCATCCATTTTTCATTTGTCACCACTGCCTCTTGAATCCAACATGTCCTCCATAAGAGCCCATTTGGAATTTTAAAATGTTTATACACTTATGTTTAAGTAATCTTGATCAATTTTGATCAAAGTTTTAACTATATATGACTTTACCAAGAGTGTTGTCTGTTGTGACATGGTATTTTATAATTTGCTGCAAGTGAAAGGGATTTTTAACCTCACTTTTGTAAGTACACATGCCTAATTGGTTTTCAAATATTATAATGTTCAATTTAATTCATTGTAGAGTTCCTGATGAAGAGACAATAAATGACTCGAAAGCTTGAATAGAAAAAAGAGTACACTTTTTCCATACCCCTGTTGACTGCATACCCGAATTTAAAAAGGATTCTTATATATATATATATATATATATATATATATATATATATATATATATATATATATATATATATATATATATTATTTATATCGCACAAATTATATATGCTCATTATCTATTTATTTATTTGAAAGATATCCGATAATTTGAACTCCAATTCATTCCATTCCTTCTCAAGAAATACTGTATTGTATATATGTATGTATATATGTTTATATATGTGTATATGTATATATTCTCTTATTTTTCTTGGATTGTAATCTTGAATATACCATGCCACGGACAAGGATTTCCTTTTGAGGCTATGTATTTATTCAGCTTTTATATATCTTCATCTGTATTTTCATATATATTGTTGAATAAATTTATTCATTATTTATTTATTATTATTCATTATGAGAAAGGCTCCGAGAAGCAAGAAAATTATGTCAATTATTTAAACTTTTATGTCGCCATCTGTGAAAACGGAGGCGGAAAAAACTTGTTAGTTAACAATTGTATAACTTTTTGAAAAATCAACATAAGAATTTCTTTCCAACGGAACTTTATTCTTTCAAGTGTTTAGATGACAGCATAATTTTTTCAAATGTTTAAATAATTATTTAATACTATAAAAAAATTATTTCATGTGGTATACTGTTTTCAGCCGCGGTAAATGCCGCGCGGAGCCCAATTTTCGGCGTTAAATTAAAATTATAAATAATAGAGATAGAGTTCTGGAAGTTAGGACTTTTTTATTGGAAATTTCCTCCTCTTTAATAAGATTTTTTTTAAATATCTTAATTATCAATAATTTTTGAATGATTAGCGAAAAACTAAATGCCTTTTTTTTCCTCTTAATTTGTTGTTGTGGTGCTGTAAAATCATCGAAATACATTTTTCTTCATACATTTTTAGGAGCTTTATCAATAATTAACACCATTTAGAACAGACTAATGTGTATACTCATATACAGGGTGTCCCTGGACTTCCTCTTTTCCTCTCGGGAATGTATAGATGATGTCAAAATATCACCAGTACTTCATATAACTTTTGTTCCTAAAAGCCTTCGTTACCAAGTTACGGGCCCTCAAAGTTACAAAATGAAAAATGTTTTTCTTTGATAACTTTCAAAGTGAATATTCAAAATCATCTAAATTTTGGTGATTGACTAAACAAATGACTTCCTTCGATGAGCTTTCATGCAGGAGTCAGTTGTTTTGCTACAAAGTCAGGAACGGACTACCCCCGAAGGTCCACACCCCAAAACTTTGAAATGACTGGGATATGTCAATATGTTTTAACAAAACAAGGTTACCTGGACAATTTCCTGAATAAAAGTACTCGTGTGGAAAATCGATCGGAGCAACGATTTTTGATAAAAATGCATTTTTGTTCGACGACATCCAACCTGAGATGTTTATCATTATTCGAAAAGATTAATTTATAATGAAAATAGAAATGATAGGTACAATGTTCATAACGAATTTTTATCATGCAAACACGTTTACCTTACAAAACTCATGGTGTAAATAATCAATCGCAAGCCTCAAGAGCAAATAGATATGCAAAATCCGCTACAAAAACTGCTCGATACAATACATTTTCTTAGTCGGCGCAAACACCCTCTCTGCACTTGAAATATCATGCCAGGGTCGTTTCGTATGGCTTCACAATGTAATGTAATTCTATTCAACAAGGCATCTCTGGTGTGAATAGGTGTAGCGTAAACGGCGATTTTTAGATGCCCCCACAGAAAGAAATCCAATGGATTTAAATCCGGAGACCGCGGTGGCCATGAATATGGCCCACTTCTACCAATCCATCTATTGGGGAAAATCTGGTTCAGATGGTCCCGCACAATCGAACTAAAATGAGGAGGAGCGCCATCATGCATAAACCACATATTTCTTCGAGTGTGCAATGGAACATGTTTCAAAAGTCCATTCAAATCGTTCTGAATGAACTCCAAATAACGTTCTCCATTCAATCGGTCATGTAGAACGAATGGTCCTATGAGATGGTTTCCTATGATACCAGCCCAAACATTCACGTTGAATTTCCGTTGGTGTTTGGTTTGCAATATCCCATGGGGATATTCTTCGGCACATATGTGGAGATTATGAGAGTTGATTACTCCATCTCTACTGAAACCTGCTTTATCAGTGAATGAAACTCGACTAATAAAAGTAATATCCTCTCTTTGCTTATCCAGAAACCAATTGGCATATTCCAGTCGTGCTGGAAAATCTTCAGGTGTCATGGCATGTACCTTCTGGATGTGATATGGGTAGATCAGTTGTTACCTAATTATTCTGTAAATAGTGGACTTGGATGTATGGAACTGTTCTGATATGTTTCTGATGCTCATTGATGGATCATCAGCGACAGCTTCCAAAATATTTTCCTCCAATACAACGGTACGCACAGCCCTAGGAGCGCCCTCACCACCTCGTTTTGGCAAAACTGAACCTACAATAATATCGAAATAAAACAACAGGCTCCAATTAATTATCCATTAGACATACCTGTCTCCCTCAAGCTGCGATCGTCACGCTCGAACGTTTCTCTTGCCGGTAACGTTCGATTGGAAAAATGCTCGGCAGACAACGACGGGCTTCTGCAGCATTACCAAATGCTCGTCCATACAATGCATGCATATCTGCATATTCGTTGAATGTAAACTGTTCGGCCATATCAAAACACTTCAAACTGTCCTATTAGAATATTGACAATACAATGACAACGCACCACTCAACAAAACAAAATCGCATTCCAGTTGTCATTTTTTATCCACACTAATTTTATTTCTTTCTACAAGGTGTTTTTGTCAACATCTGTGGAAGAAATGGAACATAAATTTATTCACCGGATATTTTCCGTCTATTCATGTGCAGCCGTTTTTGTAGTTTATTCGTTTGCTTTTTATTAGTTATGTCTTCCGATGTGCTTTTTTCAGCTAAATTTATCTTCGGGTTAAAGATTTTCTCCCATGAAATTATACTTATCAGTGAAACTCCCCAACATTTAAGCTGTGAATACGAATTTGCCACATCCGTATGTTGAGTTTCATGAGATTCAGAAAACACAACACGCAACGTGCTTATTCCACGCGTACATACAAAATATGGACTGAATTCGATATTTCATAGTGGAGTAGCTTGTTAGTTCAAAAACAACACGAATCTACATAACTTGATATTTCATTTGAAAAAATATCTACATTGTGAATGAAACTTTCAACTATGTACTGTACTTTTAGTTTACGACTTTATTTCAGCACATTTTGTTTTATTCCTGTTATAAATGTTGTTGATTTAACGTTAGCATTAGTATTTCTGCTGTGAACATTTTTCATTTCAAATAATGGTGGACGATCGGGTTTGATGTCGTCGAGTAAAACTGCATTTTTATTAAGAATCGTTGCTCCGATCGACTTTCCACACGAGTACTTTTATTCAGAAAATTGTCTACGTAACCTTATTTTGTTGAAACTATTGAAAAATTATCTGTCATTTCAAAGTTTTGGGGTGTGGACCATCGGGGGTAGTCCGTTCCTGACTTTGTAGCAAAACAACTGACTCCTGCATGAAAGCTCATCGAAGGAATTCATTTGTTTAGTCAATCACCAAAATTTGGATAATTTTGAATATTCACTTTGAAAGTTATCAAAGAAAAACATTTTTATTTTTGTAACTTTCAGGGCCCGTAACTTGGTAACGAAGGCTTTTAGGAACAGAAGTTATATGAAGTACTGGTGATATTTTGACCCCATCTATACATTCCCGAGAGGAAAAGAGGAAGTCCAGAGACTATATTGATGATTTAAATTGAATTATTATTTTGGCAGTACCATGTTTGCGAAATACTCAAATATTTCCTATTTTCACCAACACATACAAACTTACTGTTCTTTGATCGTTCAAATCGGTTTTATTGCCAACAACGCAGAGTACCATCGACTCTTCAACGTTTCTCTTGAGTTCCTGCACCCACATCTGCATGCTCTCGAACGAAGTAACTGAAGTTATATCGAAAACGAGGAGAGCAGCGTTAGCGTTTCTGTAGAACATGGGGGCCATCGCTTTGAATCTTTCTTGGCCGGCTGTATCCCATATCTGAAAAGAGGTTGGATGCTCTGCCTGAAGTTTGCTATACAGGGTGATTCAAAAGTACTTTGACAAACTTCAGGAGGTGATTTCTCACAATATTCTAATATGAATTGTTCAAATAAATATATGTCCGGAAACGCTTCGTTTCCAAGATACAGGGTGATAAAGTTTTATTTTTATTTTAGATTTTTTCAAATAACTTTCGAAATACTGACCTTAATTGAACGAAAATTGGTATTGAGAGGTTTTTTGAAGTGACGAATTCGAACCTGATGTTATTGAATCCAACAGGAGTCAAAATCCTGTTCAGCCCATATATTTATTAAAAGTAATTCACAAGATTTGAGCTACGTGCCAATGATTAACAAAATCCATCACTAAGTCACAATAATCCAAATGGTATTACCCTACAAAAACCGGGAAAAAACCCACAAAAAAAATCTTTCATAGATATAAAAACACTAAAACTTGGATAAAAAAATTAGAGCTGGATAGGAATATACTCTACTAATGACGTCGATCTCGCCGCAGAGAGATTCACTGAGTTACTGAAATATTATGTACAGAAGTCAACAAAAACCATTTAATTGAAAAGAAATGAACAAAAACGGAAATTATGGCTATCAAATGGCATTATAGAATCTACGAATATAAAGTGTGAGGTTCACAGAAAAATTAAAGAAAATCCCACCAAATACAATATAAGAATTTTGATATTTCTTGCAAATTTTAATAAAACAAATACAGATTTTGCACCCTTGATACAAAAATAACTATTTCAAACGAGTGAAAATAAATAGAATAGGTGGCGCCCCCTACAAAAAACCAAAACTACTTACTTAAACGTCAAATTCATTTCCTAAGCATTCTTGTGAAAAATGCAAAATAATGGTAATAACTTCAACACGCATCGATTATCAAATAATCGACTTGATATGATGAGAGGAATTGATTTTTTTACTGAAAAGATCGCTCAAAAAAGTTACGAATCTTCAAAAAAGAAAAAGACGTGTAGGTGGCGCCCCCTACGAGTAAGAGCAATAATAACATCAGGTTCGAATTCGCCACCTCAAAAAACCTCTCAATACCCTGTATCTTGGAAACGAAGCGTGTCCGGACATATATTTATTTGGACAATTCATATTAGAATATTGTGAGGAATCCTGAAGTTTGTCAAAGTACTTACCCTGTATAAGTAAGAATAGGTTCTTGTTGATCCTGACGTGTCTATATTTTGCCAAAAACCCCGAAAGGGGGACTGCCTGTATAAAATTAGACCAATAATTAATTATTTCAATGAATTTTTATGAAGAAATTAGCTCGTTCTTACTCTTATTATTTATAGGTTTTTATTTTCAGTTATGTTCTGTATTTTCTGCGCCAAAGATTTTTTTTTATATTTTTGTTGAAAAAATGTTTTTTACTTTCTTATGCAATAAATAAATTTTAGTTGGTCCTTATCATCAGGAATGCTTTCTTTACCAGAAAATAGTTGAAAACTCAACACCCGCGTATACGCGGGTAGTGGCACCGTAACTGATTTTTTGACTCAGTGTCAGCCCCGCGTTTACGCGGTCGCACCCAAATCTGCTGGTTTGTTCCAAAAATCCATTCTTATGTCACCAAAATATAATGAAATCTAGAAAAAACATATTTCTCAATCACTAATTCTCAGCCTTAAGTTGTTTAATGTTAAATGCGCGGGCAGTTTATAGTTAATAGTTATAACTGATGCAATTGACGTGCGAATATGCCCATTCTGTATTCATTCTGAGACGAAGACATGCTGGATCAAACCCATATTAGGGCCTATATCTTACCTGAAGTGTTATTAAATGATCATCCAATGGGATTTTGACGCTGAAAAACGAGGCGCCCACAGTAGGGCCGTTGTTTTTTGTAAAGGTTTTTTCTACATAACGCGTCACTGTTGCTGTTTTACCCACGCCTGAAAATAATAATTAATTTACAGCTTTAATGAGAAGCAAACATTTTGTCATTTATAATATTTGATTTCGAACAATTATTGATTAACGTTGAAAATGATGAAATTGATATATAATATACTAAATGAAAAGTATGACTGTGTGCACGTATCGATATAAGCGATGAAAGAAAAATTGTATTTCGTGCATAAAATAATTTATTAAAATCGTAGCAAAGCGCTTTCGACCCTTAGGTCATCATCAGTGCGTACCTGAAAGTAAGTTATATTGATAGACAAGTTACTGAAAAGTTTTTTTGAGAAAGAAAACTGAAATATTTCAAATGTGAGGTAACTTACGCGTCAGGTGTACAAGAAGCCAAAAAGACCATGAAATATTCAATGATCAATGAGTGTTTAGTCGACATGTTAAAAAACATATCCTAGGCCAGGATGAAAATTGAGATTACATTTTCATTATCTTTTTAAAAAGCCATTGTTTAGGTGTGATAGCTGGACCCAAGTGACAAGATTCTCTTTCTCTCTTTCTCTTCCAATATCTTGGCCTTTTCCCATCAGAAAGTTGGCCATGTCCGAGGACCTCGTGGGTTCAAACCCCACTTGCTTCCCTTCGTAGGGCACCCTGGAAATCTCACTCGAAGTGATACCACGAATGCCCGAATTTTACACATAAAATGTTATTTGCGATGCACGTTATCGGCAGTCTGACTTTTACTGTATCCTCTGATAGTACAATTAAAGGCCTCTTCTTCCGACAAATCCGTTGTCATCCAGCCTGGTTACTGGCGTAGAGAAGAAGGAACCTGTTATCTTCACAAACATTTATTTAACTACACATAAATACTTTTATTTTTGCAATGCACGTTTATAAACGGCAGGACATACACTTTTAACATTTACTTGACTCCTAACCTAAGAACGCCAACAGTCCTCCACCGTGGTTAGGAGGCGAATCCAAGTGACAAGATTGACAGGTGAACGATGAAGTAGATTGACATGGAACACAGAACCATGGAGATATCAGAATCAAGAAAGGAATATCCCTGTCTAAACACGCAAGTCAATTTGAATAGATCGTAAATTCCACTTCATTGACGTCTAAATTAAATAATATTGAACTTTCTCAGCCTTCTTACTCTAATTCACATTTTAATTTTCTTGTTAATTCATGCTGATAATTTTCAATTTCCATTCTCTATGAGGATTTTACTTGTATCTCTTTGCAATTTGCCAGCCTCTTTTTCAGTTTTCTCCATAATTAGAACACAAGTCTTGTTCTGGGTTATCACCTTCAAGTCTCTGTTTTACTCCAGCTGTGGGAGTTGGGTCTAGTTCCCATAAGACTTGTATCCCCCAGTTGCGGTTCAACTGAGCCATGGTGGACAAGGATTTTTATTTTTATTAAGGAAAATTTAAATTCATTGTCCATGGAAACTACCAGAATTATTCAATTGTTTGTTTTGATCAGGACAGGTCTAATTAGACTCCTCCCTTAAACTTATATTCAATTACGATGACTTAAATGTGAGCATTGAAGAGTCTTGTCTGGTCTTCCTTGGAATACTGGAACATATATTTGACAGATGACAGTCCTCATTAGATTGATCATCTTTTAGTGTGTTTTTCGTTTGACAGGGATACCTTTCTTGATTCTGATTTTTTTTTATTCATTAAGTAATCTACAGAACAGGCAGTTCCAATAATCGATTACAATATATAAAAACTAAGTAAATAACCATTCTTAAAATAATACGATGACTTAAACAAAAAATTAACTCCAGAATACCTGAATCAATATCAAATTGAGAGACACATTTAGTTGAGGATGACAAGTAGACCTTTTACATTTAAATTGGCTTTCTGTTACAATTCGCATTTGCTTCTAAGGATGACATTTCAATTTAAATTTTTTTTCTAAATGTTTTCCATTACATTTAACATAGAAATCTATATTTCTCAAATAATTAGCAATAGAACACATATTGTATAGTGGGGAATTTAAACCTAGGTTGGTTCGAGGTTTAGGCAAAACAAATATATCTCTTTTTCTATTATTAAAGTATATACTGCAGTTCAGAATAATTTGTGACAACAACTGGGGGTTATGTAGTAGCTTATTGAAAAATAATAGCTTATAGAAAAATAATAGAATAGCCATTTTTCTTCTAAATTCTAAGGTTGTGAATTTAAATTCACTTGAGGAAGTATGATAACTGAGATTAAAAATATATTCACCATGTTTTTTGTAATATAGAAATCTTAAGAATTTTTTCTGTACCTTTTCAATTTCATTTGTATGAACCGAATAATAGGGAGTCCATATTATGGCTCCATATTCCAGTATACTACGGACAAATGCATTGTAAAGTGTTAGTAATGTGGATATTTTTGTGAATTTGAATGAGTTCCTAATTATGAAGCCAAGCATTCTATATGCTCTGTTTACAATGTTGGTCATATGTTGCTCAAAACTTAGATTTTCATCCAGCGTAACTCCCAAATCTTTACATTCTGCCTTTTTGGCTGAATATTCATTATTTATCCTATTCTGAAAATCGTTTCTTTCTTTTTTCTTAGTAATTGACATACTAAAGCATTTGTCGACATCAAATGTGAGGCGGTTTGCCATGGACCACTCATAGACTCTATCCACGTCATTTTGTAGCAGAATCACACCTTCTTGATTTCCTTGAATAATTTAAAATCATCCGCGAATAGTGCACACTGTGAGTCCTGAACTACCTCTAGTAGGTCATCTATTAGTAATAAAAAGAATAGGGGTCCCAGATTGGACCCTTGGGGTACCCCAGATCTTGTGAGGAAATCCCCTGATTCCCTTCTTTTATGAACTACATACTGCTTCCTGTCTATAAAATACGATGCTGACAGTTTTAAGAGTCAATCTGAAAGCCCAAAGGAGTATAGTTTTTTTAATATGATCTTGTGATCAACCTTGTCAAAGGTTTTATTAAAGTCTGTGAAGATAATATCTAGTTGACTATTATTTTCGACAACTCGATTTGCCTCTTGCACAAAACATGTTAGGTTAGTTATCGTATGTTGCTTTTCGCTCAGACATGGATAGACGTGATTTAAAAAAAATTCATGAATGATTGATTCGAAAAGCTTACTGGGTGCACAAATCAGTGCTACTGGCCAATAGTTTTGTATATCTTCCCTTATGCCATTTTTGAATATTGGGCAGACTTTTGAGCGTTTCCATGGTATAGGGTAAGTACTAGTTTGCAAGATTAAATTATATATCATTTTTAGGGGTTTAATCAAGAGTTGTATGCATCCTTTAACTATATAAGAGGGAATCATATCTGGGCCACAGGATTTCTTTGGCTTAAGTTTTTTTGCGGCCCTAAAAATATCCTCATCATTTACAGAATCTACATCATTTACAGAATCTATCTCCATGGTTCTGTGTTCCATGTCAATCTACTTCATCGTTCACTTGTCAATCTTGTCACTTGGGTGACCTAAACAATGGCTTTTTTAAAAGATAATGAAAATGTAATCACAATTTTCATCCTGGCCTAGGATATGTTTTTTAACATGTTTGTCACGTAAACTTATACAACACTCATTGATCATGAGATATTTTATGGTCTTTTTGGCTTCTTGTACACCTGACGAGTAAGTAACCTCACATTTGAAATATTTCAATTTTCTTTCTCAAAAAAACTTTTCAGTAACTTGTTCTCTATCAATATTACTTACTTTCGGGTACGCACTGATGATGACCTAAGGATCGAAAGCGCTTTGCTACGATTTTAATAAATTATTTTATGCACGATATACAATTTATTTGTTATTACCAACATGCCGAAAAGTTAAAGTTAGGGTGGGGTAAAGGCAACTGGTTTTTTCAGTAGTGGACCTTTATACTTCCCTTAAAAATATGAAAGGTTGAAATGAAATTTTTCAAAAACTAACAAAGAATGTTCACTTATTATGTTATTGATTCATAAGAGAAATTTGGTAAAAACTCAAACTGTGTCTTTACATAATTTTTTTTAACTGTCAAAATGTTACATTTGCCCCAACAAAAGGGGAAAATGTAATAAGTGTATGTAATATCAAGATATATTCTATTAGAGATTCAAAAGGCATATGTGAGAGAACGGTTTCAACAACATGTGGTGTGAATTTCAATTAAATCCCATTAAAACTTCCCTAAAGTCTGACTAAAGTAACTTCAGTTATCATATTAGAATAGAAGAGAAAAACAATTGTTAATTATTAATTTTCAGTACTCAAAAGAAAGACTAAAGAAAAACACAAATATAAGTCATTAGCAATTTATTTTAAGTGATTAACATTTAAGTAAATATTAGACATTGAAACCATCAAAATAAACATAAAAATAAAATAAACCTCTTCTGTCGGTCATAGGTTCTGGCAAAATTTTCACAATGTCACTTTCGGGAACTGTGTCTATGTCCTGGTTATGGGCGAGTTTCACCAAGGGATGGTATAATTTTTAAATAATTCTGTTTCCTTTCTTCCCTTTTTTGAAGCTGCGTAAACCGGTCCAGGACACCCAGTTCCCTCTGGGGCACACCATTGGTCCCACATATGCAGGCCTTAATAAATTATTAGTGTCCCCAGCCGCGTTGGCCAGTAATAAAATTGTAGTGTTTTCTCTTGGTGGACCGCTGGTATATAATCCTCGAAGCTGATTTTCCCTTTTCACCGACAACCTTGGTTTTAGTTGGGTCTATATATAGGCTCGATCCATCAAAATACTGCCTGGTTTATCTCGCATGCCCAAAGTGTTTGAGGTTTCTTCAAGAAGATCAAAGATGTTTTGGGGATTTTTAATACTTAACTTATGCCTTTTCTTAAAGCAAAGAACCAGTATTTCCCTGGTGTTGAATTTTTAAATGGAGTTGACAAATTATTACCTTTTACATAACGACCCACCAAGTTCAGAACTTCAATCCTGGAGAGACCAAACCCCCATTTTTCTAACGTTTTGACTCCGTTGGTTAGGGTAGCTTCTACTTCTGGAGAGAAAACTGTACACGTACACCTTTATAATTTGTTTAGATAGTGGGCAGTCCGAACTTTGTAGCAGCGTTAAAAACAGTCCAGTTCTTACTGCTGTCAATGCATTTTTTAAGTCATATTCATTGTATTTTGGGCCTAGGGTTATTTACATATTTTCTCACCATGATGCCTGGAACAAACAGAGAAAATCGTCATCTACAAGCCTTAAATAAACCACTCTTAACAGAAAATAATAAATAATATTAGTGGGGCAAATGTAACAAAGCTGTTACATTTACCCGCCAGTATGATGTTACATTAATCATAACACGTATTTCTTTCGAAGCAAATGTACTATATATAATAAGTCGGTCGTGAAGAATATGTTCAATATAACTTAGGAATTAAACCTATGTATAGCCCTAACTTAACCGTCTGAAGGTCATACTTACCTGCAAATTATTTTCTTGATATCCAATAGACAGCATTGAACTTCTCACTAGCAATTTGAAAAAAATCTACCAAAACACCTGCGTATGGTGCAAGGGTTGCCAGATTACTGGAGTGATAAACTTGAGTACGCGCGTTACAGAATGTATAAGTATATCTGAACTGCGAATTTAATGCATTGGGCGCCATCTCTTCTTCAAAATGATAAATTATATCACCAAATATTACAATTACCCGACCTTACCTTACTAAATTTCATCTGTATATTTGTAACTGTTTAAGAAGGAGGATTGGACTAACTTAACATTTACCCGTTTTTTCTCAAATATTTCCGTTTTGTACGTGAAACATTTTCTGAGAAAAAAATAAACGGATTGACAGCCGGATTTTTGCATAATTCTATACGAAAACCGTAAATGTTTAAAAAAAAAATTTGTTCCCCCAATCATATTAAAAATACCCGAAGCAAATAAAATTTGAACAACTCTCCCCTACAAAACTAAAATTGTTTCTTGGAATATTTCCTATATGTTGATAACAAGATAACATTCCTTTGTATAATTCTAGATTCTGTACTTGGCTGATACGTTTCAAATAGCTATCAATTATTATCACTCTGATAAATGATTTTTAAATTCGTATTTCAATATTTCATAACCTCAATTGGTAAAAGAAATCAGAAATATTCCAGAGAACATAATTCACATTATGCCCATTGTGGTGTTGAAATTAATAAACAGACCAGTCCTATTCACCGAAATTCGAATGGGAAAGCAAAGTGCAAATCATCAAAATAAAAATAAAGGCTTACCTTGGTATCCCAGTACAACAACTTTTCCAACAATGTTTTTCATTTTTTGTTAACATTAGTTCACTAATCACCGTGAAACTGAAACAATTTATCATCTGAATAATTTGTAAAACCCCCTTTTCATTCTGTGGGTATTCTCTTGTTTATCTGAGTCAGATGGTTGATCAGTTTCCTTGTTTTGACATTCGATGTGCATCCCACCACCCACCTGTATAGATGGTTACTGGATCATGTAGTCTACAAATCGAAAATTTTTATTACTAATTATTTTTCGGATCCTCATTGCAATGAGTTACTTTGACTGAAATACCTATATGACATTGATATGGTGAATATATTCAAATCAAATTCGTCTATTTATTCAAATTCTTTATTTAACATATTATATTAGTAGTAAAACGGACAAGAATTTTCTGCGTTACCTTCTTTCATTTTGGTTGTATATCGATTTGGGGTAACTCGATAGCGTTTCCATCTATGGGTGACTGTACAAAGTTACATTCCAGAGAGAATGTATCAACTGGACAGACTCCTGTGTTATTGGAACCGTATGGTTGAATCTAGGTTTTGGTAGATGGCGAAGGCAATACTGAATTTTCTTCATATATTCTCGGATTCGAAAAGACAAATGTAATAAATAAATGGATGTTAGATTATACAATGGTTAGATTAGGTTAGATTTGAGGCGGCATTTTTACACGCTTTATATTAGCTCCACTTGTATGTTTGTTTGTTTGTTTGTTTGTAACCGACTCCTTTGGGCGCGATTTTGACCCACTTCCAGACGTCCGAATGATTTGAAATTTGGCAGGTGTACATAATTCCGGTGACAATGCATTAAGAAATTTTTGTGTGGAAAAAAAACAAAATGGCGGCTTCAATATGGCGTACGAGTTTTGTGATTATGGTCCGATTTGCTTTAAAATTGGTATCTGAGGGTTTTCGTAGTCGTAGATTATGATTCCTTTGTCAAAATTGGAAAATTCATGATGGGGGCTTCAATATGGTGGACGTGTTTTGTGATTATCCTCTGATCCTATTCAAAATTGGTATGTGGGGGTTTTTGGGGTCGAATACTATGATTCTTTTGGTCAAAATTGGAAAATTCAAGATGGCGGCTTCAAAATGGTGTACGAGTTTTGTGATTATCGTCTGATTCTTTTAAAAATTGGTATGTGGGGGTTTTTGGAGTCGAATATTATGATTCTTTTGTAAAATTGAAAAATTCAAGATGGCGGCTTAAAATGGGGCCGAGTTTTGTGATTATGGTCTGATTCTATTCAAAATTGGTATGGGGGGGTTTTTGGGGTCGGTGATTATGATTATTTTGTCAACATTGAAGGATTCAAGATGGCGGCTCCAAAATGGCCGCGAGTTTTGTGATTATGGTCCGCTTCTATTCAATATTGGAGAATAATAGTTGAAAAAAAATCAATAATAATAATAATAAATTTGAAAAACTAAAAACACGCGTTAATAGAAAACTAAAATAAAAAGTTGAAAATAAATAATAGTTTAAAAAAACTAAAAAACACGCTTTTATAGAAAATCAGACTGAAAAAATAGAAAATAACAAAAAAATATATTTTATTTTAAAAAAAGCGTGGGGTGCATGGTATCAATAATTATATAGTACATTACACACCTATGGCAGTAAAGTAAGAAATGTCTCAGATCACAGGTAATTGTTGGCCGAGGCAATACCATGCACCCCACGTTTTTTTAAATGAAATAATTTTTTTTTAAATATATTTGAAGTAGTGTATAGATACTTTTTTAAGCAACTATTTTTTCAGAAACTGATTTTGTGGACCCTAAATAAAGTATTTTTCAATCAAAAATTCGCCGCTTCATCTAACTATATATACAGGGTGTTACCAAATAAGTGCGAAAGTTTTTAGGGGGTGACCTGGTCAAAAATTAAAGGGGGTCTTTCATGTAAACAAGAGCTCTCAGGCCTTTCCTTGAAAAGTTACACGCTTCCAAAAATAAGAAAAAAAACATTTTTTTTCTTGAAATTGCTGTAGAGTTGGAGGAAGGCATTTCGTGGACATGTTCTACCAATAAAAATGCTACCTATGAATATTTTTTTAATTTTTTGTGATTTTTTAAAGGGGGGAAATATGCAACCCCTATTCCATTTTTTACCAGAACTTTTTAACGAAACAAAATTTCTCAATATGTGTTGAGAAGAACAGTTAATTGCAAAACTTTTTCAACTCCTGTGTTGTGCCCGTAAAAGCAATAGTTTCCACATAAAATTAAATACAACATTTGCTGAACGATTTCTGAAAATGGAATCGAAAGAATCTGTAGGTGGCTGTCAATACTCACAATATTCTGCAACTGCAAGGAATTTTGTGGTTCGCGATTGGATGCAGGAAAGCAGGGTGGCAGTGCTCTTTTGTTTGGTCGTGAATGCAAGCTTTCTCAATGCTTCACCATATCATTGATGTCAATGAAGACTCTTTAGAAATCCTGGAAGAACTGGAAAAATTTGAAATTTTGGACCGGAAGACGTGATGAAGGAAAAAAATAAAATTGAAATTAGCACTTGTGTTATTATTATTCAATTTTTTAATTTCAACCTTCAAAATGTAGGTCTTATATGGAATGGTATTTTTTATAAAAAAAATTAATTAAAAATGTAATTTTTTTTTTTTTTTTTTTCAGTTAAAAAGATAATTAGTATAAATTAGATTAGAATTAAAAAATAATTAAAGTTTTTGCCTCAATAACTTTTTAATTACACGAGTAGGTAAGTGTTATTAAATGAATAGATACTCAATTACTGAGAAAAATTATTAAATATAACGTTGACGAAAAATGCAAATTATTTAGAAATTATTCAGAATTATATATTTATCAATAATTTATAGACTTTATATGGCGTGTTTTTAATCGGGACTACCGGTTGACCTCGAATGATACTCTAAATAGTTAAACACTGCACGCTCTCTGCACTCTATCTCGAAAACGGTTCAAAATATAAAAAAAAAATTGAACAAAAGTTGTAGAAAATTTAATCTTCTACAATATTTATGATGAATACAAATAGCATAAAACCCATAGGAAACGAGATATTTGCAAAACTGTGCGAAAAATCGTTTTTTGACCTTGACCTTAGATATCTGTAGTCGCGGCCACCCTAGGATAAGTAGGTTTTGACACAATTTTTGGGTATCAAATAAAGGTTTATACAAGTTATACTGATATTCCAATTCCAAATTGCCCATAATAGCTGCAAAATTCAAAGATTTCAAATTTTCTCCGAATAAAATAGAAATAGCTTGTGAATCTTCACAAAATATCAATTGAAATATTACTGTTGGCTTTACTAATGGTTTTTATTCAAAAAGTATTTTTTTTGGCAAAAAATTTTTTTTTTATTTATCAAAACATATACATAGCTTTAAAACGTCCTAAACTTTTCCGAATAACATTTTTCGATTTTTTTGCAAAATAAGTGTTTTTGAGACATAATTTCAAATTTCCCCAAAACACGAATAAGATGAACGGCAGTGTACAAAGTCTTTTGGGTTTTTTTTTAATGCAAAGGATTGTACGTATCGATATTCGTCAAAATTATTGATAAAAAATTTCTCATACGATGCTACTTTCTGCCGGTAAATATATTTTTGATCCCATTGTGAAACAGTGGGAATCCAACAAACGTTTTAAGTAAAATTTACGTCATTTCGACCTTCAAACAGGCCAAATTGGCGAAGGTAATTTTACGTTATAATTACCTTAAATTTACCAATATGGGAAGAAAATGGATGTAATTCAGAAGTCGAAAAAATTGGGCAAAAAGAAAATTTTGCCAATGAGTCAAGGCATAGATAGCTAAAATTGCCTTCAGAATGCGACTGATGGTAGAAATTTAGTCATTTCACCTATTTTTTGGTTATAAACACAAACAAACAAACAGTAGCAGGTTAGAAGAAGATAATAAATTTTTACTCCATCTTAACTTACATGTTTATTTGTAGTTTTGAAGATGAACATGACGTATAAAAAAAACAATTTTTAAGAAACTACAGCGAGAATGATGTGTGCAAGTGATGGTTTGCATTCACATCTAGTTCGGTTTTATTTGGGGCCACAAACTTTTCTGTGATAATGTTGGATTTTACTTATGTAAAACGGGGGGCCCTTAAAATATCAAATTTGTATGTGAAAATTTAAAATTATTTTACTTCCTCAACTTTTTTTCATCAAACACTGCGAAACTAATTTCATAGATGAAGTATGTATATCATATACACCAATTTTTTGAATATCTATCATTAAAATGTAGTCGATTCAAGAAAATTATGGATCATTTTTGCAATGGCGGAAAAGCTTCAAGCCACAAAATATGGCGTCTATCCCATATGGGACCTTTAAGTGGCATTTTCCTAAAATTTCAACTTTGATAACACATAGGCTTTATGTAAAGTCGAAAGTAATCTTAATTCCTGACTTTGAAGTCTATTTTCCTCATCTTGGGACTTCAGACCCTTTCACATTGTAGTCACGTGATGAAATACAAATTTGTTATGGGAGTTTTTTCATGCGATATGTCTATACGTTCCGTTCTCTGGTTGGATTGGAATCGTGGGTAAGAAATTTATATTGTTGTTATTCGATATTCTGAGCAGAGACACTAAAATGATCATTTTAATTCCTATACGGAGAAAAAATAAACACTATTTTCTACTTCTTGTTGATGGTAAAACCAGGTATTTCTGTCCAGCCTAAACCTAGTTACTCAAAGAAAACGATATATACTACAAAACCCCGTAATAAGTATTTATTCTGAAATTGAAGTGTTTATTCTGGAATTGAACATCAAATGTCAGTGCTATTGAAAATAGTACGCGGTAATTATATTCAGTGCACATTTTGCCATAATAATATCCATGATGATGTTATCTCAGTGAAAGGAGGGTTTTATGAGAACTAAATTAACTTTTAAATATAAATGTTGTGTAGTGATTGGGTCGAAATTGTTTTCGACATGGCCGCGTTCCCATGTCTGAAATACTTTAGAATGATAACTTTGCAGAATGCCGTGCTCGAAATATCAATTCTAAAAAAAAAAGAGATATTATGTTTGCCTTAAAACTTTAATTCAACGCCACAATGATTGGGGTTGAAATTTTAAGTCATCGTTTCAACACATCAATCTTTTATTGTTTTGCTATTTGCTGTCGTTTTCTTTTCACTGTATTCAATAAAATTTTTCACCCATTTGCTTCAGCTGGAAACTTCATTGAATTTCATTTTGTCGTATCATTGAAAAAGTCACGGCAGTAGTTTACCGCTGGCGATGAAGAACTTGTTGACCCAGCTTATCTATGCATTCATTCTGTTCATTCTGTCAATCCATCTATTACCGGCATAACCTAACATAAGCCCTATTTGTTGCCTCCGTCGATGGTTAAGTGTTTTGCTTTCATATTTTATTCATAAAATTAATGATGAATGTTTTGAAATAGTTGCCGTCTTAAAAGACATGGAGCACATAGTAGAATATTCTTATGTACCCACTAAGTAACATGTGGCTCCCGATCTTTGGACTTTGGGAAGTGTAGGTTCGGATTATATTCCCATTCTGGCAGCTAATAGATAGTAGTTGGTGGTATACTTTTTTGGTTCATTAATTATATTCGAATTTCTACTTGGCATTTCATAGATTACTAAAATTCAGCTCCAAAATAAATTATTTGAGGACAGTAAATTGTATTATGTCATGCTCATCCGAATCGATTCGGGCTTCAATATCTGATAATAGACCAAGTTACTTTGAGGAATTCATTTTTGATAATTTTGACTTCGTTGTAGGCATTAAGTCTTGATAGACAAAATTATAGTAATCTTGCCCTCATTGTGGGTAGTAGGTATAAACTAGGACGAAAATGCCTAGGCAATTTAATTGGTGCCCAAAATAGGTAATGTAGAGTGTATCGTAGATCTGTTTACCGACTCGTTTATTCCCTGACTATGTGAACATACATGAGGTAATAATCAGGTTAATATTCACTAGAAAGTATTCCCTGAAAGTTCAAGTGTTTTGAACACATTTTGCTGGTCACCTTTAGGTGGAATTAAACCTAATAAATAACTCTATTGACCCATAATGCTGTGTAGGCATATTTGAAGTTCATAACAAGTTATTTCATACTATGCACTACGCCTATTGAGTTTATGGTTTTTGAAGGAGATCCGGTGGTCTCAGTTACAGTTTTTATAACTCGAATTATAACTTTGGAGTTAGTTAGTAGTTGAAGGTAGAATATTTGGTCAGAAATAGGTAAATTCGGACTTTTCGAAGCCATTTTACCCCTCTGCTTGGTATAATTTTCCTATAATGTTAGTTGGGAAGGTGAAACTAGTGTCCATAAGTGTCGAAATAATCGTTTTCCTGAAAGTACAGGAAGAGCCAAAAACCCAAGAGCGTCAAAGATTGGCATGGAGTGATTACATCAAAAGGGAGAAAATCTCAACTGGAAACTTTGATTCGTTTCCCCAGTCTGAAAAAAGAAGAGGAATTCTCCGAAAACAAAGAAAATTCTGTATTGTTTCAAATGTTTTGCCCTGTTTTTCATATTTTGCAATGGTACGTTAAACTTCTTGCGGAGGCTTCACTCGCACTTGACTTTATTTTTTCAACCAACAGTCAGCAAACCACCTGTAGAAAAACCCCACCCACCCACCCGATCATTTCTCCCCATGTCTTAAAGACATTAACGAATATCAATCCTCTCAAGTTGCCATCTACACCCCGATCATAGCCATCCATGGTCATTGTTATTCCGAAGGAGTGTATCTAGAGTGCCGTTTTCTGCACCACTACTCTCGCTCGTTGATTGGACGTCAGAGCCGCCGAAAACAATTACCAATCAACCTACGCCATGGGCTGCTGGATCTTCCTCGACGGGAAAGTGACAGCGCTCGCGGAAGCTCGTGTCCAACCTCGCTTCATTCGCTTGCGGTCTTTGGGATCAAGGTGGCGTCGGAGGAGAGTTTCTTAGGGATTTTTTCAGGGCGGAATACCGTTTCGGAGATCCTTTTTCGCAATTTGTTTCATTGAATTAGGAAATGTGCTTGACGATCACTTTTACTTAGAATCAGATGATGGTATTAATGTCGCTGAAGAGGGAATGGGTATCAGTTTGTGTAGAAGGAAGAAAACTGTTTATGAAACTTCAGGAGTCTGAGGAGTGTGTCTTGAAAGGATTGATGATTACTTCGTGAATATAGAACGTGTCTATACTCTGGTCATTCTATAAATACCACGATATAAACAAATGTGCCAACACATCTAAATGAGGGCCGTATTGAAAATCATATGGAGTTTTCCTTCGAATTGACATTTGAAAAACTTATGAATGAGGAAGAAAATGATCACGCATCATTTATCTTTGTATATATTTGTTAAAATAGCACACTATTTAGTTACTTCGAAAATGGAAAAATATCACTATTTAGTTAAAATTCGATATTTCGCAAGCCATGTACTTTTGACAAAATCCTGAAATAGGTCGATTTTTTATTTTAAAATGCCGATTTTTTATTTATATTCTGAAGGGTTATATCACTGGTTTGAAATGGTGGCGTAATCGGTAATTTTTTTCAAATTGGAATAGATGTCTTGTGAAACCTCATCTGAAAGGCCTTCTAATACTGCATTCAATGATAATAATTAATTAGATTTTTTTTGTACGAGTGTGAACAAAATTAATATTTTATTTCAATAAGGTATAACTTTATATCCAAAAAATAGAACAGTTAAATAAGATGTTCGAAATGCCATCCACCAGTCTCTTGACAATAAGCAAATCTACGGACACATTCCTCTTGCACTTGCGAATAACTTCCGGAGTAATTCTGTTAATTTCGATCCTAATTCGATTTTTCAACTCTTGTGATTTTGCTGCCTATCTACAAGACCTTCGATTTCAAATAACCCCACAAAGAAAAAATCCAGGGCGTAAGATCTGAGATCTTGGGGCCACTCTATCGGTCCGCGTCTACCAATCACCTCCTAGGAAAACAGTTATTCAAAACTCGCGAACATCACGTGCATAGTGCGGGGATGCACCATCTTGTTGCAACCAAATACTTTCATTTGGTGAGTTAGGATTGTTGCTTTCGGAAAAATATCGGCAGGGCTAGGTATGAGTTCATTTCTTAAAGATTCCTAAACCTCCCCAGTAAATTTCCTTCCGAAAAAATCGGGCCAATAACCTGCGTTTATTATCCCTGTTCAACCATTGACTTTGCAGAGGGTTTGAGTAGGCCGTCCATCATCCAGTGAGGGATTATAATACTCCAATATCTGCAATTCTGACGATTTACTGAACCATTTTAGGCAAAAGCAGCCTCATCGGAAAACATAATTTGTTTTATAAAACGTGGATTGCGGTTACACAAATCCTGGATTATTTCACAGAACTCCACACGGCGATCAGGATCATCATCATTGAGTTGTTGATGCTTAATACTTTGTATGGATGGTACTTTTCTGCTTTTAGAATACGTAATACAGAACTTTGGGATATGTCAAGGTCTGCTGCAATTTGTCGTGAAGTATTGTGAGGAATTTCCCACCCAATAGAACATCAAGTTTCACGTTTTCTTTTATTTTAGGACGTCCAGCATTCGGAATATGTTTGACATGACCAGTTTCTAAATTTTTTTTCAATCTTACTGACTGTTGAACGACTGATAGGTCGATTTGGATACTTGCATTGAACAAGTCGCATACCTCTTGCTGAGTTCTGTTTCTATCTCCGCATCCAATAAAATTAAAATTTATATGGTTTTCATAAAGTAGCCATAGTTTACTTTCGAACCTTTTCACTTAGAATTTGTGAAGAATATTTGTTGATATTTCAACTGACATTTATTTGACACTATGCCTATTTTGGCATTAATTTGTGATTGTCTTTTGTTTCCATTTTAGACTAGGAAATAGCTAACTATTAATATTTGGAAAGGATCCATTGGTGTAGTAGAGCACTGACTCACTAGTCTGCCAGGGCAGTCTGAGGATTAGAGCTTGCTCAAAAAAGTAATATTTTGCATTTTTTTAACACGCTTTTATTATCTTTACTTGTAACTAAATAACTCACAATGTAATAAAATCTTGAAGTAAATATTCACCCACTTCCAATCTTCCGAATAATCTGAAATTTGTCACATCACAAGGACCGATGACAATACAAATTTCATAATCATAATGTAATAATTGAAAATATATTTTTCCAAACGCCAACAATCCTAACTCACCAAATGAAAGTATTTGGTTTGCAACAAGATGGTGCACCCCGCACTATGCACGTGATGTTCGGAGTTTTGAATAACTGTTTTCCTAGGAGGTGGATTGGAGACGCGGACCGATAGAGTGGCCCTAAGATCTCAGATCTTACACCTAGGAAATCGAAAGTCTATGTAATAGGCCGCAAAATCTACAAAGTTAAAAAATCAATTAGGATCGAAATTAACAGAATTACCGGAAGTTATTCGCAATGAAGAGGAATGTGTCCGTAGATTTGCTTATTGTCAAGAGACTGGTGGATGGCATTTCCAACATCTTATTTAACTGTTCTATTTTGTTGGATATAAAGTTATTCTCTTATTGAAATAAAATATTAATTTTTGTTCTACCTGTACAAAAAAAATCTAATAATTATTATCATTGAATGCAATATTAAAAGGCCTTCCAGATGGGGGTATCACAAGACATCTATTCCAATTTAAAAAATTATCGATTACGTCACCATGTCAAAACCAGTGACATAACCTCTTTAGAATATACACATAAAAAAATCGGCATTTTAAAATAAAAATCGACCTTTTTCGAGGATTTTTGTCAAAAGTACATGGCTTGCGAAATATCGAATTTGTTCCATAATTTTGACGCGCACTGTATAACGCATGTTAGTCGTCGATCGGTTCATTACTACTTGTTAAGCAATCAACAATACAGCTATATATTTTGTATATTGCCGAAACTTTCTGGTTTGATCTCGACTACTACCCAGAATAAAATATAAAATATGAATTTACAACTTTTCATTATTCCGAGTAGATTAAGAGCCTGGATTATGATTTTGAAAAAAAATTAATTATGTTATTCGGCCACTTACATATGTTGAATAATATTCAAGACCAAATTGCAATTCCATGTTCACTATTACCAGAGGAATGAAGCTTTCATTTGTTCCCAGATAACACATGGACATCCAATGCATATCCATTGGACATCCTTCATGAATTTCATGGATATACTAAGGACATCCAATTATATCCAAAAGATATCTTATGGACATCCGATGGATGTCCAAAGTGAAACAACCTGGATGTACAGGTTAGAATATCCTTCAAGGATATCCATAAGATATCCTCCAGATATGTCCATAAGATATCTTTCAAAGATATCCATAATATATCTTTCAGAATATCCATGAATATCCTTCAGGGATATTCAAAAGCTATCTGAAAAATCCCTTAGAGATATTCTAAAGATATCCTTCGGGATATCCATCGAAGATAAAATATAGTAATAGCAATCTGGGGAAATGAAATAATGGTATTGAAAAAAAAAATGAATTAATAAACTCTGGTATCAAAAAATTCTCATAAACTCGGAGTTATCAACAAATAAAATGTATGTATATAAAAACAGAATGCGAATAATCAAAAAATTAAGTTAAAAAAAAAAATAGAATGCTATTTTCTTCGTCCATCCAGGGTTCCTTTATTCTAGAAATGACAGATGCCATTCTTTGGCCCTTCTCAGAAGCCTACATGGTTTCTTGTGCTTTTATTTTCCGTCGAATCACTGAGGGGCAGCACTTCTGGAATGATATATTCACTGGTATAATTAACGTTGAAATTTACAAAAAATACTGAGAGAAATATTATTTTCTTTTGAATTCGAATACTGATGATGATAATATATATACCACTGCCATAGTTTTTTTCTCTCTATTGGTATACTGCATTTTTTATATCAACTTTTCTTGGAAATTTTGCATTCTCACTGAACTAGCAGTCTCTTATGAGACAATACAAATTATCAAATATATTGAACAACTGAATGGGCTTTTCACCTAGTGATAATTCAGCCAGTTTTAGTTGTCCACTTTATTTTTTTTGCTCCATACCAGCTATATTTGGAGGCAAACATATTAGTGAGCACGGAAGAAAAGGCATCGTTCCACAGTCATATTTTTGAGATTTAAAAAAAAGAGTTCTAGAATAGAAAAATATACAACTTACCTACATAAGCTTTGAACTTCGATCCAGTTCCCAAATATTCTTCCGAGAGATAAATTTTTTCAGTGCAATCAATAGGAAAATGTTCGAATCTACTGATGAATCATCTTCATCACATGTCCACTGTTGTAGGCATTCACACCATTCTTAATTTGGGCACTGTGACATTTGAAAAACTCGTGTATTGTGGCAAATGTAACGAGGTGCTTTTCAGCATTTCTGAAAATATCGAAACTCAAACAGCAAACACATAAATCCATTGGAAATATGGATTTTTATAGGTTATGTCCTTCTAGATTGATATTTACCTGTATTCGGCCAATATATAATTCCCTTTGGAAACAATCAATTGCTACAGATGAAAACCATTATGTCCAGACCAACAGGGTATCAAAAACGAAAAGGAAAAAAAACACGATTTTTTGTTTGGATTCAGTCAAATGACTATGACAAAATGACAGACGCCGCCAGTAATTATGTGTATAGTATGGCCAGGCTGTCGCAGACACATGTATATCTGTTCTGTGGTCGCAGAGGGTCCCCGCGACAACATATTTTTGAAAAGGTACAATTTGTGTATCTACGAGAATATTTACATTCATTTATGATTGCTTTAGATATCTCATGGCTATCCCTAGGATATCCATTTCAAATCAAGTAGAAAAACGGAACATGAGATTTTTCCAAAAAAAATAATCTATATGTACGAGCATGAAAGAAGCTCAGAAATTGACACAATAAAAATCAAACTTGCAATTTAAACTTATCCATATTTGCTCTGGATATCTTATGGCCATCCATATGATATCTTCTGAAGGATATCCATTTCAAATCCGTCGACGGATATCTTATGGATGTCCATTTCAAATCCAGGGCTATCTCGACCAGAATTGGATATGAAATGGATATCCATAGTATGTCCTGTGTTATCTGGGTTAAAGAATGCTAAAATTGGTAAATTTTCCATGCCTACTTGATACTCAGACTGAAAGTGTAAAGTAGTGTAATTCATAGTGTATTTCATTATGCCAGAGTTATATTGTGATACAGGGTATGAAAATAGTTAAAGTTTAACCATTTTAAATTGCAGAAGCTGTTTCTATAGGAAGCAAATCAAAAACTCACTTCGCTAACACGAGCGAATATGCAAAGAAACGGAACGAAAAATAAAGTGTACTACTCGTAAACATTCTCCGTCGGTGAACCGAAGATCAAAAGAGCCAATAGTCAACGTGGGTCTGAGAGACAGCTGTTTGAGTGAAAGCAAGTCAATGATAATGCTTGTAGGTGTGTCTATACGTTGAGACTAATGAATCACCAGTTTCAGGAGGTCTGAGTAAATGAAAGCCAGTAGCGTCTCTGGTCTGGTTTTAAAATATGTTTTGATGGAAAAAATGTTTTTTTTTTCGATTATGGGAAAATGAAATTATGTTGATCCGATTGCCTATTAATACATACTTCCTCGTTTATGGCATTTTTTTTTATATTTAAATATCTAAATAAAATTAGTTGTCCCCGCCTCTGCTGCTCAAAGGATTGTGCTTCAAGACTGGGAAACATGTTTTTTGTGCTTCTGCAATTGATAATAGATGAACTATAATATATAGTGAAACCTTTTACAATTGCAAAAGCATAAAAAACAAGCTTTCCAGTCTTGAGGCGGAATCCTTTGATCAGCAGAGGCGGAGATAACTGATTTTATTTAGACATCTAAATATTTTAAAAATAAGTTAAAATAAATAAATAATAGTTTAAAAAAACTAGAGAACACGCTTTTATAGAAGAACAGACTAAAAAAATTGAAAATAAGAAAAAAATATATTTTATTTAAAAAAAAGCGTGGGGTGCATGGTATCGCCTCGGTGTGTAATGTACTATATAATTATTGATACCATGCACCCCACGCTTTTTTTTAAATAAAATATTTTTTTTTCTTATTTTTAACTTTTTTAGTCTGTTTTTCTATAAAAGCGTGCTTTTTAGTTTTTTTAAACTATTATTTATTTCCTACTTTTCAGTGTGGTTTATTTATAAAAGCGTGTTCTTTTAGTTTTTTTTAAACTATTATTTTTATTATTTGTTTACAAATTAAAAATGGGATAATCTTATCAAATTAGGTAATTATAATCTCCGACCCCAAAAACAAAAAAATATCACCCAAAAACCCACATACTTTTTTCCACAAAATCAGACCATAATCACAAAACTCGGTCGCCATTTTAGAGCCGCCATCTCGAATTTTCCAATTTTCACAAAAAAATCATAATATTCGACCCCAAAAACCCCCACATACCAATTTTGAATAGAATCAGACCATAATCACAAAACTCGGCCGCCATTTTAAAGCCGTCATCTTGAATTTTCCAATTTTACAAAAGAATCATAATATTCGACCCCAAAAACCTCCACATACCAATTTCGAATAGAATCAGACCATAATCACAAAACTCGGCCGCCATTTTAAAGCCGCCATCTTGAATTTTCCAATTTTTACAAAAGAATCATAATATTCGACCCCAAAAATCCCCAGATACCAAATTTGAAGCGAATCGGACCATAATCACGAAACTAGGCCGCCATTTTGAAGCCGCCATATTGAATTTTCCAATTTTCACAAAAGAATCATAATATTTGACCATAAAAACCCCCACATACCAATTTTGAATAATATCAGACCATAATCACAAAACTCGTCCACCATTTTGGAGCGGCCATATTGAATTTTTCAATTTCGACAAAATAATCATAATTTCCGACCACAAAAACCCCCGGATACCAATTTTGAAGCGAATCGGACCATAATCACAAAACTCGTACCCCATATTGGAGCCGCCATTTGGTTTTTTTTCACACAAAAATTTCTCAATGCATTGCCACCGGAATTATGTACACTTGCCAAATTTCAAATCATTCGGACGTCTGGAAGTGGGTCAAAATCGCGCCCAAAGGAGTCGGTTACAAACAAACAAACAAACAAACATACAAGTGAAGCTAATATAAAGCGTGTAAAAAATATGCCATAAGCGAGGAAGTATGTATTAATAGGCAATCGCATCATCATAATTTCATTTTCCTATGTCGGAATAAGCCATATTTTCCAACAAAACTCAACAAAACTATAAAATATTTTAAAACCTATTGCGATCCCAGACCAGAGACGCTACTCAGATCTCCTGAAACTGGTGATTTATAAGTCTCAACGTATAGACACATCTACAAACATTATCATTGGCTTGCGGTCACTCAAAGAGCTGTCACTTAAATCCACGTTGACTATCGGCTCTTTTGATCTACCGTTTGCGGACGGAGAATGTTTACGAGTAGTATAGTTTTTCCAATATCAATTGCAGAAGCATAAAAAAGTCTTGCGGCGAAATCCTGTGAGCAGCAGTGGCGGAGATAACTTAATTTATTTAGATATTTTTAGATTTTAAAAATACTTCATAAATAATGAAAAATGAAAAAAAATTAAAGACAATCTTTTATTTATACAAATACATTAAGGAAGAAAAATAATTTCTCTCATTGTTTGATGTAGGTTATTATCATATCCTAAAACGTATTTAGATCG
Source organism: Gonioctena quinquepunctata (assembly GCA_018342105.1). Taxonomy (NCBI): domain Eukaryota; kingdom Metazoa; phylum Arthropoda; class Insecta; order Coleoptera; family Chrysomelidae; genus Gonioctena; species Gonioctena quinquepunctata. Next base: position 66,143 of record JAFIRS010002469.1, on the reverse strand, counting down.
GCACACACCAAGACCATAGACGCTACTGGTTTTTAATCTTTCAGAGCTATTAAAACACAAATATAACGCGTGATTTATGACCTCCCATCGTATAGACACACCTGCCAGCATTGATGTCCGACTTCATTGGCCCAGACGAATCGGTTGTACAACAGACAGCCGTCACTCAAGTCCACGTTGACTATCGGCTCTTTTGATCTACCGTTTGCCGACGGCAAATGTTTACGAGTAGTACAGATTATTTTTCGTTCCGTTTCTTCGCATATACGCTCGTGTTAGCGAAGTGAGTTCTCGATTTGCTCCCTATGGAAACAGCTTTTCCAATTGAAAATAGTTGAACTATAGTATCCCATCAATATCAATAATTTCCCTTTTTACAAGCTTTTATTAAGTTTCACCTATCCCGGTGTCTGTGTGTCTATAATCAAATCTTGCAAGATAAATTTGACACACTTCTAGTTGCCCGATCAACGTGAAATTTGGCAGGTGTTCATAGTTCCAGTGACAATGCATTATGAAATTTTTGTAAAAGAAAAAAAATCAGAATGGCGGCTCTAAGATGGCTGACGAGATTTATGTTTATGGTCCGATTCGACTCAAAATTGGTATGTGGAGGTATTCGGGGTCGGAAATTATGATTTTTTTGTCAAAATTCATTGAATCAAAATGGCGGCTCCAAGATGGTGGACGGTCTCTGTGATTATGGTTCGATTCTATTAAAAATTGGTATGTGGAGGTTTTCGGGGTCGGAGATTATGATTTTATTGTCAAAATTCATAAATTGAAGATGGCGGCTCCAAGATGGTAAACACGTTTTGTGATAATGGACCGTTTCTATTGGTATGGACCGTTTCTATTCCCACCGCTGCTAGGAATCGGTTTAGCTTTGAAGGTAACCTATTTCGCGGGCAAAGGAGGCCAGCCTTCTAACCGATACCTTTCTCACACTCTCCGGGTTCAGAGCGATGCTCCCGAAGTGCGCTTCTCGTATTGCTGCCACTGCTGGGCATTCCGTGAAAATCTGGGTGGCTCCTCATCCTCCAAGCACCTATAATGCTGAGGTGCTTGTTTAGATGGCAGTGCCCCGTGGGGAGCCCTACCACTCTTCTGATTTCCTTTCTGCTCAGTGTGAGCAGAGTCTTGGTCCTCCTAGTAGAGAGGCCTTCGATGTGGAGTTTCGATTGTCTCATGCCAGGAGCTTCCTTCTATGCTTCCTGGAATTTTACTTCCAGGATTTTTTCCATGGTTGAGACGCTCCATGATCTAGAAACTCCTAGTATTGGTTCTGGTCCAATCGTCGAGGTTTTTGCACCTTGTCTGGCCAAATGGTTCGCCCGTTCGTTTCCGGGCACACCGGTATGACCGGGGACCCACATTAGCTTTACCTCAATGGCCGTATCCATCTGAGCAGCCTATCGGCAAAGTGATTTTACCTTCTTAAATTTGAATCATATAATTTAAAATCTGGGGTTCAAAAATAAAGGGTGTTACACAATTGGCGCCCAACTTTATACCTTGCATTGTTTCTAAGGTTATCTCTAACTTGGTTTATGAGCTTAAAGACATGGATGGCGAAGACTTAGGACGTTGCAATGTTAAGGATCTCAAATCCGCTTTTGTTGATAACGATTCAAATTTATCTGATGAAGAATATTTCAGTGCTGGGTCCGAGGGTTCAGGCGACTAAATATTTTTCTCTTAACTTCTCGAGAGAGGGCATACTCCTTCTTTATCTTACCTTTTTCTTATCTTATCTTATCTTATCTATTCTTAGAGCTCTGTGAGAGGGGCCTTAGAATTCTCTCACCATGGATGGATTTTGGTACGTTACGATCTATAAATTGAATGATTATCATTGTTGAGATTGGTGGAGTAAACTTAATTCCTCATTTTGCTATCTATGTTGTAATCGATTAACATATTTCTTTGCTTTTAATATGCTTGTAATATTCGAATTCTTGGAGTAACTGCATGGTGATTTTTGAAGGTTAAGTATGAATTCTATACTGTGAGAGTTTCATCACCTTTGGGAATTATCAGTAAATTTCCGATTAAATAATCTACATATTATTTTATATCCAACATATCGTATATGATACTCCCTTTGGCTAATTTCTATCAAGGTTGATTTGTGTTTTGGATTTAATTAACGAAAAAACCCAAAAAAATATATTTTGGCCATTTTGTCAAGCATTAAGTGCACATGTCTGTGTCTGACGTAGAATCCGTTCTGACCATTTGGGACTAATTTTTTTTTGGAAATCAGTTCTACGCTTTTCTTGGGTACCAGATAATTGGTAGACTAGTGCTTACTTCACAGTACCAGTGAATTATTCCAAGGATTTCGTTTGAAGGGTGTATTCGACTTTTCTGGGACAGTTCGGCAGTACCTTATAGGACAGCTCTCTGGTGAGCAATTTTGTTTTATTTTCATAACTACATGTTTATGAGATTAATTTTCTTTTCTCTTGAGAAAGAATTGCTTCCGGAGAGGATTGTTCCTCTGGCTTAACTGGTCTCAGAACACTCGATTTAATATATGCCCCAAGCATAAAATTTGATTCACGTTTAATGAGTTCCTTATATCAATTTACTTCATTCAATTCATAGTGAGTGTTATTTGATTTTTGATCGTTGTGGAATCAATTCATTTTAGTTACTACCTTGTCGCCAAGAGCAGGGAGATTCATTCAAAATTTTGAGAATTACCTGTATCGATTTGAAAAGGGAATTGCCGCCCTTTTTCAAAATTATCGTTATCCAAGAGAGTTGTGCCCACTGAAAGACGTGAGGTCTCCCTCTTCAGTTTATCTTTGAAAATTCTTCAATAAAAAAAATTATTCAACTTTATCTTCATCTAAGAGAGTTGTGCTCATTGAAAGACGTGTGTCTCTCTCTTCTTATCTTAACTGAAGAGTATACTTTTGCTCTGACTATTATCTTGGTTCATGAACCCTAATTTTTTGTAGCTTACTAGAGTATTTTGGTTATAACGCTATATTTTCCTATGGTACTTGCTTTAAAATACTATATTTTTTCTCTGGCAACCTTTAGATAATTTTTTCTTTGAACATATAAGATTTTTCCTCTGGAAATTTTATAGTATTTTGCTTTAAAATACTATATTTTTTCTCTGGTAAAATTTCAAAGAAATTTTTATATTTCTATTGAAATACCTTTCCTCATTAAATTTTTTTACCCTTCTGGTATAGTATTTCTAATCCCAATTGGACTGACATAAAAAGTTTCGAGAAGGAATTCTCTTCCACACGACAAAACTTTTTTATGATTTTACCAGGAACGCTTTGAAAGTAAAAACACTGGTAGTATATACATTTCCCATTTGCCGGGCAGTGCATATGAACACTCTTCGTAGTGCTCTTATTTTAATTGCCGTTCCAATTGGGATTAGAATAACTATACATAGAATCACCTTATCAAAACTTACTTGTTTCAAAATTTAACTGAATTTGAACATAACGTTTTGGGTGAGGTTTGTTTTGTTTGGTTTTAAATTTTGCTCATTTTTGATATTTTTTAAATTTTTAAAATAAACTTGGAAATTTAAATCCAGAATAGCAGATTTGATTGCTATTATCTTTGTTCTTTCACTGTAATCTTCCAGTCTTCTATATAGACTGAGATTTTTTTTGTATGCTATCATTTGCATCTATCTTTTGACTCTAGATTAAAATTTGAATCATAAAACTTGAGGTTCAAAGGATATCCTTCGTTCTCACCTTTTTGTACAAATTTTGATTTCTATCATCTTCTTCGCATGATATATACCACGGAGTGAAGCCACCTACGGAGACAGAAGGACTGGTACCCTAGGAGGTCATACAGCACATCCAACTCAGCCTGGTCCGTGAAGATCAACCAAATTCACGCCAATGAGGGGGTCTAAAACCAAATAGAGAACCACCCACGAGCAGGTTCGTAGTCGTACCGCTGAGACCAATTTCATCGTTGTACTGCTGAGACCAGCTTCGTAGAAACCAGCCTTTGCATCTCCCTCCTTGAAGACCTCCGCAGGTATATTCGTATCACCAACAGCTAGAGGAATCGTGACTTTGTAAATGTTCAGATTTAATCAGAGTCAAAAAGTATTTTTTTATCCACATGTAATTTTTCAATTTTTGCACAGAATTTTTATACATTGTTAACGTTTGTTTTTTATATCTTTTCTATCCAGTCAAATTACCATTCAGTCTGGAATAAATTTGTTAAGTTGATTTCTTGCATTTTATTTATTTGCCTTCCCATACAAGCTAGGTGACATTTATTTAATTTTATTTATCTTTGGCTTTTCTCTTTAGCAAGCCTGGCGCCCAACTCTTGAACTAGTCGAATTAATTAATGTATAATTTTTTTAGTGGTCCAATTTGATAAACTAGGAATAGTCATTAATTGAACCTTACTCACGGCCTAACCGTATCCATCTGAGCAGCCTATCGGCAAAGTGATTTCACCTTCTTAAATTTGAATCATATGATTTAAAATCTGGGGTTCAAAAATAAAGGGTGTTACACAAAATTGGGATAATTTAATATAGTCTGAATAATCCAATTTCCAGAATAATCTACGAAATTATTCCACAAAATGTGTTTTGTTACGGCTCCAGTCCGACTGATTACTTTGTTGATTTATGATTGACAGTATTTTTTTATAATTGACGGTAGGACGATTTGGATCTTTTTTATTGAATATTATAGTTACTTCTCTTTCACTCCGGAAAGACGTATAACTTCGTTTTTTTTAATCGATAACTGAGCAGTCATTATAGATTTTCATTTTGAAGAAAAATTTCAGTTTGGTAATGGTTAACTGCGAATAAACAATCTATATACGAATAGGTAATAACACAACAACAGTGGGCTGTTCATTTCACTTTGCAGATCGTCAATGCATTCTTACACCAGCAGCGAACTGACTCTGTACGATGTAAGGGCCTTGGTCGCCGCTAGGCGCCATCTGCGTACCAGATGAACCCATTGGTGGGGATCAGGCGGTGCCCCATCTGCTCCCAGTCCTCCCTTTCGGGAATGACTAACAGCGGCCTTTTGGTGAATCGTATGAGAGGTGGAGAATTGTCCCCTGGCATCTCGAGGAGTGAACAATCCTTCACTGTTTGATTCCATAATTGAAAATGTCCATACATTCCCTCGCTCCGCCATTGGTTGGAGCTTCTCAAGCGAGCGATGGCTTTGCGGAACTCGTGTTCAATGAAGAGGTGCAATGGAGGCAGTCCTATGAGTGTCTCTAGCGCCCTAGTGGGTGCATCCTCATTGCACTTGTTGTCGCAAAACAGGCGAGTCTTTGTACCTTGTCTGATTGGGTTTTTGATTTGCCGGATGCTGTACCTTGCCACCATACGATGGCTCCGTACGTAATCATTGGGCGTATGAGAGTCGTGTAGATCCAATATAGAATCTTGGGACTGAGCCCCCACGAAAGGCCAAATGCCCTTATGTATACCCAGAACGCGGCTGTGGCTTTCCGAACTTTATGTTCGATATGCTCGTTCCAATTTAGCTTGTAGTCAAGGATACTCCAAGGTACTTGACTGAACTTTTGTATTGCAGGAACCTCCCATTGAGTTGGACGTTTGGGAGGTACCCTGGTTTGCGTTTCCTGGTGAAAAGAACCAGCTCTGTATTTTCAGGGTTCACACTCAATTTCTTCATTTACTCGTATGAAAAATCAAAAACTGCAATAATGCCTGAGAGTCCATAAATGAAAAGGGAAACATTCTCAATATTCAATTGAGAATGATTCCCTTTTCAACATGAATACTCCACAAGAGGTTATCTTGAAAGATTTGAGCTGTTGAAATTGGCAGGAGTTCGGTCAGTGTTTTGAAACTTTTATTGATTCATATTCAGGGCTCTGAAATAAAAATGAATATAAAACGTATTAACAAAATCATATATGTTAAAATTGAGTCATTAAAAGGTTTCAGAATAAATATAAAATCGTAGGGCAAGGGTAAAAGCTAATGAAGCTAGGACGGAGCAATGTAATGCAGGTACATAAAACGTTGAGTTAAAATGAGGGAACATAAACACATCAACAAGATATAAACACAATGATGAATGAAATCCTAATTACAGTGTAATGATACTTACATTTAAAAGCGGGTTTCCTTGTTAACATATGAATATAAATTCGACATAATGTATAAATACAAGCACAGGTTAAAAACACATGAAGTTGAACGAGTTAGTTCACAATACTAACCCTAACAACACAGAGATGTCCTAGATATGTCCTTGTTATGTACCGCGGTACAAGGACATGATTGGGACATCCAGGGGATGTCCCGCAGAGGTTGTCCAGAGGACATTCTATCTGGTCTATCCATAGGTTGTCCCATTCATGTCCCTGGTATTTCTGATATCCATTATCATTTATAAGAATCGTTGAAACTCATCAAAATGTTCATTGAAAATTCAAAGTTGATATTTTGTTTTTCTTCTGGAAAATAATTATTAAGAAAATGGAAATATATCTCAGAAATTTCTGGGAAGTGACCATTTCGCAAGCAGAAAATTATTTATGCATAATAATCTAAATTCTCAAATTATACACAAATCCCGAACACAATTGCATTTTGGTATCTGTGGTTTTGTCCTGTTTGGCTTTGGCAACATTGTATGAATTATTTGGTGATCTGTCAACAAGTTAACCTCACTTTGCATAATGTTCAAGTTTCTAACTTTTCTTCGTTCGATGTAAAAAGATTAGCGGCATCCTTATTGTGTTTGAGTATTTTTGTGAGCATTTGAAGCATTTTATCAGTTATACTGTTGTGTATATCATAGTTGAGAAATTGAAATAATAATTCGAGTTTAAGGTTGGTAAAACAATAATTATCAAAATATTGAATGTCATCTTTTGAATCAAAGACTTGATTGTTCCAATAATATGCTTATACGATTCTGAATATTATGTTTATAGTATATTTATTAATCAATTATAGGTATATATTAATATAATAGATCGTAGGAGGAAAGTATCCTCAAGGCTTGAGAGAAAAAATACACTGAGTAAATATTATAAAAGGAGAAGAAAACTTGGAAGACAAAATGAAGAATCTTGAGAAGCTTATAGTGGACCTTCTACTAGTCCATTAATGGCTGTAAATGATGATATTCATGAAACATTACCTTCTACAAGTGCAGATAAAATATTCCTGAAGTTGATCAATGTGAATCAAGTTCTGAAAATTTGGCTGATGGTTCTTTCCTTGGAGAATTGAACCCTACATCAAGAGAAGACCTAGTTCAAAATTATCATGTTCGGAACTTCGATGAAAATGTTGAAAATTCAAATGATAACATAAATTCAAAGTTAACTGAATGGGCCTTGAAACACAACATAACACATGCAGTAATAATACTTGCGGTGAGTATTTTTATCTATTATTGAAAATCCCAAAAGAGCTATAACATGATATCTGTATTGGTAATTTTTTTCATTGTCAATTCAATCTGCAATGATATCTTTGTTACAGGATCTTCTGAAGCAATTGGCAATAAAGAACAGATTGAAGAGACTTTGCAGAAGTTTTTCAGGAGGACCAAGGAGAGAAGCCACAGAGAAAAAGATAATGCAATGCAACACCCTGATATGTTTACAATTTTCAACTGATTCACCTAGTCTTTTTTTATTTATTTTTCATTTGAATTTATAAATCGTTCTTGATGGTCGTTTTTCATCATATTTTTACACAATATGACATCATTAATTTCTGAATTAATTTGAGAATCTTATTTGGATTTAATTTTTTCCATATTTTCCATGAAATTTTTCAAATTGAATGAATGGAATAAAAGGGGATGTACCATATATCCCAGGGATGTCCCTGGGACATCCCTAGGGTGTCCCTTTGATGTCCATTGTCGGTACTTGGTACATCCCTGGGATGTACCAAAAGGACATCCCTTGGATGTCCTTTTTGGTGGAAAGTAGATGTCCCTTGGACGTTCCCAGTATGTACCATGTCCCGACAAGGGATATCCCAGTAGCAAATGAAGGACGTCTCTGGGATGTACAGAGGATGTACTTGTGTTGTGAGGGAAGTGAGGCTTGTATGTAGTCTACCTTCTTTTGGTATGTGTTATCTTTATTGATAGTTGTAGGAGAAAAAAAAAACAATAGGAACAAAAACCGAACAAAAAACCTGAACATGAAATTGAAAGAACGAAATGCTACCAATTTGACTAAAGTTTATCTTTCATTCGCAGATCATTCCACATCTGATTTTATGAACATCCTGTTCATATTTTCAAACAAATCAGTGCATAAATATCAATTAATTTCACTTTAGGCTATAGAAAACACTAAACTAGCAAAATAATTTGTAGTTTCCACCCTTAAATTGATAGACAGTAGATATGGAACCCCGGTATAAAGTTTCCAAATCCGTAGATATGATAATTCCATATCCCCAACGACCAGTTCGCAGGATCAAAACAAAGAACCAATCTAGTTAAAATCGCGCGAAAACTACTCCAAAACGATGAAAATCACCGAGCGATCTTTCCTCGAGAATGGCCCTTTTTCCTCTAGGAAAAGCGTCGGCTTGAACTACATTCATCCCGAATAGCAAACACCGATCCGTACATTTTCCCCGAATGAATTGTATGTATTACAAGTCCATATCGTTCTTGATGTAATTTGCTAAAAGGTTTTGTCTAAAGTGGAATTCGCGCTTAACTTAACAACTGATTCGATATCATGTATAAATGCATGAAGTACAGTCGGGGAGAGAAGTTTTCAGTAGAGATACGGGAGAGGCACGGATCTTATCAATATTTTTTGTGGTAGTCTGATCGTAATAATTTTAGAAAAAACGGGATATTTTCAGTTACAATATATCAAGGGAATATTATTTTGCCGGAAAAATGTTTGATCGAAAGAGTAATATCATGATTTTGTCATTTAATTTGTCGAGGAAAGTTACTTATGAGCAACAATCTTTAGATAAAAATTTTCGTGAAAAATAATAGACCGAGACATATTTGATTAGACTATTTCCCAAAAAAGCTATACTGACACCAAAAATAATGTTTTTATTACTTTCAATTACATATTAGGATTATAATAAAAATTTGTACAATGCAAAGTACAATTCTAGTAAATAACAGAATGTCTAGGATTAGTTACCGGTGGTTGAGACACAAAAGACTGGTAGGCATCCCAAGTAGCATTTTTAGTGACGGAACATAGCGGCCACGATTCTGGAAAACTTTGTGGTGTTTGACCACAACCATTGCCACGTAATATACATGGTTCTATCACGCGGCAGCTACCAAAATGTGGAGCACTTTTTTGGTGGCCGCTACGTTCTGATCTACGTACCTGGATCTCAGATAGCCACATTCCAACCACGTTGTGGTCACCTGGCAAAAACGTTAGTAGCCAACACTAGACACGTTAAACAACTGACTGCGCTTGTGTAAATGGTATGTAGCTCGATCTCTGTCCTGCAACATATTTTCATAATACATGTTTCTCTTTCTTGCATTTTGCCTGATTCATTTCTAACACTCGATCGACTATAAGTATAAGAATATATAACATACAAACGCGTAAGTGAGTATATTGAATTTGGATACTTCTGATATGAATAATATTAAAACGATTGAAAGTTTACTGTGAAGTATGGGTGTTGTATTTCGATTGTGAGTACGCGCTATGTGAATACTCTTTATTTAAAGAAAACATTATAATTTTGGAATTAACTCGCTTCTGTAGTTAAATTCCTCATTTTTTTTATCAATATTGGTTACTTGAAACCAATACTTACGTAATAAATTCCTACATTTGATGCAGTGCTGACGACAAATGAATCTTCATTGAATATTCCATTCATTCCTCTAATAATGGCGACCCAGTAAATATGGCGGTTTTTGGAGAATATAACTTTGAAGTGGCAGAAACTGAAAATATACCATTCATCATCATGAAGTGGCCAGTGGAAATAAAGAATCAACTTTCACTCCGCTAGAAAGTGGCACCATCGTCGCGGACCCATGACTCATCACCACAAAGGTTATAACCTAAAACTTACAATATAGGTGTTCTACTCTTGAAAGGGGCGAACACGTCGCGGCTATTATAACCTGCCATTTCAAAGTTATAACTTCGAATGTGCGGGTAGATGTCCATTTATAGTAGAGTAGAGTAGAGTAGAGTAATTTATTTGACCACTTTATATACAAAATACATTTATGGCAAGTCATATATACTATAGGTACTATGTCAAACACTTAAAATGAGCAACAGATAAAAGTAATCAATTTTATAAATAAAACTGGCATAACAAAATTTCTTGAAATGATCACAGTGTCACATGATTGGGAATAAAATAAAATATGAATATAAAAAAGTCAACAAACATGAGATTAGGATTTATCACAGAATCATTTTTCAAGAACTATGAATTGACCAGCTACAGCAGCATATTCTTCGATTGTGTAGAAACAGTGGTTGAGAAGATATCTCTTGATATTATTCTTGAAATTTCTGAAATCCAAAGATTTAACTGAAGGATGGAGACAGTTGTATAAATCCAAATTTAGCGATCTTTTTTGACTAACTGCTAACCTATGTCTTGTATTATTCAATAAACATGCAGATCTTGTTGAATAACCATGATTGTGGGAGTGTTTCGGAAACATCTCAATATTCTCGTGAATCTCCAACAACACAACATAAATATATAATGTAGGAAGTGGCATGATTTCAAATTAAATAAAAAGAGGACGACAATGTTCCCTATATCCTACGTTTGCCATGATTCTCATGGCTTTTTTCTGACATCTGAAAATGGTGATTGAGTTTGTGGAATGCCCCCAAATCAAAACTCCATATGAAATAACTGAGTGGAAGAGTGAATGATATGCTATTTTCAGTGTCATCAAACCTACAGCATTCCTCAACTGTCTAAGAACAAATAAAACACTAGACAGCTTACGAGTAGTCGCTTCAATATGGCTGGACCAACTAAGTCTAGCATCAATAAGAATACCTAGAAAATTGACACTGTCTCCTAGAGTAACACTGGTGTTTGAGGATATCACAATATTCTGGGTTTTTTCATCGTTCAGTTTCAGTTTATTTGCTGTGAACCAAGTGTTTGCTAAATTTTTATTTCTGTCCATCATTTGAGGTGAACTAGTATATGATTTGTCTGAGCATATGAGGGTTGTGTCGTCGGCAAACAAAACACATTTTGTTGGTGAAATAAAGCTACATAAGTCATTCATATAAATGATGAATAATAACGGGCCGAGGACAGAACCCTGAGGAACGCCATGACAAATTGGCTTTAAATCTGACTTGATATTGTTTACCTATTTTCGAAATGAGACCCTCCCAGATCAAGAGCAGTGCCTCTTACGCCATAATAACTCAATTTTTGAATGAGGATAGAGTGGGAAACACAGTCGAAAGCCTTGGTCAAGTCACATAGGGTTGAAGAAGTATGTTTACCCTGATCAAGACCCTCGACTATGTTCGTCACGACTTGGTGAGCAGCTTGAGTAGTGGATCTATTTTTACGATACCCGTATTGGGATTTGCTAAAATAGACGTGACTTTCGAAATAATAATACAACCGATTTTTTAGGATAATCTCTATTATCTTTCCGATAATTGGAATAATGCTAATCAGGCGGTGGTTATCAGGTGAGGTTCTGCAGCCCTTTTTGAACAAGGGTATGACCCTGGATATTTTAAAAATATCAGGAAATATTCCAGTTGAAAACATTTGATTTATTATCGATGTTAAAGGCACTACGAGTATATCCGCCACCGATTTTATCATCTGACTATTCAAATCATGTATATCACGAGAATTTGAGTTCCTCATCGGGTTTATTGCGGAATACACTTCTTGTGGACAGACTGGTTCCAAGAAGAAAGACCCACAAGGTGAAGGAAATGTTTTGAAATGATTCAATTCGTCATTTGATGAAATGGGAAGATCTTTTGTAGTTTTTTCAGCTATATTACAGAAAAAATCATTTCCGGAAATTACAATTTGGGGAAGTTGACGTTTCACTGCATTTCTCTCTATGTTTATTAAAGTCCAGCAATCTTTTGAAGTATTTTCAGAGTTCAAAATAAATTTCTCATTTGCAATTTCTTTCTGTTTCTGCAAATTGAATTTGTATTTCTTTTTTAGTAATTTGTAGGCTTTAAAATGCTGAGGGTTTTTGGATACTTCTGCTATGGTTTTTGCAGCCTCAACTCTATTTCTCATTTATTTGAGGGAATCATTAAACCAATCTAGTTTCAATGAATTATCTCTTGGTGCAGAAAATGCTTCCGTATGAAATGAAGTTTGGATGGCAGTTTGAAAAATATCGAGGAGAGATTCAGATAGGAGATTTACTTCGATGTTTTCATATTCAGAATAGTTCCAGTCTACTTTGAGCAATGAATCTCTAAAAACTTGGAGTCCCTTTTTGGTGATGCACAGCTTAACTGTTTCTTCAGAAGTATTTTCAGATATTCGATTAGTGATTGCAAATTGCCCTTTATGGTCTCAGAGACAGGGATCCAAAATGCCTGTATTAAAACATGTTGCAGTTTGGTTTGTGATTATATTATCTATACACGTAGATGATTTTGCAGTTACTCTCGTGAAATCTTTGATAGTAGCTTTCAAACCATAAGAATCGAGTGTGCATTTCACTTGAAAAAGTTGTGAAGAATTTGAAAGAAAATCTATATTAAAATCTCCAAGTATCAACATTTTTTTGTTTTGCTTAGTGACTCGAGACAGTAAATTATCAAAATTTGTTAGAAAAACATTGGAGTCCCCAGTACATGACCTGTATAGGCTTATGATCAGAGTATTCAGAGATTGAACAGAAATTCCACAGAATTCTGAGTCAAATTCACCACTAAAATCGCTAAGATCTAAAAATTTTGGATTCAGATTTTCTTTACAGTAGATAGCAACCCCACCATGTTTGTGATTGTTTCTACAAAAATCAGTAGCTAAAACATAAGAAGGAATATTCACAGTTCTCAAATTGTCATTAGTGAGCCAGTGTTCCGTAAAACATAAAACATCAAAGTTAAAATATTTCAAAAATATGTTCAGTTCATTAGTTTTATTTGCTAAAACACTGTATATTTATATGAAATATATATGAAAGATAAAAAATTTACATGTACCTCTTGTTCCCTAGACTCACCATCTATGCTTGTTCTTGTGGTGCCGTCCTCTTTTTCCCAAAAAACCGCGATACAAGAGCACCGCTTGGCCATATTTCACGTTGCCAGGTCCTGCTGAAATTTTCTTGTTTAATAGTTACTTTCATAGAAGCATACAGGTCTGGTAACTTGGACGGGTGTTCCTCACAACCCACTTCTGGAAAGTGTTTCACTAGAACCTTCTTTAAATCGTCAGAGTTTGTATTTGAAGTGAACCGTGTAACATGCAGTGATATAACTTTAGGTAGTGTACTAATGCCTGAAATTTCTTCGTTTCCGCCCACCATATATCTTCTGTTATTTTTAAAATGTTTTCTATATGAAACTTTCTCCCATTTCTGTTCATCTGAATTTATTCCTAAGTCTTGTATATCACGCATTTTATTTGTAGCTTCAGCTGTTACGATTGCTGTATTTACCTCTTTATGGGTGAACATTTTCGGTGTATTACTAGCCGTTTTCTTGTTTACTGCCCTGACCTAAGGTAGGTATTGTTGGTATCATCAACGATGAATCAGTAGTTGGAGTTCTTTCTGTTGGACTAATTTCAACACTTTTTGTTGGTATTTGGCATTCGTCCACACTTGCGTTTTTACTCGAGTTGTCGCTCTTTTTTACTTCACAACTATTTAATTTTTCAGTTAGATAAATAATTTTGTGTTTCAACAAACTGCAGTTTTCGTTAAGTATGTCACATTTTGATTCAAACTCTTGCAGTAGCTGACGCAAGAGTTGATTTTCAATTAAATACGGGTTTATTTACAGATCTTGTTGAAAATTTTTATTATTCACTTCATTCACAGCCGTAGAACTCTTTATCTCATGTCGACATGATGCACTTTTTATCTGGGCTGCTTGTATTATGGGTGGAAGATATCCACACATCTATAACACTTCACTGAATTTACAACTGTTTTTTTTACAATACTTACACTCATTTTTACACTCAGCACTTTCAGACGACCTGCTTGTTGCCGCCATGTTGGAATAATATGTCCATTGATTGTTATCAAGAATCAAGTAACATTTATCAATAATCAAGGAATAATTATCAATCAACAAGTAATGAGAATTATGGAATTTATGCCAACTGAATTGACAATTGAGGTATGAATATTAAGCAGGCGCAAAAGTCAGACATCCGATCTATTGAAAATAACCTTTTTATAAAAAATCAAGAAGCATTGTCTATTGAAAACACATAATCCATTTCATTTTGGATAAATATCATTCACGTTTCACGTAACAGGTAAAACGAACTTTTTGTAAGCCGCAATGAAATAATTTGGAAAAAGTTAGGTTAGTTTTCGTCATCGCGCGGACGAATCCAAGGTCACTTCAAAATCGAAGAAAAGTGGCTATTGAAAACGCATAACCCATTTCATTTTGAATAAATATCATACATGTTTCACGTAAAAAAAATTTTTGAAATCCACAATAAAATAATTGGAGAAAAGTAAGGTAGTGACTCAAATTCGAACTGTGGCAATCACTTATGGAGATAGCAAGAACGTGGCAACCATCACCATATATCACAATCAAGTGCCTGCCACTTGAAGGTTTGATGGAAGTTACCAAAACGTCACCGAAACTATCATACTCTCTTGAAAGTGATTGTGACTTCTCAGTGATATTTAAGTGGTACAGGATGCTTACCTGAACGGTTATTTTCCACTTTCAAGTTAAAAATCTTTAAGGTGATTTGCTTAGTGGTAATAATGTTTCAGACACCTCAATTGGCACTAACAAGTTATAGAACTGTGGAGTGGCTACCGTTGATGGGAAAAACGTGACTACAACAATACAAATATAAAATTTTAGTTATTCCTGCAGTATCAGTTCCCGTCACTATGATGCTGCTTGGGATCTCTTCCACAGGTATGGACAGGGAGCTTCCAGAGGCAAAATCATCAGATGCTCCAAATCCAGATGGACTTTTTCTAATATTAATTATGCGGCTCTTGTGATGCTCACTATTTAGCTGTAGATAGGGCGAAATGGAATTCACGCTTGAGTGTCTGGAAATTTTTTATTATTGAGTGCTCTCCAGTGCCATATTTTGCTTAGATATCGCTGCAGATCGGTGAGAATGATTGGTGATTTTTCTAGTTTTTATATCGATACCAATTTTTTGCGCGGAACGGCTGTCCATTTTGATATCAATTTTTTTCCAATGGGAACATTCTGATACCACCCAACTGATTTTGGACTATCCCATGCCATATTGACTCAGAAATAGTCGATCTGTCGTTACGTGCGCTGGGCGCTTATCAAACAGTTTTTTCAACAAACGCACTGGACAAACATCTGGAGCATTTGTATTTGTAACGAGCCACTTGCTATCAGTGAGTCTTCTTTCTTCCCCTTGACTTGTTTTGGAAAATATTGGGTTGTACTCGATTTTTCCAGTTGGTATTCCGTCGTTTGTATATTCGTTTTGAAAGGATTGCTTTTTGCACTGGACACCCCCGCCACCTCTCCAGGCTAGTTCATATGCTATTATATGGTACAATTTTTTTTGTAATCCCTCAGGATTATCTTCATCCCATGCAATTGCCATCCCATACACTTCATTTTTCGTTAATGCATTAGAACTCTGTTTTTTCTTGTCGGGCATTCTTTGTAATTGCTTGCGCTTCGCGATTTTAGCATTTCGCGCATCCTTGAAAATAATGTCCGAAAAAGGATTGAACATGATTTAGAAATTTTCAAAATAATATTCCTGCAACATCTTTGCTGTTGTATTCCATTTACTTTTTATTTAACTTCCTTTATAGTCCTCACCCTTAGATTTCTTCATGTTATATGCGTTGTCCGTTAAAATTTTAGATAGAGTGCTCATTTGTGTATCAGCGCGTAATTCATAATTCCTTCCACTGCAGAACTTCTCAAATTGTCTCCATATTGAGTATTTGGAAGAAACTGTATTTTTGGCTAGTATACTATAAATATCAGTCTGAATTTGTTCAAATGAACTTGTACCAAAACGGCTCATTTTGACACTTTAAAAAATTTGTTGACTTAAATTTTTTAAATACCTCTGAGATGTGAGTCTGTCATTATAAATGGATGGGCCGATAATTCTACCCCTAAAAACACCTGCCCTTACACCAAATCCAAATCTTCCTTGACTTCTCTGCTCCATAATAGAATGAGGATTTTGTTGTGCCCAAGTATAAGAATTGTAGCGGTTGAAAATGCCGGCACTGCTTACATAAGCTTCGTCTGTCCAAATACAATTTAACGAAAAATCAAGCACTTGGTTACAATTTTCCAGGAACCACTGGCAAAAATCCATGCGGCGTTCAAAATCTCCTGGTCTGAGTTTATGAACTCTTCTGGTCCTGTATGGTTTAAATTTGTGCTTTTTCAAAATCCGCCCAACGTTAGTTCTTGGTACGCCTGTTGATATTGTTTTTACATGTCCAGTTTCACTGTATACTGTGAGACGTGTTGACCAGGGAATTTATTATCAAACATTTCACAAACTTCCTTTTGAGTTCTTGTTTTATTACCGCATCCAATCATAATTAAAATGTCTATTCTTTGAGTTTCGGATAAATGAGCCATAGTTAAATCAAATACATACACAAATATTTTTCAATACACTGACGTGTGTTAGCAACTCGGACAGGTTCACTTTCCAAAGCACTGGACACAGCCAGGAGTCTCCGTGAGAGCACAAACGCAACGAACTTCAGGTACTTTTTAAAAACACAAATAAACGAAGTGATATCATTGGTATTAGACACTTTTTTGGGGTCTTTGGTAATATTTATCCAAAATGGTGAACTTTATTTCATACTTATAACCACTTTGGCAATGTAACCTGTAAATATTCATTTGCTCATTCATTCTATTCCGCATGAGCAAGTCATGTGATGATTTTTCAGGATCATAGATTCATTATATTCAATATAAGCTAGATATCGCAGGAGTAGGATTTTGATATCTTTGGAAATTCATTTCAATAAAAGGAAAATAAATTTAACTATTTTCTGTTTCGTTATTCATTATTTGATCATATTACGAACTATATTTTCATGAAACAATAACTTGACTTCAAACAAAGCAACTAGATGGCGCAACTGAACTCTGCTGAGCTGCAGGATGATCATGTCTCCATAGGCGTACCGACTGAGCTGGAATGAGGTAACAAAGGAAAGGTAAAATGGTGTTTGAAAAAGAGTAAGAACAACATACCCGGATGTTCTGTTATAATGAGTATTTTTTTCAAAGTATCATGAAAATTTATAATAAATCAAATCAATCAAGCTTACTATCATAACAAATTGCAAAATTATTGTGATGACTAGTGGTTAATAAAATAATAATAATCAATCAACAAAAACAAAATAAAATAAACAACCCACATCATCATAATATATATATATATATATATATATATATATATATATCTGCCATCTAGGCATATAAATGACAATGGAAAATAGACGGAGGCACTTTAAAAATGGTCATTATAAGAAACACCACTCTCTCTTGTATACGAGAACAAAAACTCCTTTCGCAGACTGTACTCTCCGTTACAAACTCACCAGGGCAATAAATTATGAGTTTCTCGACCAAAATTACAAAGATTGGGAGCAATCTAAAAGTTTTCAACCAATCAGTAAGAAACATTACCCCTTCCAGGGCCAGCTCGATCAGATCACCCTCTCGCCTCGATCGCCGATTGTTTTACGTAGCGTTTCATTTGCTCGACATTGGTGGCGCCACGCTGTGCCGCGACGACATGGGAAAAGTGGCTTTTTCATCTGTTTGGATCTGCCGGAAAGGACGGCTACTTGATTGATTTTGCTTGATTAGTTGGGATGGCCAACAAAGATTGATTTTACGGGTGCTGTTATAGGATTGGGGTTATTGCGAGATTATCATCTGATTTGTGAGGAGAATCTGTGAATGAGGCGGGTTTTTATACGCTGTAATTTATGTTTTCTGAACAAAATTCAAATGTCACGCCAGTAACAATGAAATAATAAGAAATGATTGTATTTGATTCGGTTATAATTAGTTTTGCTATGAGTGTGCCTCAGGGTCCTATTCTGGGATCAGTGTTGTTCGTTGCGTTTACGATTCTGGTGCCCAATGAACATAATAGAATACCTTCAAATAGGTCTTATTGATATCAGGTTCAACAATATAGGAAAAAATTAAAATAGTCCTGATATATTGGATATTTCTGGTGGAGTGTTGCCATCGTTCTAACAGACTCATTATTTTCCATTGCCGTCACGCATGTACTGAGATCCATACAGTGCGCGCGTAAAGTATGGAAATATGAAGATATCTTCGACACCCCGTAAGATGCAATAACAAAATTTTGGTTATGTATATTAGGTGGACCAGCAATTCAAAATTTTATATTTTCGACGTTGCCAAATGTACAGTTTCTGAGATATACGAATAATATGTTTATTTTTAACCGGGACGACCCGTATATTTTACAATTTTCTGTTACAGTTTTTCATTGCCAATGCAGCAAACGAATTGTTAATGGCCAATATTGACCATTAATTTAAAGAAATTAGGAAAAACATTTTTATTATGTAATTAATATTGCAGTAGAAACAGAAAACAATACCTAAAGAAAAAAAAATAAAGTAGATGTTCAATATAATCTCCTTGTCTTTGAAAACCGAAATCCGTTCTGAACGAAAATTCATCCAAGACTTTTCTAATTGTTTCCGGAGAAATTAGTGCTATCTCCTCTGTAATTCTGCCTTTTGGTCCTTGGATAGACTGGGGCCTATTCACATACCCTTCGCTTCCTAAATGACCCCACAAAAAATTATCTAGAGGTGTCAAATCCGGAGATCTTGCTGGCCATTCGATAGCTCCTCTTCTTCCAATCCAACGATTTGGAAATGTAATGTCGAGAAACTCACGAACGCCTCGAATACAATGAGGAGGCGCTCCATCTTGCGGAATCCAAATTGATTTATTCACGATATGATGATTTATATCATCAGGAAAGAGTCTGGCTAACTCTGGAATTAACTCTAATTCAAAAAATGCCGAGTTTTCTTCACCTGTCATGGTTCTATTAAAAAAATAAGGTCCAATAATGGTATTATTAATAACCCCTGCCCCCACATTGATCTTTTGTGGATACTACGTATGTGCCTCCACCATCCACTGAGGATCTTTATCTGACCAGTACCTGCAGTTTTGTTTATGGACCGTGCCATTTAACTGGAAAGTAGCCTCATCAGAAAAAAGGATTTGATTAAAGGAATTAGGATTAGTGTCAAATCTATTTGACATTGTTTCACAGAACTTCATTCTGCGATCTGGATCGTCTTCGTTCAGTTCCTGTACCAATTGTACTTTATAGGGATGACATCTTTTTTTTTTTTAAATACTTACGAACAGTTGTTTGACTGATGTGATTTCCGGTTGCAACAACTCTAGTAGCCTTATGAGGGTCTTCAATCATCGACACAAAATGTGAGTTTTTGTTTGCTCTGGAATAGCAGGGAGTTCTCGTACATGTTTACTTTCCTCAAATTTATGAATAATTTTAGATACAGTACCACGTGCTATAGGAGTTCTGTCTTCATACTTGTTATTGAATATTTCACATACCTCTTCGTGGGTTCGTGTCCTACAAATAATGTCGCAAATTAAACATACTCAAATTTCATAATATTATGGTATTACCTGTCACCACATCCTTCTAGTATTAAAATTTCAATTCTTTGACGCTCTGTTAAATGTACCATTGTATTTTGTTCTGATTTTTATCGCTAGCTATTTTCAAAAAACTATCACGACGTACCTACTGACAGTAAAACCTATTTGATTTAACGAAATGAAACCGATATTCATATCATGTTTATCAGTACAAAAACAGCAAAGACTTTTTTGAACTTTAACAAATACCAAGTGGCCCATTTTATTTTATCTTTATGTTAATATCAACGGTTGCAATAAAAATATTTTTCCTAATTTCTCAAATTCAATGGTCAATATTGGCCATCAGCAGTTTGTATGCTGCATCGGCAATAAAAAACTATAACAGAAAATTGTAGAATATACGGGTTGTCCCATTTAAAAATAAACATATTGTTCGTATATCTCAGAAACTGTACATTTGGCAACGTCAAAAATATAAAAATTTTAATCGCTGGTCCTTCATATACATAACCAAAATTTTTTTATTGTATCTTACAAACATATCTTCATGTTTCCATACTTTTCGCGCGCACTGTATAACTTTTCTGATAAAAGTTGTGCAGCTCATAAAGCTCCATCGAATGACCAATAGTTTGCCAATATTGCTATGAAAATGAGAGATCGAGAATTTTTTTCAATCTCTCAACACCCGCCATTTTGGAACTAGTCAACGGATATTGCTCATCTTTGAACTTGATCAAGGTATTGATGAAAGTATTTTCGAGCCAAATTTTGATCGATTCGGTTGAAAAATAGGCCCGATGGTCATGTATAGAAATTTCGTTATATCATATATACAGAGTGTAATCTAACCTCTTGCACACCCGTAAATGACGAGTGTATAATGCAATTTGTAACGAATTCGACAAAATTTTGGGTAGATCCACCCGCCTAATTCCAGGTGACCTGATCAGAAGAAAACTTTGGCAATCACCGAATGCAATAAATATTCAACTCGACATTTGAATAATGTAGAATGTTAAACTGATTGTGTGGTAAATACATACATTGTAGGCTGACTGAGATAGATATTAAATTTCAAAGTGAAGAAAACAAACACTATTGAAAAGGGAGAAACATTCGCAATTGAATATTGTTTTGATAATGATTTCGCGACTATTGTAGTGATTCAGAACACGTGAACTGAACACTGTTGCCAAGCAAGATTTTCGTATGCACGGTTTACAAAGCTGTCTACGAACGGAAGTTTGTTATATTCTACTAGTGTTTTCTGATTGGCTGGTGAATGGTAGATCTTAATTAACAACTAACCAGAAAACAGTAAGCGATGTGCAGGACAATTAATTTGAACATTATTGTCTTCTGAAAAAATTGCCATTCTATCAAAAAATAATTTATATTATATTAATATTTCTAGAATGGTGATTGACGACTTCAGAATCCAACTGGAATTGCAGTTTACTACTTCATTCATAAATGCGACGGATGATTCATCTTGTCTACTCTTCAGAATACGCACGGAACAGCTCGGAGTTCAGTTTTAAGAGTCAGCAAAAGACAGATGATAATGTTCAAATTAGTTCACCTGCACATCGCTAATTAGGATCTTTCGTTCACCAGCCAATCAGAAAACACTAGTGGAATTTAACGAATTTTCGTTCGTAGACAGCTTTGTAGAACCGTGCATGCGAGAATCTTGTCCAATTCACGTGTTCTTAATCACTACAATTCTCGGGATATGATTTAAAAAAAACAATTGCGAATGTTTCCCTTTTCAATACTGTTTGTGTCGTTTGTTTGTATGAATATTTTTGGTGATATGAATATTTTTGGTGATCAAACTAGATTTGCAGAGTGAAAAAAACTTTTTAACAAAAAATTAAACCAACGAAATACGGAACTGAAAAGCAAAAAATAAAATAAACCTTTTTAGTCTCAGTAACTAAGCTCCTAAACTAATGTAAGTAACTAATTTTGAGTCGGCGCCAAACAAACAAGCAAATGAATTAGGTAAGGCGTGAAATGATGGCATCGAGTTGCGCGGTGACATTCTGATAATTTTTTTGAAGTAATTTAATTATGTTCGTTGATTGTTTGTTTGGCGCCGACTCAAAATTAGTTACTTACATTAGTTTAGGAGCTTAGTTACTAAGAAGGTTTATTTTATTTTTTACTTTTCAGTTCTGTATTTCGTCGGTTTAATTTTTTGTTAAAAAGTTTTTATTTTTCAATTTTTTATGGCTAAAATATACCAATTACTACCTACATATTTTTTGATTACTTCCAAAATACTTACTTACCCACCTTACTTCAATTATTACCAGTAGAATAATATGATAATCTACTTTTACTATTTGTTGTAATATAAATTATTTTTGTTGTTCTGGTTAGTTTATTTCATTACTTTGTATATCATTCCATCCTCTCATAGAATATAATGGTTTTGACGGATGTGGAACAGAAATAATGTCAGTACCGATCTGTCATTGTTAACTACGCATGTGTGTGCCAATGTTCATAAGTGAAAAATCAATTATTCCCTATTTTTCTACCCGTAAGGGTATGTAATTCCATTCGAAATTAAATATAAGGTATACCCTATCTATTAAGAAAGAATCATCCAAATCGAAGAACCCAGTACAGAGTTATGCCTGATAGAATCGGTTAACGGACCAGAATTCAGAGGGTGAGTGATCAATATCCTTCATGTTGCTACCCTTAGGGGTGGATTTTATCTTTTAAATTCAAATGGGACCACCTTCGAAGTACAGCCTATCCACTGAATTATCGGACGCCTCAGTAAAAAGTTATGCGTGATCATACATAAAAAAAAAATGATGGAAAAAAAATATACGTGTCGACTAGAGAACCTCCTCCTTTTTGGTTTCGTCGGGTAAAAATAGCTCATTGATCTCATTAAGAACGGAGTCAACAATAAACCAATCAACTTCATCAATAACATTCACACCATCGTCAACGTACCTGATAAAAAAAACTGATTTCAAGATGTCCTACTATATCATATAATACTGATATTATTTCTGCCAACATCCAGGGTTTACCTGCAAACCTTGATCAGTTAGATTCTGTTGCTACCATCCGTCAATGCTACTTCTAAGTGAAACCCGAACTACTAATGATATCGATGATTTCGAAATTGCCATTGATGACTATAAAGTTATAAGGTGTGATGCTGCAAACCGCCACACAGGAGGGGTAGTGATATACCTTCGTGATGACTATAGTTTCCAGATTGTCAAAAAAATTATTGTTGACTCTGTCTATTGGTGTTTGGTAATAAGAATTAGGTTTTATGATGAACATTTATTGGTTGGCTGTTTATATCGTTCTCCTAGTTCTAAGTTTGATGCATTTTTTGATCATTTTGAAAATTGGGCAGAAAATATTTTCACTCAACAATACAAATGCATATTGATAGGGGATTTCAATTTGAACTTCTTTGATGTGAATGATAGTATGGTGAAAAAATTCAAGAATTTAATTGCAAATATGGGGGTTGAGCAACTGATTCAAGAACCAACAAGAGTCACTAATAATAGTAGTACATTGATTGATTTTGTCTTAAGTTCGTCGACCTTAAATCAGTGTTCAGTCCATGAAATTTCCAAGATTACCGATCAAAATACAGGGTGTCCCTGAACTTCCTCTTTTCCTCTCGGGAATGTATAGATGGGGTCAAAATATTACCAGTACTTCATATAACTTTTGTTCCTAAAAGCCTTCGTTACCAAGTTACGGGCCCTCAAAGTTACAAAATGAAAAATGTTTTTCTTTGATAACTTTCAAAGTGAATATTCAAAATCATCTAAATTTTGGTGATTGACTAAACAGATGAATTCCTTCGATGAGCTTTCATGCAGGAGTCAGTTGTTCTGCTACAAAGTCAGGAACGGACTACCCCCGATGGTCCACACCCCAAAACTTTGAAATAACTGGGATTTGTCAATATGTTTTAACAAAACATGGTTACCTGGACAATTTCCTGAATAAAAGTACTCGTGTGGAAAATCGAGCGGAGCAACGATTTTTGATAAAAATGCATTTTTGTTCGACGACATCCAACCTGAGATTATCATAATTCGAAAAGATTAATTTGTAATGAAAATAGAAATCATAGGTACAATGTTCATAACTAATTTTTATCATGCAAACACGTTTACCTTACAAAACTCATTGTATAAATAATCAATCGCAAGCCTCAAAGCAAACAGAAATGCAAAATCCACTACAAAAACTGCTCGATACGACCCCCTTCTCTCCTAATACATTTTCTTAGTCGGCGCAAACACCATCTCTGCACTTGAAATAGCTTGCCAGGGTCATTTCGTATGGCTTCACAATGTAATGTAATTCTTTTCAACAAGGCATCTCTGGTGTGAATAGGTGTAGCGTAAACGAGACTTTTCAGATGCCCCCACAGAAAGAAATCCAATGGATTTGAATCCGGAGACCGCGGTGGCCATGAATATGGCCCACCTCTACCAATCCATCTATTGGGGAAAATCTGGTTCAGATGGTCAAACTAAAATGAGGAGGAGCGCCATCATGCATAAACCACATATCTCTTCGGGTTTGCAATGGAACATGTTAAAAGTCCATTCAAATCGTTCTGAATGAACTCCAAATAACGTTCTCCATTCAATCGGTCATGTAGAACGAATGGTCCTATAAGATGGTTTCCTATGATACCAGCCCAAACATTCACGTTGAATTTCCGTTGGTGTTTGGTTTGCAATATCCCATGGGGATTTTCTTCGGCCCATATATGGAGATTATGAGAGTTGATTACTCCATCTCTACTGAAACCTGCTTCATCAGTGAATAAAACTCGAGTAAGAAAAGTCATATCCTCTCTTTGCTTATCCAGGAACCAATTGGCATATTCCAGTCGTGCTGGAAAATCTTCACGTGTCATGGATGTACCTTCTGGATGTGATATGGGTGGAGCAGTTGTTCCCTAATTATTCTATGAATAGTGGAGTTGGATGTATGGAACTGTTCTGATAGGTTTCTGATGCTCATTGAAGGATCATCAGCGACAGCTTCCAAAATATTTTCCTCCAATACAACGGTACGCACAGCCCTAGGAGCGCCCTCACCACCTCGTTTTGGCAAAACTGAACCTACAATAATATCGAAATAAAACAACAGGCTCCAATTAATTATCCATTAGACATACCTGTCTCCCTCAAGCTGCGATCGACACGCTCGAACGTTTCTCTTGCCGGTAACGTTCGATTGGGAAAATGCTCGGTATACAGACGACGGGCTTCTGCAGCATTACCAAATGCTCGTCCATACAATGCATGCATAACTGCATATTCGTTGAATGTAAACTGTTCGGCCATATTAAAACACTTCAAACTGTCCTATTAGAATATTGACAATACAATGACAACGCACCACTCAACAAAACAAAATCGCATTCCAGTTGTCATTTTTTAACCACACAAATTTTATTTCTTTCTACAAGGTGTTTTTGTCAACATCTGTGGAAGAAATGGAACAAAAATTTATTCACCGGATATTTTTCACCTATTCATGTGCAGCCGTTTTTATAGTTTATTCGTTTGCTTTTTTTTAGTTATGTCTTCCAATGTGCGTTTTTTCAGCTAAATTTATCTTCGGGTTGAAGATTTTCTCCCATGAAATTATACCTATCAGTAAAACTCCTCGACATTTTGAATACGAATTTGCAACATCCAAATGTTGAGTTTCATGAGATTCAGATAACACAACACAAAACGTGCTTATTCCACGCGTACATACAAAATATGGACTGAATTCGATATTTCATAGTGGAGTAGCTTGTTAGTTCAAAAACACCACGAATCTACATAACTTGATATTTCATTTGAAAAAATATCTACATTGTGAATGAAACTTTCAACTAGGTACTGCACTTTTTGTTTACGACTTTATTTTAGCATATTTTGTATTATCCCTGTTATGAATGTTGTTGAATTAACGTTAGCATTAGTATTTCTACTGTGAAAATTTTTCATTTCAAATAATGGTGGACGATCGGGTTTGATGTCGTCAAGTGAAACTGCATTTTTATTAAGAATCGTTGCTCCGATCGACTTTCCACACGAGTACTTTTATTCAGAAAATTGTCTACGTAACCTTATTCTGTTGAAAACTATTCAAAAACTTTTCTGTCATTTCAATGTTTTGGGGTATGGACCATCGGGGGTAGTCCGTTCCTGACTTTGTAGCAAAACAACTGACTCCTGCATGAAAGCTCATCGAAGGAATTCATTTGTTTAGTCAATCACCAAAATTTAGATGATTTTGAATATTTACTTTGAAAGTTATCAAAGAAAAACATTTTTCATTTTGTAACTTTGAGGGCCCGTAACTTGGTAACGAAGGCTTTTAGGAACAAAAGTTATATGAAGTACTGGTGGTATTTTGACCCCATCTATACATTCCCGGAAGGAAAAGAGGAAGTCCAGGGAACACCCTGTATAATAACTGTTTCAATCAAATCCAGTCAGCAACAGTACCCTAGCACTGTAAAATCATATAGGGATTTTAGTAAAACGAAACTTGAACTTTTAAATGGAAATTCAACCGATTGCATCTGGAATATGAACTCGAAGGATGCTGATACGATATATACTAACATTGTTATGAACATCAGTGAACAAGTTGGTATTATTAGTCCTTTGAAATCATTTAAACAATATAAAAACCAATTGCCTTGGTATGATAACGAAGTTTTCGTTGCAACAAGGAATAGGGATAAAGCTTACAAAAGTTTCAAAAATAGTAGGAATGTGAATGATGAACAATTCAATTGGGCCATTTAAAAGTTATAGAAACGAGGTAGTTAATTTGTTGAAAATAAAAAAATCTGATTACTACAAACGGAAGATTGATGATTATTCGCATGATTCAAAGAAAATGTGGAAAACCCTGAAAACGCTTATCAAACCAAATAATAGTCCTATTCCTGATGTAGTTATATTTGATGCGCTGAGAGTGACGTCTGATCAAGATAAAGCCGAAAACTTCAACAATTTTTTCATTAAAAGTATTCTTGATATTAAAGCAACAATTCCGGTTTTCCCATATTGGTCAAGTGAAAATCTTCAAACGATTGAATGCAATTTGTCTGATTTCAAAAGTTTGTCCCTATATCATAAACATTTTAGATAAGCACTGAAGATGGCCGTAGGTCGAAAGCACTTTGCTTTAAATATACAAAAAAAATTACACAAAATACAGAATTTTAATTTTCGAAACATGAATATTTTTCAACCATTCATGTTTAGCTGCTTTTGTAGAATATTCGTTTTTTTTAGTGTTGAGACAGTGTGACCCCGGGTCTTGTAATATTACATAAATTCCTAGATCTTTGGTGGGTAGGGGGAGTATTCTTTCCATAAACAAAAAAGAAACTAGCTTGATGAAGTCAACTATGGAAAACATCAGAGCATCGTCTGAGGATGGAATATCATCAGAAGGAGCACATCCCAAGCAGGTAGTTAGAATCATCATCTGTACTTCCAAGAAAAGGGTTTCCGTTGACAATAATCTAGCAGAAAGTAAGTAAAATTCCTTCGATGATTTCTTTCGCCTCTCCGCCACTCAAGTTATGGAATTGTACGACAACTGATAACAAGTCTAAGAATGTATGAAGAGAACAAGGTGAGTATGAACCACTTCATAGGTATGAGGTCCATACACTTCTTAGGTAACGTTGTATGTACTTTCTACGATGCAACTTCAGCATTACGATACCATCTCCCAGTCACATTTTCCTAACAATTTGTCATCCAGAATTGAAATACACACTCCATTGATCAATCTGAGCATACAAATATCTATCTTAGGAACAGAAAAGACAAATCTGGGAACATTATAGAGATGAGGATACTCAACTCAACTTCAACGATACCCTGTATTGTTCCAATAATATTTCTCTTTTAAAAAAAATTGGAACTTTATAAGCATGTAGGAGTTTCCGTCAACTTCTACGTTACCAAGCAAATTTTCAATAATGTCTATCTACTTATTTCACACCTTAAATGAAGGAATATACTTTCTTGATAGAAGCTGAGAGGAAAGAATAGTAACTTTAGAGTTAGAAAAACCAAATCTAGGAAATATTAAAATCCAATCTGGGAAATATTATGAACATGTAGGATGACATTTCAACTTCTACACTACCCTGTCGTCTTCCTAGAATATTTCTCTACTAATCCAATAAATCAAATGAAAGAATACACTTTTCTCATCAAGCTGGTATGCTTTTTACCCATCTTACCGAGCTTGAGAGTTGAAAATAGAGTTCCAAAGTAAAAGTTGTCCTGTAGCGTGAGCGTCAAAGCCCAAGTTTAGGGCTGAAATTTGGTAGATGCCGTAGTTTTTCAGACGGGAAATCGGGTTCTAACTGTACAACAGATATCTTAGACCACTTTTATGCAAGTTTCAGATTGCAAATCCATTCGGGAAATTCGAAAATTGGCAAATTCCAGTCGGAAAATTGGGAATTCTTAGAAACAAAATGCGTCTCCCTGGATACGATCCTTTTCCTATAAAAGCGAGCACCAAATCGATCAGAAATCACTTCAGCTTGGGTCCTGGTCCTGACAACATCTCCTGCTATGGAATTACATTTAGGTACTGGGAAGAAGAGGACGGATCCAAAATAGAATTTGGAAGTACAACACAATTACCTACGGGAAGTCCAGGTCCGTAACGAATAGAAATGATAACTACATTCGATTATTCAGAATTTTCAACTACATTCCTTTATTTGATATTAGCCATTCATTATCACAAACCAGTTAACTCAGTTAAATTATAGAGTCAGCATTTTCGGCCACGATTAGTCTGTGTCTTACTTATAACATCGAGTAAAATAGAGAGTTTTAGCACAACGGTGAAATAGTGGAACTGAATGTGTTTATCATTGTCTCATTGTTGCTTCTTGCCATAAATAAATCCCGGTTTTACGCAACATTAGTAATACTAAAAAGTGACCGTGGAAAGTAACGGGTTGGTGGGTAGGGGTGCACTCCAAAACATTCATGTCCATCAGCGGACGATGTCCCTGCAAAATTCTTGATGTGGGGCGAGGTAAATATATTAGTGGACTATTCACACACGTTGTAGGGAGTAAATTCGATAGGAATTTGGGTAAGATATCAGACTAATGAATTTTTAGACAGTCTCACAAATTTGTATTTTGAATACCTTAATAAACAACAGTCTGTCCTCCTGGACCTCAAAGAATATTGTGAAGATAGGAAAATTGAATTTTGATAATTGTTCCTGGTTTGAATCTAGAATACTTAATGTTGGAATATATCTAGGTCATGTTAGTCGAAGCCTATCAGTATCACATTAAATCCTCAAGTTATAGATATATCTTGTTCTAGAATTGGTGTTAGGATTTGACTACGGCTCTGCACGACAACTTAATAGCTAAATTGAGAAATGTTGAAATGAGTATGTTTGTAGTGCTACAATGTTACTCTCTGCCAAGCATGGATCCCGGCTTTACGCCTAAAAAACTCTATATAAAAAATAGAACGTACTGTAAAGAGTGGCCGAGGATGGTAACGGGTTGTCTAGTATGGGTGCACACAAAACAATCTCGGACTGGTCAATAGGTCCTGTGAGTCTAGCAACTCCTTGGTTGCGTGCTGGAAACGTACTATCGTCTCTATTCTCTCAATTGGCGATAATCGATCTATGAATATACCCGTGAAAAACACCGGCAAGGTATTTTGGGTATGAAACAATGTTACAGTTACAACTACAGATATATTCCTATCACCTTTATATAATCCAATTTTCATCACTTCAGAAACACTTTACATAGCAGTATCAATTTAGATTCGAAACCAGAGACGATTTTTTATAAGCTGAACTCTTATAACTTGCAATATTATCTTGTGGAAAATGTAAAGCCTTTAATCTTTGAATTGTTTTCAAACAAGTGGAGATCGTAACTCTTGGCTTTAATATATGTATTTATTTAAGTTTGTCTTTTGTTTCTCTTCAGCTGAACAGAACTTTGTATCCTAAAGAACACAAAAAAAATATACACAACGTGGGAAATTTGAGGGTCTCTCCTTTCAAGGGTCTCTCTATATAAGGCTGTGTGCCGACAAAAAAAATGCTATACAGGCTATCTTCGCAGATGGATTGCAGATCCTGCTACCTGAGAAGTGGCGCTGACTGTCTAGACGATCACAACAAAAAAAAAAGAAGGTAAAAAAAAACAAAGGTTGAAAAAAAATTGAAAATCGACCAGAAAATTTACCGGTTACAGTGTATTCGTTTGCATATCTCTTCAATATTTAAGCTGTAAAGAAACATTTTGAACATTCAAATCTTGAGTTTCATCTACCACAGATGTGGCAAGGACTTTTCAGATCCTCAGGTGATCATAAAAAAAATAAAAAATAAAAACGAATCAATAGAAACACTAGGGTTTTGGAACAGCTCAGACAATATCATCTAGTTTCAGATAACTATTTCTTGGAATTCGGCAAATCAGATGATAACTCTGATATCTCCGTCTTCAATCAATACAATATGATGTCTGTAATCCTGTTTACGAAATCTCATTTCCCAACAATCTTATCACGTTAATCCCTAATCCACCTTATAACACAAACTGTTTCCGATAAAAAATATCTCCGACGAAAATCAATAAATGAAACTCTAATAATTCCTCATAAAATTTTATTCACTTATCTTAGTACTTAGGAACTTCAAATATTTACATCGACAAAACATATAAAAAATAATGAGGTAGTACTTATGAATGAAGAGATCAGAAATCAACCTTAATTGTTGAAGAAAATATATTATAGTGTCTATTTACATATATTACAAAACTTTCTACAAATGTCAGTGACATTTCAATACATTTGGCAAAATCGCCTGGAATACTGTTAATTCTTCGGTCTGATCAGAGGTAACAGAAATGCCCGCCTACCGACACAAATACCTTCAGGGCCGGTCTTAGAGTTTTTGGCTCCCTAGGCAATTATTTGAAAATGTGTCTCACATTTTTGCATAATGAAGAAATGGATGTGTATCGATAACAGCGTGTTCGCATTCATTACTAGAAACAAATTTTGACGAAACCACCATTCCTTGAAAATTTTGGAAGGATATTTCAATCGTTAATAGAATATAATAACATTATCAATTGACACAAAATATAATAAAAATTATATGAAAAAAAAAGGTAGAGAAAATAAACGTTGAAAATCGAGAACTGAGGCACCAAATGAAGATTTCGAATATTGAAATAAGAATATATCGCGTTAGAAAAGGGCACATATTTCTTTATTGAACGAGTTTGGTGGAATTGGATTTTGCCAATAGTTTTTGATTCGAGCCTTTGAATAGACAAATTTTCCATTTAGTTCGAGCAATTAGAAAAAATACAATAAATATTATTTGGAAACTTTTAAAGTATAAAAATTAATAATAATTTAATTCGAAAAAGAGGTTATCTTGACCGTGGAAAATAATCAAAATGTATCTTATATTTACAGAAGATTCTACATCTGATTTTATGAATATCCTGTCCATATTTTCAGTGTTTTCGTTTCTCACCTTCAAATCCTTCATCAGAAATTCTTTTTTTTATTAATTTTTCACTAGACAGGATTTGTTGCAACATGTTTGGAACTTAGTTTTTTGCCAAATCCAAGCACTTATTCATTGGGAAATGGGCATACAGTAAGGGTAGAATAAACCATATTTTATGGGTTCATCGTTCTTTATAACCAAGATGATTATTTTCCTGAATTTTTCAATTAATCATAACTTATGAACCACCCAATACATTTTTGTAATTTATGGTTCGTATGTTCTTTGTCCACAGTGGTGTCGATTAACACAATAAAAAAAGTGTTATTCCAGGTCCGGCCTTAAAAAAATTAATAAGTAGGTTTCGAGTCGAAACAACACCCTGTATATCAATATTTTGAAATTTCATTTACAAATTTGGAAATAGCAGAAAAACATAAGTAAGACTAAATGTATTTGGTGTTTCCGCATACAACTTTTTTACTTATTAACTTTAGTCAAATCTAGATGTTTCGATAATGAGGTGGCACAAAATTATTTGTTCCCCAAATGGTACTTTTCCAACTTCAATCCATAAAATCATCGACTATTTCTTATTCTCCTAATTTCTGGATCCCAACCTTATTGAAAAACGAGAGGACATGTCCATATTTGGGACAAATTATTATTACCAATGACTAACTTTCAAACAATGTGTAAAAAAATTATCATAACATTTGTTCATTGCGCTACATTTAAAAAACTATATGAAAAAGAGGAAAAATGCCCATTCCGAAAAAAGCATAACTTTATTTTAAACAAAAATAATGTTGCAACAAATTGTATTAAGTTAAACGAAAAGAATTCCAAATACACTTCACCCGTTAGTAGATGGGGTAGGATAAGGGGTCCAATTAATCGGTTGTTAATAACGCGAACGGATTTTGTTCGGCCCAAACATGGGAATTCCTTGAATTATTAACAATAGTCTGAGAGCCGGTGGGAGGTCGACCTTCACCGATCTGATAACTCGATGAGACATATTTTTTATCAAATATAATTTATAAACAAATATGCCCATGATAACTTGCCTATCGAAAAGTGTTCATAGCTATTTTTAATTGAATTAATTTCAATCAATTTTCTTTCATCACCTTCACTCTTTTGATAACCGAATGAGTTTCATCTCAACTGATAGTTTTTAACACTCAGAAAATGCCTGGTAGGCTTGCCTACTTATTTCTGTGCATGGCTACCTGGCAAGCAGATGTGAACAGGTAAGTCAATATAGGTAACTACACCGATCTGTTAACCAATCGAAATTGATATCATAGGTAAGATAATTTAATTACAAAACCAATCGTATAGGTTTGCCTGCAAAAAATCGTACATAAAATATTATTGCCAAGCTATAAAGTCTTAGAATTTTAGCTATTTGATAGGTGCGAGAGAGAAAGTAGAGCGTCCGAGGTCCGTGTGATAGAACAGGACACAACATAGCAGCTGCACGCTACCTGACCGTTGAATGTATCCGAGTGCGCATGCTCGTGTACATGTGAGTGACAGTGACAGCATTTATTTACACTCGACAGTAATTTTGAACTCTAATTTATTATAACTCTAATTTCGATCACAATTTTTGTATTATTTCACACTATATATACTAACAGCTATGAAATAATCAAAAATAAATAATTTAATATATTAATAAATAAAATAAAAACAACATTTTTTTTTTCATTTCAAAGCTGAATTAAAAAATGTAAAAATGATAAAAAAATCTATATTTTTTATTTAAAATTAAATAAAGAATAATTTATTTATTATTTAAAATCGAATAAATGCCGTGAAGCGGGAAAGAATAAGTGTTACTTTTAAAATTTTAGTATAATAAATAAAAATAATCATCAATATAGAAAAATAAAATTCAATACATTTATGTTGTTGAAAGCGTTTATTACAAAGCATATAAAAGAGTTCAAAATTACTATCGAGTGTTAATAAATGCTGTCACTGTCACTCAACAGGTAGCGTGCAGCTGCTATGTTGTGTCCTGTTCTATCACACGGACTTCGGACGCTCTACTTTCTCTCTCGCACCTATCAAATGAGTAAAATTCTAAAACTTTATAGCTTGGCAATTATATTTTATGTACGATTTTTTGCAGGCAAGCCTATACGATTGGTTTCGTAATTAAATTATCTTACCTATGATATCAATTTCGATTGGTTAACAGATCGGTGTAGTTACCTATATTGACTTACCTGTTCACATCTTCTTGCCAGGTAGCCATGCACAGAAATAAGTAGGCAAGCCTACTTAGGCATATTCTGTGTGTTAGAAACTATCAGTTGAGGTGAAACTCATTCGGTTATCAAAAGAGTGAAGGTGATGAAAGAAAATTGATTAAAATTAATTCAATTAAAAATAGCTATGAACACTTTTCGAGAGGCAAGTTATCATGGGCATATTTGTTCATAAATTATATTTGATAAAAAATATGTCTCATCGAGTTATCAGATCGGTGAAGGTCGACCTCCCACGGTCTCCTCTACTACAACGTCTCTGGTAAATTGAGCTTCATCGCTAAATAAACACCTGTATATGATCCTATTATTTTGTAAGAACCATCTACTAAAAGCCAATCGAGCAATTTCATCTCCTGCTTGTAGCGTCTGAACTTGCTGTAAATGGTTCGGATGTAGATTATTTTTTCTCAATCTTCGGCAAACAGTAGACTGAGGAACATTAGTTGCGTGACTGATTCTTATCGTACTAATTTTTGGATCATTTTGTTCAAGGTTAGGAATATCTTGCTCCACATCGATATATCGTCTTTCATAACTTCAATTTTGTGCTACAGTTGGAAATTTACCGTGTTCTCTAAGGTAACTAAACACATTAGAAAAAGTCCTGTCACTAGGTAACCGCCGCGCCGGCCAGGAAATCGCCGTGCATATTCTCTTTGGGTAGATTTCCCATTACCATCACAAAATCCATAGACATACATGTCTACATATTCATTATTATCAAATTTGTGTGGCATTTTAAGTAAGCAATAACTGTTATCAACAAATAACGTAACAACACAAGTACAAACTCTAAAGTCATCAGCTAACGTCAAAATTGTACTCTGACATCAGCCAACTTGACAATTATAATCATTTGGGATATCAAACCTAAACTGTATCATTTATTAATTTAAACAATACGTACAGACTGCTTGATTTATTATTATTATCAAGAATGCATCAGAAGAGTCGAGAAATGACAGTGCTCTTGCCAAAAAAATTATTAGACGCGGATAAAGAATATTCTATTTTTTTTATTTTCTGTTATGTTTAACCTTTAAAATGTAGATTTGTTGCAACGTTATTTTTGTTTAAAATATAGTTATGCTTTTTTCGGAATGGGCATTTTTTCTCTCTTTTTTTTAAATGTAGCGCAATGAACAAATGTTATGATCATTTTTTCACGCATACAGGGTGTTTGAAAGTTAGTCATTGATAATAATAATTTGACCCAAATACGGACATGTCCTCTCGTTTTTCAATAAGATTGGGATCCAAAAATCAGGAGAATAAGAAATAGTTGATAATTTTATGGATTAAAGCTGAAAAAGTACCATTTGGGCAAAAATAATTTTGTGCCACCTCATGATCGAAACATCTAGATTTGACTCAAGTTAATAAGTAAAAAAGTTTTATGAGGAAACACCAAATACATTTAGTCTAACTTATTTTTTTCTGCTCTTTGAAAATAAAATTTTAAAATATTGATATACAGGGTGTTGTTTCGACTAGGAACCTATTTGTTAATTTTTTAAAACCGGACCTGTAATAAGACTTTTTTTTATTATGTTAATCGACACCACTGTGGACAAAGAACATACGAACCAAATATTACAAAAATGTACAGGGTGGTTCATAAGTTATGATTAATTGAAAAAATCAGGAAAATAATAATCTTGGTTATAAAGAACGATAAACCCATAAAATATAGGTTATTAAGAAGCACCTTGGTGTCCTCCATCTACCCTTACTGTATGCGCATTTCCCAATGAATAACCCTGTATTAATCTTTGGAGTCGAAAAACTACCTTTTCAAAGTGTTTGGTGCAATGACAACAAGAGACAAATAAATGTTCGGAGAATGCACCGACAAAATGTTTTTTTTATTGAGTGCTACATCATTAAAACTACCGAAAATAGGGACATAAATTATTTTTCTCCCATATGACTCGGTGTTAAATGCTGATACTATATGAGAAAGGTAGAGATAATTCATCAACTTTCCTTTCTCTATTGTGTCCTGTGAGTTAATTTTCTATTAGTAGCGAATTTTCCGATTCGTTTGCACTCTTTTGATTTACTTCAAGTTTGGTGGCTTGAACAATTACCTGCTTTGCCGGCCCTGATTTTGAAAATAATGAAGGCAACAAGTTTTTATGTCGTAGGATATATTTTTCGCTATACCTCTCCTCACCGCTTATTCTTTGTTCTGTACATTTTTTGAAACAATCGAGTGAGGTTTACATAATTCATTTTTGTGTGTCTTCAAAAAAAATCACACTCAGTATCAATGTAACCCACTTCTCCGATCATTCCATTGAGCAAACCAAACTATATCTACACAGTGATTTCTATCTTAAACAACATATGGTCTGTACAGAGATTCGTTTTCTTGGATTTTCCTCACTTCCTGGTTGGTTTCAATTGGTGGAGAGCTCTCCGTGCTCTCAATACTCGATATGGAGGGACACGATTTGGAGTTGAGGTTGGCCGGGGGCTTGACAGATTCTGCGTCCTTCGATGATTTGGCTTCCTGGTGGGCTTTTTTACTGCGCTTCCATTTCATCCTTCTGTTTTGGAACCATATTTTGACCTGGAACAATGGAAGAGATCGTTGAAAATCTGGCAAACATCAGCACACCTTAGATATCTCAATTTGTTTCTGGAAGTCTTCCTCTTTTATTTTGAAATGTACTTTCCTTTGAGAAAATGTTTTACTATAAAGAATAAAATAAAATAATAGTTTAAAAAAACTAAAAAACACGCTTTTATAGAAAACCAGACTAAAAAAATCGAAAATAAGAAAAAATGTATTTTATTTGAGAATGTGCATGGTATCGCCTCGGCCAACAATTAACTGTGATCTGAGACATTTCTTACTTTACTGTCATAGGTATGTAATGTACTGAATCATTATTGATAATGTACTAAATCATTATTGAAATAAAATTAATTTTTTTCTTATTTTCTATTTTTTTAGTCTGGTTTTCGATAAAAGCGTGTTTTTTAGTTTTTTTAAACTATTATTTATTTCCTACTTTTTAGTGTGGTTTATTTATAAAGGCGTGTTTTTTTAGTTTTTATTAAACTATTATTTTTAGATTTTTTTTGCAAATTAAAAAATGGAATTATTCCATCAAATTAGGTAATCATAATCTCCGACTTCAAAAACCCCCTCATACCAATTTTGAATAGAATCAGACCATAATAAAAAAGGCCCCTTTCAAAGCCGCCATCTTGAATTTTTCAATTTTCACAAAAGAATCATAATATTCGACCCCAAAAACCCCCACATGCCAATTTTGAATAGAATCAGACCATAACACAAAACTCGGCCGCCATTTCAAAGCCGCCATTTCGAATTTTTCAATTTTTACAAAAGAATCATAATATTCGACCACGAAAACCCCCACATACCAATTTTGAATAGAATCAGACCATAATCACAAAACTCGGCCGCCATTTTAAAGCTGCCATCTTGAATTTTTCAATTTTTACAAAAGAATCTAATCTTTGACCACGGAAACCCTCAGATACCAATTTTGAAGCGAATCGGACCATAATCACAAAACTCGTACGCCATACTGGAGCCGCCATTTTTTTCTTTTTTCTCCACACAAAAATTTCTTAATGCATTGTCACCGGAATTATGTTCACCTGCCAAATTTCGAATCATTCGGACGTCTGGAAATGGGTCAAAATCACGCCCAAAGGAGTCGGTTACAAACAAACAAACAAACAAACAAACAAACAAACAAACAAACATACAAGTGAAGCTAATATAAAGCGTGTAAAAATGGGTCACAGATCATCTAGTGTCAATTTGAGAGATTTACATTACCTACAATCAGAATACCCTGAACTACGCAGCACATATGAGGCTGATAAAAAAAACTCGAAAAGTTGTTAAAAAATTCCAAAAAAATTTATTATTAAAATACTATAGCTAATTCAACAAATGCTAACAAAACATCCTGGAAAGTTATTTCAGAATCTAGTAACAAAAAAGTTGAGTCACGCTATAAAATTGATATTAGTAAAGATGGAATAATATATGATAATCCTCATGAAGTATCTAAATTGTTCAACAGTCATTTTATAAATGCTCCAAAAGAAATCGTCAACAAAATTGATCGAAGTAAAATAAAAAATATAAAAATCCAAAAATTGAACTGAATAACTTTTCCATTTTTCTCAACCCTTTTGTTGCTATAGAACTGGAAGCATTACTGAAAACTAAACTAAAAAATAAACACTCGGCGGGAAATGATGACATTCCATTATTCCTGTTGAAAAAATGTCTGAATAGCATTATCGAACCCATGACCTTCTTAGTGAATTTATCTTTTTTAACTGGCGAATTTCCTGATGCCCTTGAAACAGGGAAAATCATTTCCATTCATAAAAAGGATCTTGTTATCTTGATGGATAATTATCGGCCAATAACAATAACGCCAACTTTCTCAAATATCTTCGAATATTCATTTTTAGATCTCCTCTTGAATTTCTTAAAAAGGTTCGATATTCTGAGCAAAAATCAGCATGGATTCAGAATTAATCTTTCGACAAATACAGCTGCAATTTCATTCTTCGACAAAGCTGTAGAATATTTCGAAACAGGAGAATGCCCTCCAGGGATCTTTTGCGATCTCAGCAAGGCATTCAACTGTGTTCAAAAGTATGTTCAAAAAGTGTCCAAAGAGTCCTACAAGAAGAAAAGTTTCATCCCTATAAAATGAAAATCCTGCATGATCTCACGGAGGATGATCCAGACCGGAGGGTTGAATTTTGTGAGTGGTTAACAAGAACATTCGAAGGAGAACGGGGCTTCCTAAAACGTGTATGTTTCGCAGACGAATGCACGTTTTTTCTTAATGGAAAAGTCAACAAACATAATGTACGATACTGGAGCGATACTAATCCGCATATTTTTAAAGAGGATATACCCAGTTTCCTAAAAAGGTGAATGTTTGGGCGGGGATTTTGGGAAATCGCGTTGTTGGACCGATTTTCATCAGAGGCAATCTTACAGAAGTTCTCTACAGAAATCTTTTAGAAACTGAAATTGAACTTCGAATAAGACAAATTGTATTAAACAATCAGGAAGAGTTTGAAAATCGTGAAATCATATTTCATCAGGATGTGGCACCTTCCCATTTCGATGTCATGGCTAGAGAGTTCCTCGATACAAACTTTCCTGGGCGATGGATAGGTCGCAGGGGAAGTACAGAATGGCCACCAAGATCATCTGATCATACACCTCTAGATTTTTCGTTTAGGGGTATCTGAAGTCGAAAATCTACGCCACTGAATGCCAAACAGTGGAAGAGTTGGAACGCAGAATATTAGATACATGTGAAGAAATAGATGAACAGACTTTCATCAACGTGAGAGAAGCTATTTATAATAGGGCACTTTACTGTCAAGACAGGAGGGGGCCACATTGAACACTTGATGAGATAATTGTTGGGGTTAATTGAAAGTGTTATTCAAAAATAAATTTGATTTTTTTAGCTAACTAATTTGTTTTGATTGTGAAGTTACAGAACACATTCGTAGGCTTCGAGATTTTCCGGTAAGCGGTACTCTTTATCCTTAATAAACTAGCTTTACGCCTCTTATTAGTCGAATTCATTAAGAGATTCACCTACAAATTAATAACAACGTTCAGTTAGCAAAATGTGTTACCGGAGGTGACCAAAATCCCATACTTGATTTTAAACCGGAATGTCACTTTTCAAACGTTAATATCTCGAAAACGATTGAATTTAGGAGTAAAGTGTATGGGAGAAAACTGTTGAGAATTATGAGCAGATTTCAAAAATGGAATATAATACAGGGTGTTCTGTTTAAAAAAAATTCTGAAGATGGCGCTCAGCCACCATTTTTAATCTTTCAGCTGGAAAAGTTGGTTTTTATCTCCTATTTAAGCCCTACAAATTTCGTTGCGATATACCAGGTGGTTCAAAAATTAGCAGGGGGGGAACGGACTTTAGACGAGCACTGTATAAGAAATGACATATTATGACGAAAGTATAAAATCGTGTAAACTAGTGCACTATTAATACAATTAAAATCGAGCCGCTACATGGCCAGGAACATCTGGGACGAATTTAATCATGCCCATTCCTATGATCGCTCATGGTAAAAATCGTCAAATAGTTCAAGGTATCATTATATCCATCCGCCCGGCGCCGTGCGAAAAAAATATCAACGAAAACTATGGATGAATGGAACATCAAAATGAAAAAATGTCTGATTTCCCTCGATCTCGATTTCGAATCAAATAT
The DNA here is from genome assembly GCA_018342105.1 of Gonioctena quinquepunctata. Classification (NCBI taxonomy): domain Eukaryota; kingdom Metazoa; phylum Arthropoda; class Insecta; order Coleoptera; family Chrysomelidae; genus Gonioctena; species Gonioctena quinquepunctata. Next base: position 26,101 of record JAFIRS010002469.1, on the reverse strand, counting down.
CCATCAAGATTCCTTTTCAGAACGCGGAAATTTGATAAATCGACGTCACATTCAAAGCAGTTAGTCAGGCTGATCCTGAAATATAACTTCTGTCTGTTTGTTTGGAGTTGTTCTTAACGCCACCATTAATCTCAGGAGCAAGAAAACAGTTTTCGCTCTGTCTACTGAAAATTCCATCGGAAATATCGGGCGTGTCATTCGCAAACGCGCAATGGTGAAAATGTTTGGATAATTGCAAGAATGGATAACAGAGGAATATAATTTATAACCAGCCTTGTTTCCGCAACGTCCCCAATTGTTTCTTGCTTGCACTGAGAAAAACGTGATTACGCGAATTATTTTTATTTTATAAATCAGCTAATGTAGCTTAGTGCAGATAGGCTAGTCAAAATAGACCGTCAATTCACATTAATTACAACATTTCTTTAGCACTGCCGTATGTTGAGGCAACCAGTAAAGACTAAATATAAAAATTTGCACACTCATCCGGTGACCGGAAATTACTCAAATTCGCGAGAAACGTTAATTTGCAATATCTCCCTGGACAAAATTGCAAACATTGTGCAAATTGCAGGTATATTCCCTTACTTCTTTTCTACATCCCTTGTAAACTTTGCACACGCAATTTTCAACCGGAAATGCGAATAATCCTTGATTACGTTGTAATTAGCGTTAATTCTGGTTATAAAATTGCAAACATTGTGCAAATTCGTGGTAAAATAATGGTTCCGTCACCCCTAAAATGCTTTAAATTTGCAAATTGTGTACGGAACATCAAAAAATTATGGATAACGCTGAAAACAGTCTCAGGGGCAAAGTTTTAGGGGTCACGAAATTGCAAACAATGTTTTCGTGCTTTGCAAACTTTGGTGGCATAATTTTAAGTCGCCAATTGAGTTTGCACCTTTTTCAGTATCCCGGAAGATGGCGGAAATGAACATTACTGTGCAATTTTCGCAAATGCCAAAAAATTCCAAACTTTGTGCAATTTTTTCTTAAAGTTCTGCTATGGCAGACAAGTCTACGTATAAATTTGCAACCCTATAAATGTCGGGAAAGACTTGTTTGCCATAGCAGAAGTTTAAGAAAAAATGCACAATTTGGAATTTTGTGGCATTTGCGAAAATTGCTTCTAACAATAATGTTCATTTCCACCATCTTCCGGGATACTGAAAAAGGTGTAAACTCAATTGGCGACTTATGGTGGATTTATGCAACACCAATTAACAATTATCAAGTAACAATTATCAATTACCAATTAGCAATTAACAAGTAACCAAAATGATGGCATTTATGCGAATTCAATTAACAATTGAGGAAGAAAAGTAAGCATGCGCACAAGTCATACAACACGGGAAATTGCCGAACGAGGTCGATCAAAATGGCATCATCAAATTCCATTTTTACAGTATATTTTCACTAACAAATAAAATTCCAAAAGATGCTACAACCCACAACAAACACAAACCAGAATATTTTATTCAGTGAAAGTTGGGTTAGCTTTCGTCATAGGACTGACCAATCCACGGTCATCTGCGTACTAGTTGGGCACTAGAAGGAAATTTGGTTCAATTAAAGTAAGAAGTTGAAAGTTGGCCAACTTTCTACTTGTTAATTGATAATTGTTACTTGTCTGCATAAACACGGCCATTGTAGGATGATGGTTTAACTTATAATTGCTAATTGTTAATTGATAATTGTTACTTGATAATTAGTAATTGGTGCTGCATAAATCCACCATTAAAATTATGATACTAAAGTTTGCAAAGCACGAAAATATTGTTTACAATTTCGTGACACCTAAAACTTCGTCCCTGACAGTGTTTCTAGCGTTATCCATAATTTTTGGATGTTCCGTACTCATGAAAAGTTTGCAAATTTAAAGCATTTTAGGGGTGACGGAACCATGATTTTACCACAAATTGCACAATGTTTGCAATTTTGTAACAGATTAGCGCTAATTACAACGTAATCAAGGATTATTCGTATTTCCGGATGAAAATTGCGTGTGCAAATTTCACAAGGGATGTAGAAAAGAAGTTAGGGAATATACATGCAATTTGCACAATGTTTGCGATTTTGTCCAAGGAGATATTGCAAATTAACGTTTCATGCGAATTTGAGTAATTTCCGGTCATCGGATGAGTGTGCAAACTTTTATATTTAGTCTTTACTGGACTGGCCTCAACATCCGGCAGTGTTGAAATTTATATTATATAACAATAATTAGTTAAAGTAGATAATCATATTATTTAACAGTTAATAGTTGAAGTAAGCTAGATAAGTAAGTATTCTGGAAGTAATCAAAAATTGAGTAGGTAGTAATTAGTAGTTGGCACCGACTCAAAATTAGTTACTCACATTAGGTTAGGAGCTTAATTATTCATTGAGACCAACGAGTTTTATTCTATTGATTGCTTTCCAGTTGATTTTTTCGTCGGTTTAATTTTTGTTGAAAAGTTTTTTTATTATTGTTTCAAATAATTTACCTAGTATAGACACACATTAACCCTGCCGGTTTTTTCTGCTCGGTTTAGTTGCTATGCAAATTTGACATTTTTTTATATACTTAGTAATATCACATTTCATTTTTGGCCAGTAAACTTATTTAAAATTCGGTGGAAAGTTTTGAAAATACCACAATGCCCTGCAGTCTCAATATCATGGTGATTTTTCATTATGTCAATACGATGGTCTTTTGGCACCACAATTTTCCAATCAAATATTCCATCAGATAATTCAGTATAATTATTTTTGAATCGTTTCAAGAGAATGGTTCCCTCAACCATCCACAAAGGAAAATTTATCGGGTTGTCTGAAACGTTTTTCACCATTTTTCTGTACCAGCTGTCAGCAGTGTTTTCATATTAAGTGGGGGGGGGATTCGAATTACGTCCAAAATAGGTACTGCGCGCGAAAGTGCGTCTGGCACGACATTATCTCTACCTTTGCGGCGATAAAAAATAGTAGAATCATACTGTTGCAACTTGAGGTTCCAGTGCGCTAATCTACCCATAGGATCACGAAGGTTGTTTAGCCACACAAGACTATGTTGACATCCGGCAGTGTTATTATGAATTGGCGGTCTATTTTGACTGGCGTAATATACATTAGTTACGAATTTTTGGAGCATGTTTCAAATCGGCTGATTTTTTAGATTGGAGAAGTACCCAGGGTTCCGTTTTGGTACCACAGTCTTATGCTTCGGCTTTGTAATGTTTGTGAGATTATTCTACTCACTTGTGTTTCGGTCAGCATCAAATTAGTTGCCACTTCGAATCGCTTCGGCCTCGATAGGTACTTGTTCTGTCGGAACTGTTTTTCCAGCTCCAAAAGTTGTTGGGAGGTGAATGCTGTCCTTGGTCTCCTCGTTTTCCCGAGGAGGGCGTGGCCTGGGCCACAACCTGGAACAAAAAACATCATTAGAAAATAATAAGATGCAAGCCAAAGGACCCCGCAAAATCCTTATGGAAAATGGCTCTCCGGCTAAATTCACTGAAACTCTGCAAAAAGATAGGATTTGGTATGCTGATCAAAAGTCTCAATGGGCACAACCCTCCATTCTCAACCCCAGACCCCCTACACCCCCCAAGTACACTTTCCGGTGTGTTAATGCAATATTTCAATTCATCTTCAAAGCGTTTCCTTTCACTGCCCACCCCTTTCTCCAACCGAATCCAACATTCTACCCTCACCACACCTCGCCCTCACCCCCACACCCCACCCAACCCTTCATTAACACCCCATTACACACTTTCAAGGTTGAAAATTCTTTAATGATTTCATTTCAATCTTTTGAAGCTTTTATTATATATATGTATATATGTATACATTGGGCACACCCCTCCCTCACCCCCCGCACCATCACCCCGTCCATGAACGCCCTATTACACAATTGCAAGGTTGAATATTTTTCAGTTGGTTTTATTATAATCTTTCATGTGTATATATATATATATATATATATATATCATTACATGGTATATATAATAGAAGCTTCAAAAGATTGAAATGGAACAATTAAAGAATGTTTAACCTTGAAAGTGTGTAATGGGGCGTTAATGAAGGGTTGGGGGTGAGGGCGAGGTGTGGTGAGGGTAGTTGTATATGTATAAATATATACAATGGAAAAATATTTAACCTTGGTGAACGCAGTAACTTATCGGGGTGAACTAATCAGTTTGCCCTTTCTACACTTGTATATATTTTCATTTTCAGACTGTGGAAGGTTACCCAAAAAACATGTCAAGAAACGTTGTTCCTCCACAAAAAACCATATTCATTCAATGATTCTTCAAAGTAATAATGATCTTCGTTAATTGTTTGTTTGGCGCTGACTCAAAATTAGTTACTCACATTAGTTGAGGAGCTCAGTTATCATTAAGACTAAGAAGGTTTATTTTATTTTTTGATTTCAGGTATCCATCATGTTGTAGTGTCATCAGAACTACCTATACAGTGCTCGTCTAAAGTCCGTTCCCCCCCTACTAATTTTTGAAACACCTGGTATATCGCAACGAAATTTGGAGGGCTCAAATAGGAGATAAAAACCTACTTTTTCATGAAAAACTCACATCTAATAGTTTTAAAAAGGCGCTGAGCGCCATCTTCAATAATTTTTTTAAATAGAACCCCCCTATATTGTTTCATTATCGAAATCTGCTCATAATTCTCAACAGTTTTCTTTTATACACTTTACTCCTAACTTCAATTGTTTTCGAAATATTGACGTTTGAAAAGTGACATTTTGGTCATTTCAAACCCAACCGAAAACACTAATGTTGCTTTCAATCAAGTTTGCATTGGAAAAAATCGTTGTCGCGGTAATATCTTGTTTACTGTCAAACTAAACTGCTAACTGTCAAAAAGTCCGTTGAGCGCCTAAATCCTTTTATGAAAAGTGTGATCATGGCTCGTAGTTAAGACGATAAATTTGAAGCAGTTTTGATAGTTGGAGAAGCGGGAAGAAATTATCATCTAGTAGTCCGTATGTTTAATGATATATTTCCCGAGAATCCTATTTCGAGGTCATACTTGCGCAAACTTTCAAATAAGCTCCTAGCAACTGGTACGTTGAAAGATGCTCCAAGATCAGGAAGACCGACCCGTTCAGAGGAAAAAAAGATAGAAATTGTTGCTGAAATGGTAATCAATCCGACTCAGTCGACGTCTGCAGTTGCTAAATCCTGTGAAGTAAAATCAAAAAGTGTCCAAAGAGTCCTAAAAAAATAAATATCCCTATAAAATGAAAATCCTGCAAGCTCTCACGGAGGATGATCCAGACCGGAGGGTTGAATTTTGTGAGTGGTTAACAAGAGAACGGGGCTTCCTAAAACGTGTATGTTTCGCAGACGAATGCACTTTTTTCTTAATGGAAAAGTTAACAAACAGAATGTACGATACTGGAGCGATACTAATCCGCATAATTTTAGAGAGGGACATACCTAGTTTCCTCAAAAGGTGAATCTTTGTGCGGGGATTTTGGGCAATCGCGTTGTTGGACCGATTTTCATCAGAGGCAATCTTACAGGAGTTCTTTACAGAAATCTTTTAGAAACTGAAATTGAACCTCGTATAAGACAAATTGTATTGAACAATCAGTAAGAGTTTGAATATCGTGAAATCATATTTCAGCAGGATGGGGCACCTCCCCATTTCGATCGCATGGCTAGAGAGTTTCTCGATACAAACTTTCCTGTGCGATGGATAGGTCGCAGGAGAAGTACAAAATGGCCACCAAGATCTCCGGATCCTACACCTCTAGATTTTTTGCTATGGGGGTATCTGTAGTCAAAAATCTACGCCACTGAATGCCAAACAATAGAAGAGTTGGAACGCAGAATGATAGATAGACGTGAAGAAATAGATGAACAGACTTTCATTAACGTGAGAGAAGCTATTCACAATAGGGCACTTTATTGTCAAGATTTAGGAGGGGGCCACATTGACCACTTGATGAAATAATTGTTGGGGTTGAATAAAAGTGTTATTCAAAAATAAATTATAATTTTTTAGCTAACTAATTTGTTTTAATTGTGAATTTACAGAACATATTCGTAGGCCTCGAGATTTTCCGGTAAGCGGTACTGTTTATCCTTAATAAACTCTCTTTACGCCTCCTATTAGTCGAATTCATTGAGAGATTTGACTACAAATTAATAGCAACGTTTAGTTAGCAAAATGTTTTACCGGAAGTGACCATAATCCATACTTCATTTTAAACCGGAATGTCACTTTTCAAACGTTGATTTTTCGAAAACAATTATTATTATCAGAGAAAACTGTGGAGAATTATGAGCAGATTTCGAAAATGGAATAATATACGTGGTGTTCTAATTAAAAAAATTAAATTAAAACTTTTAGCTGTAATTTTTTCATGAAAAAGTAGCTTTTCATCTCCTCTTTAGGCCCTCCAAATTTCGTTGCGATATATCAGGTGGTTCCAAAATTAGTGGGGGGGGAACGGACTTTAGACGAGCACTGTATGTGTGCCAAGTTCCAACAGAATCGGTTCACAGATGAAAAATTATTAACCCCAATAAACTATTATAGTTTGTGAAATTGAATTTTCTCTAGATATTTGTTGGTATTAGAACTTTTGACATTGTATTTTTAGTATCCTCTTATGTTGTAAAAATGTTGATATATTTGTTGAAGAATGAATCTTATTTTATCTTAATTAAAGAGCGCGTTTCCTGTCACAGAGAACACTGTATAGTACATTCAAAGTAGGATACAATATTTCACAAAAATAGTTATTCAAGATCACCAAAATATGAATTGGATAAAAGTTAAATTTATTGTCCCAAAATGACATTTTTTTAATGTAAATGTTGGTTTAAAAAAGATTTTCCTGGGAAAATAATTAGATCAGAAGATATTGTTAATAATAGGAGTTATTATGAAGCATTTTTTTCATGCACATGGTTGTTTTTAACTTTCACGCTCAAAAGTAATAAAATATTGTATTTTTAATGGATATATCTGTGGCTAAAAAAATAAATTTTAAAAAATATCGTAGATGGGAATATATCTCAAATCACTGGGATCGTATTCGGTTGTAGGCTTTATTATTGGAATATTTCGTCCTCCAAAAATGGCCCGACCATGCTTGTATTAGGAAACCAAATAATATTTTACATGTTTGGCAGATGGGTAAACGAGACAGTAAGCACATTCATGAATTAATCGGAGAAATCAGTTCGGTTCGAAGTCTTAGACGATACACACCTCATTAATTTTTTTTAGTTTAGTTTAGTAGCATCTTACCAGCCTGATTGTAAATCACTCAAAATTTATCATCATCAAATTCAAGTTCAATTGACTAAATTTCATTTCGATTTGAATGCTAAGATTTCTCCTTTAGATATCCTTTCTTTAATTTTAATAGTCATATTAGGGACCAAGCCACATATAATTCATTCCACTGAGCTGAATAAAGTTAATATCTGTTTCAATGCTTGAGTTTTTATTCAGAATGAATGAGAGGAATGCTTAAAGAAAAGGAATACTCTTGTTGGATTTAAGATAAAAGTTAATAACCCTCGAGCTAGCCCTCGGATTGTCAGATAATAAATTCTGCTCATGATATCGAGATAAGATATTAAATCGCTGAAAATTGGTGTATTTTTCCGGTTCGAGCAATGCCTCAGCATATAAATAGTATGTCTGCCAAAGACCACAAGAATTGAATCAAGTAATCAATAACATATGTACGACCAGAAAGTTTATCCATTCGACTCAAACCGATAGGAAAATAACCCCCAATAATCCGGTTAGGCAATTCTGAAACACGAAGGCCCATAAACAGCATCGGCTTCATTTCTGTAATTGCATAAGTTCGTCCCCTGCGTCACAAAAATGCATAAAAACTAATTGCTTGTGAAAATATTTACTATAATTCTTATGTACCTATTCTTATTATATGGTGCTTTAAATTAGAGTGAACTGAATGGGAGGGTGGAATATAGTTATTGAACAGATTGGTGAAATTACTTTCAAAGCTGGTGGAGACTTCCGTTTTGATACAGGTTTCTGTGATATATGGAAAAAACAAAGATAAAACTTAATATTATTATAATATTATCTATAAAATTCGGAATTTCGAATGGAACACCCTGTATATTTTTACTTTTTTGGATTCTAGGGACGATTCTTAGTACGATCACATAGTTTTGAGACAAAAATTGGTACATTTGATTTTTTAGAAGCATTTGTATTTTTTGCTTCTAGGGTTCATTTGACCCACTTCAACCAATCTGATGACAGTGTTTCACACCTAGTTGAGTACATAATAATAATAATAAATGCCTTCACTCATCATCTTAAATGGTTTACAATTGAATATTTAACAAGAATGATGAGTGGGCGGGGTTCAGCTATTAAAGCTTGGCGGTTTGATATTTCCAAACCACCAATTGTAAAAAAGTCAATTTTTTCAAAAGACAATATCCTTTAGACACAAATTCCTTATATTCTAATTTTCACGACGAATCCATTGATGGTTTTGAATCGAAAGTCGGATGGATAATAATCCTAATAAACTAATTATTTGTCGAAAAATTATGAGAAAATTAGGGTGTGCTGTGCCTACAAAATTGAATGATACTGAATCGAAAAACATCAATTTTCACATAACAAAAGTTCATAATCCATTCCAATAAAAAAAATCCCCCTCAATATCAGGACTAGTTGAAAGGAATTGAATCTTCGAAGTGCATTCCACCAACTTCCTGACATTTTCTGGCTCTATCAATTGTGTTTCGCATCTCATTTCGCAAAATAGCGTGGTGATTTATTAGCACGAATGCGATTTAGTAAAATTCCAAGTGTTTGAGGCGGTGTATAAAACACCCGTTCTTTCACATAACCCCACACAAAAAAGTCTGGAATATTGAGATCAGGTGATCGGGCAGGCTAACGTACAGGACCATTCGTTGTTTATTAAATAGTTCATGACTTATGAGACGGAGTTCCATCTTGTTTGAAATATATCACTACAGGAACAGCAAGTGATAAGTTCATTAACAATACTTCAATATCATTCTGAAGGAAATCTGAATACCTCAACTGTCCTTGAAATAAAATTGGTCCAATTATTTTACTTCCGATTACACCATCAGCCCATAAGTTTACTCCGAATTGTTCCTGAAAATCACTTTCCTTCGTTGAATGCTGATTTCGTAACGACCAATATCTGTAGTTTTTCAACCGACGAAACCAAAAAGGAGGAGGTTCTCTAATAGACCCGTATATTTTTTCCATAATTTTTTTATGTATGATCAGCATATCTTCTGGGCGTCGATTCCATAATATTTCTTCAGTGGATAGGTGTACTTGAGTTAGTTGAATTTTAAGTGAAATTCACCTAAGTAGAACATGGAGGATATTGATCACTCACCCTCTGAATTCTGGTCCGTTAACCGATTCTATCAGGCATAACTTTGTACTGGGTTCTTCGATTTGGATGATTCTTTTTTTAATAGATAGGGTATACCTTATATTTAGATTTCGAATGGAATTATATACCCTTACGGGTGGAAAAATAGGAGATAATTGATTTTTCACTTATGAACATTGGCACACACATACGTAGTTGACAATGACAGATCGCTACTGACATTATTTCTGTTCCACATCCGTCAAAACCATTATATTCTATGAGAGGATGGAATGATATACAAAGTAATGAAATAAACTAACCAGAACAACAAAAATAATTCATATTACAACAAATAGTAAAAGTAGATAATCATATTATTTAACTGGTAATAGTTGAAGTAAGGTGGGTAAGTATTTTGGAAGTAATCAAAAAACAAGGTAGGTAGTAATTAGTATGTTTTAGCCATGAAAAATTGAAAAATTAAAACTTTTTAACAAAAAATTAAACCGACGAAATACGGAACTGAAGAGTAAAAAATAAAATAAACCTTCTTAGTCTCAGTAACTAAGCTCCTAAACTAATGTAAGTAACTAATTTTGAGTCGGCGCCAAACAAACAATCAACGAATATCATTAAATTACTTCAAAAAAATTATCAGAATGTCACCGCGCAATTCGATGCCATCATTTTACGCCTTACCTAATTCATTTGCTTGTTTGTTTGGCGCCGACTCAAAATTAGTTACTTACATCAGTTTAGGAGCTTAGTTACTGAGACTAAGAAAATTTATTTTATTTTTCACTTTTCAGTTCCGTATTTCGTCGGTTTAATTTTTTGTTGAACATTTTTTTTTCTGTAAGCATTCTATTGTTCGTGAGTCTTTACTCGTTGGAAAACAATATCGAAGGAACAAAGTCGGGATTAGTAGTATTGTTCTGAAGTAACCAATCACAATAAACTGATCTTCGATTTCCATCATTTTCATACAAATGCTGGTGCACTTGATACTCAAACTACCTGTACCTATGCTTTATCAAAATCTTCCTTGCAGACTCATGACCAATTTGTAATTCTTAACTTAAGTTTAGTAGAAGCGGTAGGGTTCACTTCTACAAATGGTAGGACATTCATACCGGTCACCTCATCAGTGATAAAAGATTCATGGTTGGAGTTTCTTGACCGAGTTGTTTCTCCCCAAAGGGGAAAATTGAAAACACGGATCACGGATGATGTCTATTGGGATATCTTCCAGCATACAAAGCATGTCCACTTTTTCGTTTCTTGAATACATGTCTGTTGGAGAATTTGATGACCTAAAGTACACTAGGTATACAAACTTATCAGAATAGAAAATACAATTGTTATTGGTCTAACATCACCGTAGTGTTTCTGACAGGTCAATATGTATACGTTACAAAACATATGAAATTTAAATTAAATTAAATTTAAGTTTAGAATTTAAAAACCTAGGATGATTTACATATGTAGTAATACAGCGTAATAAAATGTCAAACTTGAATTCTGATATGTCATAGTACCTAAGAATTGGCTAGGAGATGTTTTTTCAAGGTCAGTTTAAATTAATTCAAATCCATATTTTGTTCTTGTGTGGGCAGTGTGTTGTGAAGATTTATTCCCAATTTTTTTTTCCTAGTTGATTCAAGTCTTTGTTTCGGTATTTGATTCGTTTCCATGCGAGTGATTTGTTGGATGATTGGAGTCATTTTCCTTTATGTTAGGAGATTACAGAATATGTTTGCAGATATCATTATGTTAGTTTATATAATATAATTGGTCTTTTTTGCATAGTAAACGGATTTTGCATGTGTGTGGATATTTCCTAGATTATAGTCTATATGTCATTGTACTATGGAAAATTGCAGGATAGGCAGCTATAGTGGGATTTTGGCCGAGGTCTTTTTCAATTTTCTGGGCATATTTTTCTTGATAAATTGATTGTCATATTATCATATGAGTTTGCCAGGTTATTTTATATCATATTCCCAGTGATTTTACGCTCTGTTTGGTTTTGTTTGATTTAAAGTTTAGTTTTTGTTTATTTTTATTTAGACATTATTTCATTCAACCAATCTGATGTGTCTTTTATAATGTCATTTACAAGAAATGTCATATCAGTACATGTATTAAAGCGTTCAGCAAAAGTTGTGTCATTCGCGAATAAGCAAGTGAAAAGTGGTGAGCTGTTTGGAAGGTCGTTTATATATTGTCCAAGCTTTCGGAATGTTTAATTTCCATCTTCAGGGATACTACAATGAAGAATTGAACAAATTAGTGTGTCATTCGGACCTTAAGGTACTAATAACTTACATCTTTGTTGAGATTAGTTTCTATGTTGTTTATGAATGTTCTTCATGTAAAGTACGGTGAAATATAAGTTCTGAATTTGAAGTTGGCAACACATGTTTTAAATTATACACATTATACACATTAAAATTCATTGAAACGTTACTAATTAACATATTAAAAATAATAAAGTCTAAAGCATGTGTGTCTTGAGAAAGTACAATAGGTTATAAATTGTGAAAACAATTATTTATTCACTTGTCATATGCTTTGACAGTCACTGGTACCAACTGAGGGTAGTACCAACTGATATGAAATGGTTTGCCATTATTGGCCAAAGTATTTTAGTACTTTTTTTGTTAGTACCAACTGAAGGTTGGGCCAACTTGAAGATATATTAATAACTAGTAATGAGTTCAGATTGATTTGAGGAAAATTCTGTATTTTCCATTGCTAATAAAAAGGAATAAATTTCACTTAGGTGGTTGACATCCGTTTTTTTGTTCATATGATTTTTTTCCTGTGATATGGAAGCCATTTCCAGGAAAGTTCTCTTAGTTAATATTTTAACTTCTTCATAGTTCATATGATGGTCGAATTTATTCACGTGATCTGCTAGAGCACATCTTTCTGGATGGTGCCTGCAATCACTTTTATGGGATATTAATCTCTGTTTTAATAATCTTGCAGTTTGACCAATATACACTTTGTCGCAACCCTGGCAAGGTATACTATATATAACATTCCTGCTGTCTAACATTGGAACTTTGTCTTTCACTTTGGAATAAATAGACTCAATTGTAAGGACTGTTTTGTTCGCTATTTTGATATTATCTATGGTTTTGAAAAGTCTAGCAAGTTTGGGTGAAATATCTCTTAGGTACGGTAAAGAGGTAAAAATACTGGGGACAATACTGATAGTAGTCACTGTGTTATTATTCGATATATTAAGATTTATATGACTATGTAGGTGATGTGTTGAACAATATACTTTTTATTAAACTTGGAGAATAAGAATTGTCTAAAAAGAGATTTAAGAGGATTTTAAGATTTTTATTATGGAAACTTACATCTGAAATTCTCAGAACTCTGTTATTCATTTGCTTCACCAGATTTACTTTTACCGAATGTTTGTGATAGGACAGATAATTTAAATATCTTCCAGAACTGCAATCTTTCCAATACCAATCTATCAGTATTTTGTTCTCATTGGAACGTACGAATCTGGTGTCCAGAAATGGTACGGATTGTTCGACGTTTTCGGTTTCTATAGTAAACTGGATATGTGGGTCATAGTTGTGTAAGTTGTGTAAACTGGATATGTGGGTCTGAAGATGGAAATAAAACATTCCGAAAGCTTGGACAAACTTTAAAGAGTACACTTTTTCTTTTGCTGCATACCCCAATAATCAATTTGTTTCACCTAACTAGTCAGAAACGACTATCCTTTCACTATATATATATATTTATATATATATATATATATAAGAAATAGTAGGGGACGTCCCCTGAAAAATACACTGTGTTCTGTTCGATAGATATGATGGTAGTAATGTTTGTGTTCCAGTTTATCAAATAGAATACTTGGAAACACTGAGATGTAAAAAGATTCCTATTGTGGATTGGGTTATTGATATACACTAATTTCTTAGTTGTAGAAGTTATTTTTGTTTCCATAGCACATTTTTGATTTTTAAAGTTTTACCAAATGATAAGAATTATGTGATGAGAATGGGAATGAATTTGAAAAATTGAGTGAGTACTATTCGTTTCCGAAACCATGTAGTCCAACTTGGAAAATTTGTAATTATACAGAGCTTTCATCAAAATTTCAAAGTTTGATTCATTCCGAGTGGAGGTGCCTTCGAAAGGTTTTAGTTATTAAAAATTGATTTATTCGCAAAATAATTATAACTTTCGTTTCGATCGTAAAATTGAAGTTATGAATATGGTTTCGTTCAATAATTATATAATAATAATATTTATTTGCCATTCGATTTTACAAATATGAGTAATATTGGTTGTATATTACAAAGTAAATAAATACAAAGATAATCCACAAAGGCTAACCTGCACGTGGTTCTCTTGAGTTATTATACATTCATATGTTAGAATTTGAATTTTGAAATTGACACATAAAATGATAAAATGTAGAACACAATAATGATAATATACAATCCTATAATACAATAGTGATAAAGATGCCAAATAGCGCTGAATAATGTATACATTCATATGTTAGAATTTGAATTTTGAAATTAACATAATAATAATAAAAAACAAACGGATTAAAATACAATAACATACAATTGAATATGAGTTTGGAATGTATTATCATCATCCATCATTTGAAAAAAATAACTTAGGAAAGACACTTTACGCATGAGTTGAGAACATATTTTTTCTACAACGCATACAAATTTAAAAAGCATATTAAAAATATATATAATTATATATATATATATATATAATATATATATATATATATATATATATATATATATGCTCCCTAAGTCTAGAATCCAAGGAAATAGGTTTCCTACACGTGGGACAGAAATTATACAAGTATCTACCAATAAGTTTAAAAAAAGAAATTAACAAAAAAAAATTCAAAACCAAAGTAACGAATTGGCTACTTACATCGACAGTCAAATTACTATTATAAACACACCAATAACAGAACAGATACATGTATATACAATTCAATCTGAAATCTGCTAATCAATCACCATTGCTATTAATATAGTCCAAATTCTATACTTATATATTCTAACTACAATATTCATTCATTAACAAACTAGTATTTTTATTAGTCTGTAGTATTTCAGAAAGTCTTAATTTTTCATTATGTTAGAAACACTCAATCTAGCTATAAATACTATGAATATTATTATTATTATTATTGTGTGTGTACATTTTCCACTCTACATTCGTGAGTGAAGTGTATATGTATTTATAAATGTGTAGTTTACTAATTTATCACTGTTATTGTTACATTTATATAAATTCTCTCTCACATACTTTAAATTACCTTCAGTAACTTTATATTATTTTACTACTACTTAATTTTTATTACATTAGTTTAATATATTTCAAAAAGATCAAATACCGCTTTGTGTCTTGTCTTTGATTAATTTGAAATATATGATATTTTATTCAAAATCTGTTATTTATTCAAAAATGTTTATGTTTACATCGATAATCTTTATGCAAATGAACTGAATAAATATTTGTATTATTATTATTATATATATATATATATATATATATTTTATTTCATCATACAAAACTTCAAATGAAAATCTACTAATTATTATGTATACTAATATCAAAAACACAACTTGTTGCATTCTGAAAATGAGTAAGAATAGCCGGTCCAGCGGAGTTAGTTGGTGGTAACTGGCTGTTCAGAGTAACACCAGTAGATTGCAAAGTGCATGAAAATGACGACGACGACGGAGACGGCATCGGTTGCAAGTTGTTAGTACAATGAATTAATATTCATCATATGTCCAAATAGTCTACTATTTTATATGGTGCTAATTATCACCTTGTTCATGCTCCGCCCAAGTCTCGACTTTTGAGCCAATCTGTTTATTGTACCTCTATATACATGAAATAATTTTATTTGAGATGGTTTTCTTCTGTTCTTTGGAGTCCTCCAAGTAACCTTCAGCCTCCAAGTCCTCCCCGTTTACTTCCAGCCTCCAAGACGTTTTATGTTGGTTGTCGTTTCGCCTGAATCTGCTAGAAACGTTGCCGAGGAATGTCTGGAACTGTGACCTGTATTACGTTTTGGGTTAGGTAGGCGTAAATAGGTAGCAATGTCTGCCGGCATCTCACTATCTGCCACTTTGACGACGCTTGGACTTAAAACTTTGACGTCTTGATGATATACCTTGGTTATCATAGCAAATCTTTGGGTACCATACTGAACCACCTGACACAGCTTGGTTTAATTGTTATGTGGATTGATTGAAAAACATAGTATAAAGTATTCCCATTTTGATTTTATTCCAATAAATAAAACATAGAGAAGCAAGAAAAAAGTCTAGGTAATATTGAATATTAAAACCTAAATTAGTAAGAATGGTAATTACTACAGGTGAAATCAATGAAATGTATATAATAACGTCAAAATTGACATATCTTTATTTTCCCGCGCTAGTGCGGGAAAGTGAGTTTTTCCCGCGCTAGTGCGGGAAAGTGAGTTTTTAGATAGATAGATAGATAGATCCTCATTTAAATAGGATATCCTAATATACAAATCAGCTAAAAAAAGTTAAAGTAAGAGATATGTGGTACATATTGAACAATAATTGAATTGAAAAAATATACTATAAAATATATAACAAACATTAAATAAAATACATTGAAAAAGTTGGTTTAAATAATAAATATCATATGTGTGCATTTGAAACAAATTTCTTTAGTTCATTTTTGAAAATGTTCAGAGATGGGCTACTTTTAATTAGATTTGGTAATTTATTGAACTGATCGAAACCTTTGAAAATCAAAGAGTTCATAGTGTTTTTGTGATTTGTTCTATTAATATATAAATCATTATTATTTCGAGTGAAATGGTGGTGAAGATCATGATTGAAGACAATGTACTGTTTGAAATAACATGGCCCTAAATTGTTCAGTATTTTGTATACGAATATCATGGTGAAATAAAACAGTCTTTGGGAAATATATTGCCAATTTAAAACATCAAGCATAATATTAATAGGAGTATCCCTACCGCACTTCAAAATGATCCTCATACCACGATTCTGAAGTTTTTGGAGTTGAGACAATTTATTCAGATTGAATAGATATAGGATAGAGGAACAGTAGTCGAAGTGTGGCTGAACAATTGTCTTATAAACTGTGATTCTTGACTCAGTTGATAGATTATTGGCAATTCTAGAAAAAAAGAATAATTTCTTTGAATTCTTTTCATGAATATAATCAAAATGATTATCAAATGATAAAGTATTATCTATTTGGAATCCCAGATATTTAGTTGTGTTCACTATTTCAATTTTTTCATCATCAATGTTGAGATTAATATTTTTTAGGTCTATTGCCAATAGGGTATCATCCGCAAAAAAGTTCAGAAATTCGGAATCAACAAACAATGGCATGTCATTTAAATAGAGTAAGAATAGAAGGTGACCCAGAACACTACCCTGGGAAACTCCAACATCATTTGCAATTTCACAGGAGTATATATCATTCACTCTAACACGTTGTTTTCTATTGGTCAAGTAATTAGATAACCAGTTATACACTTTCCCCTCTATTCCATATCTATTCAATTTGGCTAGTAGTATAGATCTATCAATGGTCTCAAATGCTCTTCTGAGATCAAGGAACACAGCCACAACAAACTTATTATTATCCAGTTTGGTTTTGAATTCATTTAGGGAAAGTTGAACTGATGATTCGCACGAGTGCCTTCTACGGAATCCCGATTGGTTATTTATTAAAATATCATTTTTTTCAACATATTCAATCAGTTGATCATATACCGCTGTTTCAAGTACCTTCTCAATCGGAGGTAAAGTATTGATTGGTCTGAATGCATTCGCTTTGATGGTATGGGGAATTTTAGGTAACGGGACAATAGTACTACTTTTCAGTCTTTCAGGTATATGACCAGCTTCAAGAGAGGTATTGATAAGATGCAATAGAACATGACCGATAGTCTCAAAAACTTGTTTCAATATTTTGGAATTTAAAATTTCATGAATACTGCACTTATTATCCATAGAAAGTATAATTTTACGTAGGTCTGTTAATGTAAGTAATCTGAATTCTGAGAAAGTTTTATATATATTATAGTTTTTATTGCACCATGATTCCATATAGTCAATACTCTCAACTATTTCGTTTATGCTGTCTACAAAGTATCTATTGAAGTTATCTGATATTTCAGAATTATCTCTTAGTGATATAAGTTCTCCTGCTTTTTCAAATTGCAAACAATTTTGAAAGTCTATGTCATCACCATTAACTAGCGTTGTAAGAGTTTTCCACATTTGTTTAGAGTTATTTCTGTATCTGTCGATTTTTTCAAAATAATATTGATCTTTTTTCCTATTCAACACATTAACAACATCATTTCTCATTCTCTTGAATGTTTCCCAGTTATATTGTTTATCTGCATTTGGACAGTTTCTGAACGCTCTGTATGCCCGATCACGATGTTTGATTTTGCTGTAAACTTCATTATCAAACCATGGAAAATGACTGCTATGACTACAATTTTGTATTGGGGAAATATCATCAATAACTTCATTACATTTATTCAATATTTCTTGATAAAGAATTTCAACATCAGTAGAATTCAGTGACCATTCACATGATATCAAGTTGATTTTTATGAGATCCAAATTATTTTCACTGAAATTTCTATATCTTCTTATTGTTTGATTTACTTTGTTATGAATGTTATTGAAGTTTACAGTGATTGTTGAGTGGTCTGTTATATTTGGATATAAGTGCACATGAGCTCGACATCTACTCTCGTTTGTTAAGACATAATCTATAAGAGTTTCGCTATGGTTAGTAACTCTAGTTGGTTCGTTGATTATTTGAGAAATACCATATGTGCTGAGGAGGTTTTTCATTTTTGTAACATAAAAACTATCATCAAAGTAGTTTAGATTGAAGTCGCCTACTAAGATACACTGAAGTTTTGTCGCACTAGTTGGGAAAGTAACACTTTCAAAACTCAAATGCGTGCGGGAAAGTGGGTAAAAAAACACGGTCGTAGAAAAAATATTTTCTGCATTTCACTTGATTCCTATTCCCTATTCTCCGCTCCTCTGTTTATCTAATTATTCATGACCTTCGCGAATTAGTCGGCATATTGCGCGTATAAAACCTGTGGCCAAAAAGGGCCGTATGTTTGCAGTGTATTTATCGCCGAGACCCCTGATTGTGCCATTGTCATGATAATTTAATATCCTAATACATTTAACGACACCCTAATTTAACCCTCGGAGATACTAACAGCCGCGGGGGGAGGAGGAGGAGGCGACAGATTTCACGGCAGTTGCACTCTCTTATTGCGATTGTTATATCGACTGATTGTACTTGTTTTCGGAATACGTCGTTTGTAAAAATCGCATTAGGAAAATGTGTCCAGAATGAATCCGAACTTTTGCAACAAATTTGGATTGGCAAGCTTGCGCAATGATTATTTCTTGATGGAAGCCAAAAATCCATCCATCAAAAATATATCTTAAAATTATTGGTAAAACAGTACCTACGGCCAATCAAATGTTTTCAATGTAGTAGTAGTAGTAGTATTTTATTAATCACCAAATTACATGAATTTATAAAAGCATACAATAGAAAAAATGGGCGATTAATATAGGTAGAAGGAAAGGTTTATCAAACCGAGTCTTATTACTGAATTTATATCAGCGGAAACATAGGTATTGATGATTCACTTAAGTTTTTGGAAAACTTGTCTGTGAAACATCAATATCGTAATTCTTTCCTTTGAAGATGGTCAAGATATAATGTATTTTGAGATACTCGGGCAAACATTATAATGCTTATATTTCTAAGTAGTATTAACAATATCAATAGTAGTGAATAATATTCTTAGTATACTACAAAAAAAGACACATTAAATATAACTAAAATCTAAAAGTATAAAATCTCTAAACGTGTAGATAATGTAAAAATGTAAAACATAAAAATTTTAATGTGTAAACGTATAAAAATATTAAATGTTACTATATAAAATACAAAATACAAACTCGTGTTAAATTAAAAGTATTCAATGTGCTAGGTGGGGATGTAAAAATAATGTGAAAATTGAGAGATTAATTCAGTAAAATTTGTTCATAGTAATGTTATATTTTCATTTTTGAGCCATTTGATCACTGTAATCTTGAATAACTTAAACACATATTCCGTTTTTATATGATCTGAAGAAAGATTGAATAATTTGGGTGCAATATATGTAATTGATCTTTTTCCAATAGCTTTGTTCATTTTCGGTATATCTAGGCTACTCGCTTCTAGTCGGGTTTCATGTCCATGTTGATGATTTTTGAACTTATTTCTGTTGTGAAATATAAATATTGATAATTGTCCAAAGTAAAGATATCTCAAACTCATCAGTTCACAATATTGGAATATTTGTGCCGATGGGAAACAAAAATTTAAATTATAGATAATTTTGAGAAATCGTTTCTGTAATACCATGAGCGGTTGTACAGTTGTACTATAGACCCCACCCCATCCTAGATTTCCATACATTAAGAGAGACTGAACTAACGAAAAATATGTACTGCGCAGATCATTGATACTCAGTATATTTTTAGGTGTTCGAAAAACATACAAAAGGGCTCTGAGTCTTTTACAAAGATAGTCTATATGTATTTTCCATTTTAGATTTTGGTTAATGTGTATTCCGAGATATTTAACTGAACTGGATTTTTTTAGAGTTATGTTCTTATTTCTGCTGGTTAAATGAATATTGATGTTTTGAGCATTAGGAAAATCATGACTATTACTACAAAAGGAAATGTAAGATGTTTTATCAATATTCATTGTCAGGAAACTATCATCAAGCCAATTAACTATAGTGTCAATATCGTTTCTTGTATGAGATATTACATCTTCCCAGGTTGTTCCATCAATTATTAGCACTGTATCATCAGCATATGAGACCAATTTTCCAGAAATATCAATGGATAACATACCGTTCAGATATAATATAAACAGGATTGACCCTAAAACAGTACCCTGGGGAACTCCGTATTTAATTTCTAATGGGTCGCTCAGTACGCCGTCTATTTTAACCATTTGTACTCTTTCATTGAGGTAGTTTCTGATTAGATCATTTGCCAGACCTCTGATACCAAGATTATTCAATTTCGACAGTAATTTTTCACGACTAATGGTATCGAAGGCCTTGGCCAAATCGATAAATACTCCCAGGCATGGTCTTTTTTATCTAAGTGTCCATATATTTGTGTGACTAAGTTAACTATGGCATCAGAAGTTTATCTTCCATTTTGGAAACCAAATTGGAAATCTGAAATTATATGATGTCTCTCTGTGAAAGCCATTAGACGTTTTTTGAAGATTTTTTCGAATATTTTCGCCAGATTGGATATTATGCTAATTACTTTGTTTTTTGCGCCCGACTTAAATACAGGTTTAACAATTGTTATTTTGAAGTTTGAAGGGCATATGCGAGTGGTAAAAATAGCGTTTATCAAAATACATAAAGGTTTCGCTATATATTCGTGTTTGAGTCATGAGTCATCAGATAAGAAATAGCATCGCAGTCAACAATAAAGAATGAAAACAAACTGAAGTTATGAATCATTTTGATCTCAATGAACTCTAGTGGTCGATGAGTTTTAGATGCTCCTTCCCATCCCAGTAGGCCGTGACTTTCCACCAAGCTATGATAAATAATTTTCTCCTGTTTCAAGTCAAAAATATTGTTTCGTTGTCGGAATTTGTCAAGTACATGACGTAATTTCTTCAAAACAAAGTTGATATGTTCATCCCATCGCAAATGCGTATCCTTTATCATTCCCAAATACTTATTATATTTTACTGAGTCTATTTCAAGGTTATCACGTATAGTCTACTCGACAAGTTGAAAATGATCCAAAATCGAGATACTGCTGTTAAAATTATGTGTGATAGCTCATTGGATCCGGATAACGCCTAGAAAAATGTGCCAAAAGCGTGTATTAGCACATAAAAAATTGCAAAAGTTATAAACAATTGAAGATGAAAAAAAATGGCATTTCGTTTTTTGCCAATATTTCATAAACTATGATATTTAAGAAATTTCAAAAAAAGATTCTGGAAAGGAGGAAATTTCCAATAAAAAACTCCCAGCTCCCAGAACTCTATCTCCATTATTTATAATTTTAATTTAACGCTGAAAATGGGTCTCCGAGCGACATTTTTAGGTTGCGCGCGCGGCGTCAAAAGCGAGTACGACACATTAATTAATTTATTTAAGGTAATAAATACTTTTTTTTAGATTTGAAAAAATTATGGTGTATTCGGAACACTATAAATAATTCATTCCCGTTGGAAATTTTACTGAAAGTTTATTTTTCAACAAGTTAAACGATTGTTAACTAACAAAATTTTCTCGAACTTCTGTCTTAATTGTAAATGAAAAAAAATGTTTAAATAATTGTCGTAAAAATTTTTCGCTCCGTAGAGCCTTTCTTATATACATACTTAAAAATTACACCATAAAAGTTGAAAAAATTTCATACTTTGTTTATAATAATTTTTGTACTTGAACAAAAACAAAAAAATCCAAGTAATGTTTTAAAAAAAAAATTTTCTCTAATCATCATATTATCGTTTTTTATCAATACAAGATATAAATTGATTTGCAAAAAAAAAATTTCCCGCCATTTGATGATCAATTTTTTATAAACAAATTGATTATTTCAATATTTTTGGAAAATATTTTTCCACAACTTCATTATATTACAAATATTATGATTTTTAAAAAAAAATTTTTTAATAAAATTTTTAATTTTTATAATGTTTTTTTTTATATTTCTATAAAATTAGTTTTATTTTTAAAATTTTTTATAATTTTTTTATTTAGATTTTGCTGAAACTTCTGAAATTTACAGTAACAACCATATACAAATAAGTATAGAAAAAAACATTCCCAATTTTGCCCAATTCCAATTCCCAAAGTACAATAAAAATTTTTTTAAAAAAATCTTAAAATTAAAAATTCATTTATAACAAAATTGGTGAGTTAATAAACAATGGAATTGTTGATAAACAAAATTATTTTTTTGTTTCTTCATAGAGGACTGTCAATTATAATTATTAGAAAAAAAATTATTTCCTAACTAATTATTTAAACAATAAAAATATAAAAAAACTATTATAAACAATTAAAAATTGTTATTAAGAAAACATTTGTTTTTCAAAAATCATAATATTTGTAATATAATGAAGTTGTGAAAAAAAAAAAATCATAATATTTGTAATATAATGAAGTTGTGAAGAACATTTTTTCAAAAATATTGAAATAATCAATTTTTTTTTTTCAAGTACAAAAATTATTATAAACAAAGCATGGATATTTTTTTAACTTTCATGGCCTGATCTTGTTGAGTATGTTTATAAGGAAGACTCTACGAAGCGAAAAATTTTTACAATTATTTGAAAAAAAAATTTCATTTACAATTAAGACAGAAGTTCGAGAAAATTTTGTTAGTTAACATTCGTTTAACTTGTTGAAAAATTAACATTAAGTAAAATTCCCAACGGGAATAAATTTCATAGTGTTCCGAATACAACATGATTTTTCAAATTTAAAACATATTTAATACTTTAAATAAATTAATTAATATGTCGTACTCGCTTTGACCCGCTAAAAATGTCAGACCCATTTCACAAATTAAAATTATGAATAATGGAGATAAAGTTCGGATGGGAACTTTTATTGGAAATTTCCTCCTCTTTCAGGATTCTTTTAAAATTTCTTAAATATCGATAGTTCAGAAATATTGGCAACAAACAAATGCATTTTACTTCAATTGTTTTATAACTCTTACAATTTTATGGCGCTTTTCTAGGCGTTATTCTGGATCCAATGAGCTATCACACATAATTTTAAGAGCAGTATCTCTATTTTAGACCATTTTCAACTTGTCGAGTAGACTAGTACTGAAAATCCCAGGGTGTGGTATCATAAATGGCAAAAGGTAGAAAACAGGTTTTTTCACTATTTACGGTAAGCAGCAGTGTGTAATAAATATAATAAATAGAAAAAAAAAACCTTTTCAAAGACAAGCTTTTATTCAAATGCGCTAAAAAGTAAAACATAATTGCTTTTGAATCTATAACTCACGGAATCACCTACGTCGCATATCCAAAGCAATTATTTTTTACTCTTTAGCCTCTTTTAAAAGTTTTTTTTATTATTTATTTTATTTTGTGCTTTTTAGTAAGTACGCCTTAATCTATACATTTTTGTTAATGCATCGTCATTATGAGGCCTTTTTCTTTTTTTCCTTTTCCGAGCTATCCAGTTCTTCAATGTGGAGACCACCTTAAGATTAACTCGCCATCCTGGACGAGCTGCCATCTTCAATTCATGAATTCTGCTGAAAAATCAATGATCCTCGACTAAATTCATAATCTCCGACCCCAAAAACTCCGACATACCAATTTTGAATAGAAACGGTCTATTATCACAAAACTTGTTCACCATCTTGGAGCCGCCATCTTGAATTTATGAATTTTGACAATAAATTCATAATCTCCCCGGAAAACCTCCACATACCAATTTTGAATAGAATCGGACCATAATCACAGAGATCGTCAGCCATCTTGGAGCCGCCATTTTGATTTGATCAATTTTGACAAATTTTTTATAATCTTCGACCCTGTAAACTCCCGCATACCAATTTTGAATCGAATCGGACCGTAATTACAAAACTCGTCCGCCATCTTGAATTTATGAATTTTAACAAAAAAACTTGATCTCCGACTTTGAAAACCCCCACATACCAATATTGAATAGAATCGGAACATAATCACAGAGATCGTCGGCCATCTTGGAAATGTCATTTTCATTTTATGAATTTTGTCAAAAAATTCGCACCATCCATTTGGTATACACGTTTCAAACAGACAATGACGTGGTTTCCTTGTATTCATCCCTAATTTTTGAAATTTAACATCTATTTTATACTACGTAATATTTCTTTTCGATTTAGTTTTTCAAGTCTCAAATCAGTCAATTCGAAATTGATATGTACCTTAGAAAAAGTTACAATTTGTATGCATTGAGGTATTGAGTGTCTCTACCGTACAACATTGCAAATTAATATTTTTTAATAGTGTGCTTTGGAAAAATGAATGATCCAATTTTAAAACGTCAAACTTTTGTTGGTGGTTTTGACTGATTGTGATACCAATTATAATAGAAAAATGTCGATATTAGGTTACAGTAATGAATATTTCTTGAATTTATCAATAATTTATGGTGAGTGCAATAGAATTGCATGTAGAACATGCCGAGTATTTCATGAAAGATATCCACAATTTCCGAAGCTGAATAATAATGTGATAAATCGACTACTGAAAAACTGTTGGTTGAATGGAACCTTTCGTCCAAAAATCATTCGTAGAAAGCCTGAAGTTGATGATGATGACAATGGCAAAACAGTTTTGGGATTTTTTCATGCATTTCCAAATGCTTCTCTACACGAGGCTGAAAGGGAGATAGGTATACCCTACGTGACAATTAATCGCATTCTTAATAAGCATAAATGGCATCCCTATAAATTCTAGTGTGTCCAACATCTGAAAGAGACTGATTTGCCTCGTAGAGTGGAATTCTTTGAATGGTTACTTGTCAAGATTCAAGAGGATGAACATTTCCCTGACAATATCATATGGACAGACGAGGCCAAGTTTACAAAAAATTGAGTTTTCAATAGACACAACAGTCATTAGTGGCAATTTAATG
The DNA here is from genome assembly GCA_018342105.1 of Gonioctena quinquepunctata. Taxonomy (NCBI): domain Eukaryota; kingdom Metazoa; phylum Arthropoda; class Insecta; order Coleoptera; family Chrysomelidae; genus Gonioctena; species Gonioctena quinquepunctata. Next base: position 920 of record JAFIRS010002469.1, on the reverse strand, counting down.
TATTTTGTGCCATAAGAATGGGTCAATTTTTTATATCGAGTTTTATGATGATAATTTGAATGCAACAAAATATGAAGATTCACTGAGAAATGAAATTCAAATGATTTTAAATAATAGGCCAGGGAGAGAACGTGTATGGTACCAAATGGATGGTGTTCCACCCCATAATTCTCGTTCAGTAAGCGAAGCTTCAACTGAAATCTTCGAAGACAGATGGATTGGTAATAATGGACCTTTTCGTTGGCCTCCTAGAACACCAGATGGCAATCCATCACATTATTTTGTGTGGGGTTTCATTAAAAATATGGTTTACTCCAACCCAGTAACAACAATGGAAGATATGAAATCGAGAGTTAAAACTGCTTTCAATAGTTAACTCCAGACTCACTCAGAAGCGCTACACTTGAAAATCTTTTGAAGAGATTACATGTTTGTTTAAGTAGAGGTGGATATGTGTTCGAACATATTTTTAAATACACTGACAATTGAATTAACTTACTAATTCATGAAATCATTTTCAGTTCGTGTGTCAGCGTTAATAAAACTATTGTTCGAAGAGAAGTTTCATTTGATGGTTGAAGAGTGTTTTAATAATTATTTATTCATTGTATTATCTGTGACTGATGAAGGAACATCGAACGGAATCAGTTGAATTTCAAAAATAAGTGATGAATACAAGGAAACCACGTCATTTTCTGTTTGAAACAGTTTATTCGAAAACGGTTCGAAATCGAAATAGGATTATCTCAACAAAGTCAATCTGAAATTGGATGAAGAGCTCAAAAATGTGGAAATATACAGCGTGTTCTATTGGAAAAAATTGACTACCACTCATTACTTCATGTGAACAAAGTATCTGCATTTTTTAAAGAGGCAAATAAAAACATGACTCGAAGTGAAGATCCTCATGGTATCCAACC
>JAFIRS010002468.1:0-211998 GCA_018342105.1 Gonioctena quinquepunctata | reverse complement strand
TGATATATACCACGGAGGGAACCCATCTACGGAGACGGAAGGCCTAGTCGGCTGGGAGGTCTTACAGCTCGTCAATATCAGCACTGGTCCGTGAAGGTCAACTAAATTCACGCCGATATGGGGGTCTGAAATCAACTATCGAACCACCCAAGACCATCTTCATCGTAACCGCTGAAACCCAAGTTTCTGCTAGAACCGCTGAGACCAGCTTCAAGAAACTAGCCTTCATCTCTTTCATTCAAGATCTCCGAAGGTATATTCGTGGTACCAACAACTGGAGGAATCATAGGTGTAAATGTTCGAATTTGATCAGAGTCAAAATTACTGGTTTCTTTTATGTAATTTTTCCATTCTTTTAAGAGAAGTTCAATACTCTTCTAGTATTTGTTAATTTTTTTATCTTTATCTTGTTCAATAATTTTAATTCCAACTGGAATAAATTTGTTAAGTTGATTTATTGCATATTTATTTGCCTTCCCATACAAGCTAGGTAACATTTATTTAATTTTATTTATCTTTGACTTTTGTCTTTAGCAAGTCTGGCGCCCAACTCTGGAACTAGTCAAGTTAATTAATGTATAATTTTTTTAGTGGACAAATTTGATTAACTAGGAAAAGTCATTAATTGAACCTTACTCACGGCCTAACCGTATCCATCTGAGCAGCCTATCGGCGAAGTGATTTCACCTTTTTAAATTTGAATCATATAATTTAAAATCTGGGGTTCAAAAGTAAGGGGTGTTGCAACCTGCGGATTATAGGTGTCGAACGCGCATAAAAACTCAGAGTCTAATCATTTAAATAACGATCTGACTCATGGTCCTTCCCCCATTATATTGTCAGCTGATTACCTGATTTCCTCTAACTTCTGAAAAAAAAAAATTACTAATTATTTATCAATAATTGAGGAAGGAAAAAATAATCCAAATTTCAGTTATAAATGGAAGTCAATAATAATAACATTATATCTCACAAAATTATTATTATATGTATTCGTTCTCATTATTTGAGTCTTATTCTCTACCATCAGATTCAAATTCACAGTCGCTTATTCTGTAACTATAATCTAAGCTATCCAAAACATTTCTTCTCTCTATTCTTCTTTCACAGCTTCTTCGAGATCTGTACAAATGCCACTTGTATAGAAATATACAAAATAAAAATATCAAAATAGTTCATATCACATATACGATGCATATGAATATTATGCTAGAATTGAAATTTATATCAGAATTGTTAGCCTAAGAGATTTATTGGAGCAAAGAAAGATAGAAGGACTAATTCACAAGTTCAAAAACGCGTTAAATCTTGCTATTGCGAATTGAAAAACGACTGAAGGCTCATCGGATTCGTTGTAACATATTAAAAATGTGGGAAAGTTACAAACCCACACATAAGCAATTGCAAAACTTACAAACAATTGGAAATTCCAAGGAAAAAGAGTCTATATTTTCGCAAATAACTCGAAAACTGTTAACGTGGAGAAATGAAATAAAAAATTCTTGACCAGGAGGAATTTCCTAAAAGTGTCGCTTTGTCGTTACGCAGCCTTGAAACTGGACGCTGCTGATATTTTTTGTATACTATTGAATAATAATAAAAAAAAATAAAAAAATGTGTTTGCCGTGGTCATATGCCACTCTGCCCCAAAGCTTATGATCGCTTACTAATGTATTGTTTTGTTAGGGTAGGTGGCATATGACCACGGCTATCCCCCGAACATCACTATGAATATGTATCAAATACATTAAAATATATAATGGGTAAGTTGTTTATTTCATTTTTCAAACTATATGAGTTATTCGTTTGGTCCAATTTTTTTTTGGTAGATATTTCATTACTCAGTAAAGTCGCCTATTGCTGAATCTTCAATAGTTAATGAGGTATATGCCATGATCGTAATTTATAAAAAAACATCGATATTTATAAATAAATGCATGTAACTAATGATCATCCATAATTACAAAAAATATTTTTAAAGATATAGGCGTTAATAACTAAACACATCAAATGACCGCCCTAATTTCTAGATAATAACATAATATTTCAAATTTTTTCAATTAATATTTAATAGTTTAAAAAATAGTTATTCGCAACGGCCGGTTTCGAACCAGCGTAACGACACAGCGCTCACCGCGAGGAACCCTATTTTATTTTGAACATTGAATGAGAATCATTAATGATAGAGATGAAGTTCCAGAAGTCAAAATTTGTTTTTTCGGAAATCTCCTGCTTTTTAAGAATTTTGTTGTAGTTTCTTTAACTTTAATAGTTATTTGCAAGAAATTAGACCCCTTCTTTGCAATCTCCAATTGTTTATAACTTTTTCAATTGTCATTACAAATTCAATGAGTCCTCACACGTATTTTAATTACCAGTAGTAAGAATTAACACGTGTTTGAACTTGTGAATCAGTCTATATAGGGTTTGGAGCGTAACCTTGAACTCTCTCCTCAGTTTTCGACTATTTGAAGTACTTGGGGTATAATGAGCAGTTACTGCTCACCTTCAGTTTATTTGAGGATACTGTTAGAGTTGAGACGCCTCAGGTGATGAGAATGAACAAACATAATTATAATTTTGTGAAATATCATGTTACTAGCTGACCCGACAGATGTTGTCCTGTCCTAATTTCTATATTCCTGAAAACTCTCGTCCGCGTAGAATTTATTCTTTCCTATGTTTTTGTGTTGTTCCATCTAAGTTATGCCTTTGAATCTGCCCGCTTCCCGTTATCCCGTTTTCCCTTTATCCCATTTTTCCGTTATCTCGTTATCCCATTTTTCAGTTATCCCGTTTTTCCGTTTTTCGTTATCGTTTTCTTCCGTTATCCCATCATACCGTTATCCCGTTATTCCTTTTGTTATCCCGTTTTTCCGAAAAAAAATGGGCAAATCGGTCCAGCCATTCTCAAGTTATGAGCTTACCAACACAAAAATAAATTAATTTTTATTATATATTATGTCCACGAAAACTTTTCCAGGACAAAGAAATTTCCAATAACTTTTCTAATAATTCTTTCTTTCCCTAAAACTCTCATTTGGAGCATTACGAACATAAAAAGCAATTAGTCAAATCGGTGCAGCCATTGTTTTTATAAAATAAATAAAATATTACAATGACCGAGATTCGTTCCTGGGACCTTTTTCTTGGTAGGCGACAGTGTAATCGCTGAGCTATTTCCTCGTTTGGTATTAAATGACTTGATAGTCTTTTTTTCGCCAAATTTCTTATATACCAGGATTTTCCAAATTTCGGGCAACTTTCCAGATTTTTTTTCGTATCAACCATCCCCGGGCTATAACGAGCATTGAAAAAAATCCAAATCGGTCCAGCCGTTCTTACGCTTTGCGCTTACAAATAATCAAGATTCATTTTTATTATATAGATTATTATCAACTGCCTTTGATAATTAACATTTGCAATGTTTTTCTTTTCTCAATTATTGATAAATGATCAATTCTCATATATTATTATATTTCATTCAAAAATCATATTCAGGCTGAGAAGATAATACAGTATCATACTATCATGACAAACAAAAAATTGAGAGGGAGAAATCTTGCTTAAATTGAGTCTATCATATCGAAAATTATTGTATTCAATATTGGAGAAACTACCTTTATCTGACAATATAATGGGGGAAAGATCGTCAGTCAGATCGTTATTTAAAAGATACTATACTCTGGAAACCTATAACCCCCAAGCTGATGGTCTTTTCTTCACTGGAAGCACAACTGATTATGAATTTTATCATTCAGATAATATATTGGAGAGGGATGAAATTATTTTGTACCCCCGCTTTTTATTTCCAATCTATAGGGGTTGCTGACGAATAATACCCCATGTTCAATGCAGATGATGATTCTTTTTCCATTTAATATCATGTAAACTTAAGCTCAACAAATTTTCAAGTGTATTGAAATGGTTTTTTAATATTTTTATTCTCACAGTCAGCACTACCCCTATTGCTGACGCTCAGATTCTTGAATAATTGTCGGAAAAAAAACATTTCCCAAAAAATCGTGAGGGATGAAATGATTTTGTCATTTGCAACGATGCATCCCGGACTATAATGAAATAATAATCTACGTAAAAATTCACATTATTGATAATTTTCACACTGACCTCTAGATCGGGGATATTAGCATAATTCAGGACAATCTGATAAGAAGCATTGAGTTGAAATTGTAGTGGGCTAGTGTTGTTTGGTTTGATTTGTTCTATAATAAATCCTTTCACACACGTTGAAATGAATAGTGATGCCAGCCATATACCATTGACCATGTTGGAAATCTGAAATAAATAATGTTTCACTTAATTATTCAGAATAGGAAGTTCTTCAGAATAATTATTGCCCAGATTAGGAAATGATTGTTGATCTGGTATAAACCCCACATCCCAATCCAAATAAAAATTTCATTTATATTTTTATAAAGCACCTATCAAATGTAATATATACATATCGGATGTGTATGGTAATTCTCGAAATTGTATCTGATTGTGGATAGGTTCGGAATTTGGCTTTTCGTCATAGTGATCCATTTGCAGAAGATAGCGAAAAATTCTCCATTCTCCATGACTTTCACACTGGAATATTTACCATACGCTATCGTGTTAGGGGGAGTTTCTCAAATTCTCAGAGGTTTGTTGTAATTTCAATTCGTTTTTTAATTTAATTTATTATCTATTTTTGAGTTTCTTCAGAAATATACAACTGTATTATATCATATATAGCGAAGTTTTCCATTTCAAATAATATGTAGCTCATTATTTTTTTCTTGAAATAGTTAAGATGTTTTGTGAGCTGTCTAGCATTGATAGACAAAAATGAAGGTGTGCCATAGCCAATTGTCAGAATATTTAATATCGGCCAATTACCGATTTGAAATATCAAAACAAAAATTCTTTCAATTTCTATCAAATGTTGAGCAAAAACAAAGCCGGGAATTTTAAACGATATAATAATACATCTTTATTTGAAATAGAAAACCTAATAGACATATCTATGAGTGAAAAATATTTATAAGAATATTTCTAAAAAAATAGCAAAGTCATACATAAAAAAATTTAAGGTAACATGTAGATAGATAAATTATATAATTATTACAATACAAATATTTGGTTTGGTTATAGATTGCTCATATCCACCAATAAAATAGTGAAATCGAGCGATAAAATTGTAAAATCGTATGATTGAAAATAATAAATGATTAATGACAATGAACTATACCTATAATAATACTTATACAATTGGGGTTTCTATCACTATTACAGCATTCAATTCTTTCACCTATTTTATATTTATTTATTTTCTACAAATTCTTTCAGTGCTGTTTTAAACTCTCCCAAATTGGTTAATTTTTTTAATACTACAGATAATTCATTGAATTTTTGGAAACCTTTAAAAAATAACGAGTTCATGGTACTTCTGACTGCCGTTCTGTTTATATGTATATTATTTCAATTTTTAGTGTTGTAAGTATGAATGTTTTTATTCGAATTGAGGTAGTGTTCAAAATATTCAGGTGCCATACCATTTACAATTTTGAATACTAGAATCATTGTGAAGTAGTGGAGCCTACTTTCAGCTGACAACCAATTTAAACAATCAAGCATACTTTTTACGGGAGTAAGACGATTTGTTTTCAAGATTACCCTCATCCGTCGATTTTGTAGTTTTTGTAGCATATTTAGTTTATTGAGGATGAATAAGGATAATATAGACGCACAATAATCAAAGTGTGGTTGAATGATAGTATTGTAAACTGTAACTTTGAACTGTTATGATGAAAGTTCATAAAGAATTAAGAGGGTAGGCCTATTTCTGCTCCGAACGTTAATGATATTCACCTGAAAATCCATTTCAGGTGAATATCATTTCAGTGAAATCATTCACGTTCTGCTGGTATTGCAAAGAAATTATTCTGTTTAAATATTCATAAAAAACGTAAATTGTTTCTTCCACTTCACATGGCACTTATCTCTGTATGGAAAATGTTGAACTATTCTACTAAAAAAATATAGTTTTTTTGAAATTTTTTTATAGAAATATTCTGTCAAAATTCAAAAAATTGTCCAGTTGAAATTCAAGGTATTTGACCGTTGACACAATTTCAATTTTTTCATTATTTATTCTGTGGTTTATACCGTTAATGTCTAGGGAACTATATCCATATTTTGTTGTGAAGATCATTGCTTTTGTTTTTGTTACGTTCAACTTTAATTTGTTGGTGCATAAATACTCATCCACAGTTTCTGAAATCCTGTTCATTTTATGAATAGCTCTATCTAGTTTCATATCACTACAGCAAAGCAAGGTATCATCAGCAAAGAGGTTTATGAACTCCTTTTCAACGAAAAGTCCAATATCGTTTAGATATAAATCAAAAAGGAGAGGGCCCAGCACTCTACCCTGAGGGACACCAATATCAATATCTATTTCGTCGGATAGCGTATCTTCAAAACGAACTTCCTGTTTCCATTTTTTTAAATAATCACTGAACCACTTTAACACTGATTTGTTGACAATATAAACAGGATGTTCATAAAATCAGATGTGGAATCATCTGTGAAAAAAACCTTCCAAAATTTTTTGAATAGTCTAGAAAACTACTTCCCGCTAAACACGCTGGACATTGAACTACATCTGATAGATATTCTGAAAGGCTACTCAAAGAAATCGAAATTGATTGCATTTCATTCAGATAGTTATTTGATTTTCTATTCCAGTCTTATTAAGAACTCATAAAGATGAATGAGAAAGAAATGTTTTCAAAGAGGTACTCAGAAATCATTCGTAAATTGACGAGGAGAGACATCGCATTCACTAGGTCATATTTTGTGACGAAAATCTATTTCACGCTCCACGATCATCAGGAAGACCGGAAGAAATGGAACACATTTTCAGAAGCATCTCACTTTGCAAAGATGGAAGAAGTTAGAATCATTTCTTTTGGAGAGACACTTTGAAATTAGTGTTTTCTGACATTAAACCCTGTTTATATTGTCAACAAATCAATCTATCATACCCCATGACAGGTTTTAATGTCAGAAAACACTAATTCCAAAGTGTCTCTCCAAAAGAAATGATTCTAACTTTTTCCATCTTTGCAGAGTGAGATTGCTTCTTGAAAATGTGTTTCCATTTCTTCCGGTCTTCCTGATGATCGTAAGCGTGAAATAGATTTCGTCGACAAAATGTATTGAAGACCTAGTGAATGCGATGTCTCTCCTGGTCAATGTTACGAATGATTTCTGTGAGTACTCTCTTTGGAAAACATTCTTCTTCCTCATTCATCTTTATGAGTTCTTAATTAAGACTGAATAGAAATCAAATAACTATCTGAATGAAAATGCAAATTTTCAATTTCAGATTTTTTCTTTTGAGTTAGTGCCTTTTCAGAATATCTATCAGATATAGTTCAATGTCCAGCGTGGCTTTAGCCGGGGAAGTAGTTGTTTTCTGTTAGACATTCACAAAAAATAACTTCATTTTAATCGTGGATTTTTCAATTCACAGAAAAATCTTTCTATCAATATTCAATTGAGAATGTTTCCCTTTTCAACACTCTAACACCTTTCCATCAATCCCATACTGTTTCAATATCACATAATTCCTCTATCAATTGTTTCAAATACTCTCTTTAGGTCTGAATATACAGCAATAAATATTTCTGGCTATCTAAGTTAGTTTTTATATTACATATTGTGAGCTGTAATGCTGTTTCACATGAGAATTTTTTTCGGAAACCCGATTGATTTTCTATCAAAATTGAATTTTGAGTGACGTGATGTGATAACTAGTCATAGACCGCAACTTCCAAGATTTTTCCAATTGGGAAAGTATTAGTGGGACGAAATTCCACGGCTTCATTGGTGTTAGCAATTTTTCAACTTCTGGTGTATTATTCCTGTGTGCAGAGATGTATTAATTAAATTCAGTATAATATGACCAATGGTTTCAAATAGTTCTTTGATCATTTTACAGTTTGGCGTTTCATATACAGAAAATTTATTGTCTAAGCTCCTAACTATTTTTCGCAACTCTTTCATAGAGAGAATCTCAAAGTTTTCGAATTTGAAAAATGAATTATTGTTTACATTATGCCAACGTTCCGTAATGCTATTATTTTGTATAATATAATTAATACTATCCACAAAATAATTATTGAAACTACAAGCTATTCCTACACTTTCTTTACCATTTTTTTATTCACATTAGAATCCAAGCATATGCAATTGGAGACATCTTGGCCCTTATTGTTAACCAGTTTCTTCAAGGTTCTCCACATTTCTTTGGGATTATGTCTAGATCCGCGCGCATTCAGCTGAAATTTTAGACCAGGGTCGATAATTTTTGAAACAAAAAAAATCATAGTAGAATGAAACTCATTGGAAAAGGAAGAGAATATAACAAAAATGAAAGGAAAAATAATTTACCGGCGATCTGGGGTCGGAAAGTGGAAGGGGGTGAGTTTTTAAGGGTAAAAAACGGTTTTTCTCGATTTCCGGCAAAACTACAAGTCCTATGGAAAAAAATTTGTAGGTAATGAAAAGATCTACAACTTTGGTAATCACACTTTTTTCAAATAATCCCAAAATGTATGTGAAAAATTCAAATAACCAAGTTTTTGGTTTTTTATTTTTATCTTTTACAAAAAAAAAATCCACGAAATTTGGTGGAAACCCACCTTTTTATGTCCCAAACACACTGTAATTTTTTTGATTCAAAATGTATTTTTCCACCTTATTTTGACATAATATCGAAAAAGCACCCTCATTTTCAATCAGAAATTCTCCCGTCAAAATATCAGGTTTTTTAAAAAAGTCGGTTAGCTTTTTGTTCGTTAGAATTTCTACTTTCTGGTAGTGTAAAAAAAAATACATTACCATTGTAAATGTTCTCAGAAAATGCAAAAAGAAATAACAGGTAGTAAGGCCCAGACCCTCCTAGCCCCTTCCCCACTTCTCTATGAAATACCTTTTGATGGGCTAAAATTTTCCGTAGGTCACTCAGGTATATAAGTTATCTCAAAATAGCAATAAATAGGCATCTACGCATATAATTTAAAGAAGATTCTACAATATTCTCAAAATATTGTAGATGTCTCATTAAATTCGGATTCGAGTTTTTTTCGTTTCTTTGCATTTTCTGTCAAAGTAATGTACTTTTTTTTTATACCATCAGAAAGTAGAGATTTTAACGAACAAAAAGCCCTCCGACTTTTTTCAAAAAGCTGATATTTTGAAGAGAGAATTTTCGATTGAAAATTAGGGTGCTTTTTCGATATTAAGTCAAAATAAGGTGAAAAAATGAATATTTCAAATCAAAAAAATTACAGTGTGTTTGGAACATGAAAAACGAGGGTTTCACCAAATTTCGTGGAAATAAAAATAAAAAACCAAAAACTAGGTTATTTGAATTTTTCACATAAATTTTTAGGTTATGTGAAAAAAGTGAAGATTCAAAAGTTGTAGATCTTCACATTACCTACAACTTTGCCATCCAAGTTTTTTCCATAGGACTTGTAGTTTTGCCGGAAATCGAGATAAACCGGTTTTTACCCTTAAAAACTCACCCCCTTCCACTTCTCGCCCGTAAATTTCCTTTAATTTTTGTTATGTTCTCTACCTTTTCCAATGGGTTTCATTTCATTATTTTTTTTCACTTTTTACCATTTTCAAAGGCTTCAGCACTGGTCTATTTGGCCAATGGAAAGATAGGAAATAAGCCATCCTTTTCATTGTGTATAATCGTTGAGTTCAGCTAGCCGCAATATGTTTCCACTGCTGTATATCCCTGGAAGTGGTGCCAACTTTAACTGCAGGTTTGACCACTCTCTTTTTAGTTTCTTTATGACGCCGCAGTCACAGTTTATAGCTAAAGATACAGTTAGCTCACTTGGCGTCGGCACTTTGATCTTTATGTTCCCGTTTGTACATTGCGCAACTCTGATTTTTATCCCTCGCGCATACCGCGTGTTACTGTGTTACAATTTTCGTATACTTCGAAGAGCGATAATCGCGTACAGTCTTCTGCGCATCCTGAATTCTTTCCCTGGAGTGGATGTTACCTTGGAACATGCATTTGGGCCAAGTGAGCTAACTGCTTCTTTAGCTATAAACTGTGCCGCAGTATTGAGTCAGCCAGATCAGCTAGGAGGAGCTTAGCCACTAGCCACCAATCCAGGAGACGGATCGCCGAGAGAAAAGAGAAAAGGAAATAGATTATAGAAGAAAGGTGAATCATTTGGATGAGAAAGAGAAAATAATTATCGTTCGCGAGATTAGGGTTTTGTTTGTTAATTTTTTCGGACATAACAGGGGGGTCTTCTCTTTGGTGTCCCGTCAATCACTTCCAATGAGTTGAAACGTCGTGTCCATCCGGGTTCGATAGTAGTGCTGTCAATCGATGAGTAAACCCAATCACAGGAAGGTTTTTCAGGAGTCTTGTACGTAAATGCAAATAGCTTGCAGGCAGGTGTTCTTCTGGGTGTCTCGTTCAATCTAGTTTTACCTGGAATTTTTCCAGGTGCCGCATTTATTTCGCTCGTTATTCAGTCAGCACCACAGGATGTTTTCTCCAGGATGCCGTTCAGTTGTAGGACCTAACAAAAATTATTTTATATCGCCAAGATTAATGGACTCGATGCCGTGTGAGAATCAATCGGACAGTACAGGGGAGGTTTTCTCCCTGGTGTCTTATCGTTAGCAATTTCAAAACTCTTGGATGCCCTTGGATTCAAGTTAGTTGAACTCGGCATTACAGGGATATTATTTTCCGGGTGCCTTGTGGCACATTTTGGCCAAGGGCCGTTGGACTTGACCGCAGTGGCGCACCCAGAGGGGGAAGCCATGGGGCCAGAAGAAATTATTGAAAAACGTCTTCTGGATATTGTACTTTTAGATTATGTTTAGTGAAAGATTTATATTATGTTTATATTTAAGGAGTAAATTTTGTTCTTTAAATGAATGTTACATGTTGATTTAGCGAATTTTGTACTATAATAGGTGAATATTTGTTTTGTTTTATATTATGTTTATATTGAATGAATAAATAATTGTTTCTTACATAAATGTTACATATTGATTCAAGCCCACCCCCTTGCTTGGCCGCATGAGTAATAATAATAAAATAGTTAGGAGTAGGTTTGAGAGGTGATCCGTATACCCAGTTATAGACTTTGTATCGCAAAATACGTTCTAGTGTAAACCCCCCACTTTGACCGTTTTAGTGAACGAGTCACGATTCCCTGCAGTAGTTCCGCTTAAAAATCCCCGTACGCTAAAGATGTACTTAGCTTTATTAATTGCTTGATCATTGATTTGAGGCAGCTGATGTCCAGGCAAGCAGCCCATTAGAGGTAAAGTGAAGTCTGCCCTTCTGGCTTCTGGTATATTCAATGAAGGTGGTCGGAACAAATGATCTTCCCACGTTGAACAGGAAGTCGCGCCCAAGTCAACCGAAAAACCTTATTTGTGCGCCAAAGTGATAATAGTGCGAAGAAGACCATTACAACTCGCTTGATTTATTTGTATCGTTATATTATACCTCCATATTGATACAATTTTGTTCTTGCTACTAAATGGCTGATTCTCGAGTTGATTGGGTGTTATTCGAAATGTTATGGACGTTGCCTCGCAAAGCATTAAAACATTGATGTTGAAATATGTCTTCATTTGAAAAGTTTACCAAATTGTGGGATCTTTTATTTTCAAAAAAAAATAATCACCAGCTAACAAGGCTATTGTGGAAATACGCGAGGCATCAGTATTCTTGAAGCATACTCACTGTTTTTCAATCTACTCTCAATTTTTCAACAAAATCACTCCAAATCTAGTAAAATACTTCGTTTGAATATATTCAATGGATTGTAGCCCAAATAATAAATGGATTGAAAAAATGCATTATAATATTAATACATAAATGTAGTTCCCTCTTATTTCAGACCAATTTCATGCCTTTTAAAAACATGAAAGAATGATGAAATTACATTCATAATATTATTTTGAAACTAATTGCTTTCTCCTGCAAAAACTGTGTCGTTATAGAAGAGAAACAGGATGCTCTGGCAAAACTGTCATTTTCTAACAAAAAACTACTATTTTCCTTATTTCTTTATTCAAAAAGAGTGTATGACTCAGTGAATTCTATTCAATGAAATGACTGACCGTTTCAAGGAGTAATATGGGCTCGAAGCAGTATACAACAATCTCTCTCAAGGATCGCTACCTAGCCCCACACTTTTTACAAAATTATAAGAAAAATTCATACAATAAAATTCCAATCGGTACAAAATGCAGATGAAATCTTAATTTATACCAGCCTTAGTAATGGATAATGTTTAGGTGTCATCCATAGTGTGCTATACATTGTAGAAATTTGAAAAAAATAAAATAATGTGCTGTAGACACTGCTTTCGTACGTATATGCACCTATAGTTATCAGACTGAAAGTTACATATCATCACAGAATTTTTATACAATTATAGATTGAATTTTTTAAACCAGCTGTCACACTCACGAACTATAATGAAATAGCCTCGCCTAACGAAGCTTTGTTAAAAACGATTATCAATAATTACACAATCAAAAAACCGATGACGCGGCCAGTCGAAAAGGTAGATTTCAGAATTTATTTATTGATTTTGAAATTGGCACCAATCAACATAACGAATGAGGTGTCAGAAAAAAAAACATTGGAAACCAAAACAGAAATTATATTTTTGTATCAACCTTAAACTTTTTAATCAATAGTTGGTGAAGGATCAAAATCTTAACAAATTCTTTTTGATACTTCTATGTAATCTGTCTCAAATCAGAAGAACAGAGTATAACCAGCACACAATGATATAGACAGTATTTACTTGGGTTTAATCTTAATGTCACTTAGAAAAATAATATCCAATATTTAACTTCAGAATCGAGAAATGTCAAAATACAATGATATTCTGTTTGTCGGTGGAAGGAAAACTCCAACAGTATCTGATTGACAATAGCGAATAAATCCCCCAAGAAAGCAGCATACAGGGTGAACAAAAATTATTAATTCTCATGAATGGTAATTCACAGCGAATTTTGATTTGTTTGGACATCGTAGAAAAAAATTAAGAACAATAAAAGTTGTAGTGCCCATAAAGCTCTATCAGAAGACCAACATTGGTATGAAAATGAAAGATTGAGTTCTTTAGTCTTTCCACAGCTGCCATTTTGAAATGATTGAACCGATTTGGCCCATCTTTGAACTTACCCGAGGCATTGATAGAGAATATTTTGCGCTGAATTTCATTCCATTCGGTTGAAAAATGTATATATATATATATATATATATATATATATATATATATATATATAAATAATTTGTTTGGTTTTTCTTAGGTTTAAGATTCCGACTGGGACAGGTTTCAATTTTTTTTTTTCTACTTTTAACTATAATTCACAAAACGTTTCGCCCTTGGCTTGTGGCTTTATCGATTGTGTCCTTACATTCTACACATTTAACACTTTGACTGATATGTGTGTCGATATGATACACACTGGTCGGGTCTCTGGCATTACGTGTAGTAATATGCACACAAGAGTGTGTGGTTTCAAATATGTCCATGATTGACTAACCTGGATTAACATTAATTCTGTGTGGAACTATGCTACACAAAGCCTGCAACTACCTTTTTTTGAAAAACCTTATGAATAAAGTCATTTGAATTGGGTTTATATCTATTTATAGAAAAGTAATAAAAATACAATACAAGACATTTATTATGTAATGGCAGTTGTTAGGAATACGACAAAAACAGTGAATATATGGAAAATGAATATAATACACGAATGGAAAATTTTATGTAAATTGAAGAAACAGTCAATACGTACATGTTTTGAGAACAAAGATCTACCCTGCAGAAAAATTTGTAACTGTTCTTGCAACGGCAACATTTTTCTGGAAATCTCGAGTTTGTGTTTGTGATTATCTCATTGATAGTTACATTTTCAGAAGCATATTCAAAAAATGACAACACAAGTTTTGCCGAAAATATGTTATACTTATTTTGGCTTCATTTATCTTGTTATACAAGTATATGGAATTGGTTACAGATGTACCGAATATAACTTCCATCGCCACCTTTCTGTACCACTTGATTAAACGACGTGCTGCTTATGAATATGGAGACATTTGGTCTGAAACATAAGTGAATGATTTGGCCCCATTATAGATCCTACAATCGCAGATAAACAATGAGAAACAAATATTTCTGTACGAATTTGCGCTTGTCTGCTGTGTGTAATATATCTACACGAGTATTGCAATACAAAAAAATGTGGACTGGCGAGTTGTCTAAATATACATCACAGAGTTATTTTTTAGTTACCCAGAATATTTTTTTTTTCAAATTAGTGTTTATCATCTAATAATGCATTTTGTGAAAAAATTGCACAAAAGATGATGAGCCCTTTTTTACCCTTCCATGTTTTTAAGGTTAACAGCCAGAGTGTTACTTACTGAAAAGGGGGCTTAGGTTTATTTTGTTTATACTAACTTGCAAGTACGTACCATAACTAAAAATGGCAAATTTTCGATTGTGTGTATTTTCTCTGGTTTTTGTCCATGGAAAAAATTTCTACATTTCAGGGGCGAAACGTTTTGTGAATTATAGTTAAATGTAGAGAAAATATTTAATTGAAACCTGTCCCAGTCGGAATCAAAAACCTAAGAAAAACCAAACAAATGAAATATAATCAAGATTCAAGAACTTTCCCAATGAACATATATATACATTTCCGAAAGATTGGATAAACCTTAAAGAGTTCAATTTTTCCATTGCTGCTTACCACAATATCCCTTGTTTCGTATATATATATATATATATATATGTATATATGTATATATATATATTATATATATATATAATTTGAACTGATTGTATTTTTGGGATCTGGCCATGATCGGCGAAGATATCACAAAATGTTTTGAAAGTCTTGTTGTGATAACGGGACCAATAGGTAGTATTTCTATTTAAATTTACCTGAAAATGTATATTGAGGGCAGCAACAAAACTGAAAGAAGTTGGGAGTACATTTCTGGTTCCGAATGATTTGTAGCATTTTTAAGGCTGAAGACGGCGTTACTCGTAAGAGTGGTGTGCGCATGGTTTGATGAATGTACAAAAAAATGGAGTTTTCAATTAAAACAGTGCATACAAAAGATCATTTTTCACATTTACCTGATTATCCATTGTCAAGTCATCTGCAGAGACAATTTCTTTTTAATTCGGTGTAACGAATCACTATGTATTGGAAACCAATTGATTTTCCATCCGATATATCTCGTAGTATTTCTAGGGATTGAAAAAAATAAGCTTCGCTGTATATAAATGTCGACTGCCCATTGTATTTCTGTGAAAAGCTATACCCCCTTACTGTTATAAATGTGTTCATCCCTCTCTCTAGCGAATAAATGGTAATCCAATAATTGTTGATGAGACAATCGTGAACCTCATAAGAAAACATCAATATTTCCAGTACGCAATTATTTCATGAATAATTGACGAAAGTTTGTCTAGCTAATCTCCTCTCATCAAACAATCCTTAATGGGGGGGTTCTGAAGAAAATGGAAAGTCTTACCTATCAACAGAAATCAATATGGCATTTTTTCAATCCTTAGAGTTTAGGAACATTCTTCGCATCAAAATCGATGTGAAAATTTCAAGAGCCATATTTCAACAAAAACGTTTTCCGAATTAGTTCAGTAAGTATCCTTCCTAATATTTGGATAATCCAGAAAATAGTATTTGATTTCATCATTCTGGTGTGCTGTATGTCATGAACTGTCATTATACTCCTTGAAATACAGGGTAATAATAGTTTTCAGATATAGTTTATAGAAATACTAACTAATGGGAACGTCGCCACTTCACGCGACATATCTTTGGAGATCATAGTCCCCAGAACGCAAAAATACCATCAGTTCGGAAGTTTATATATTGTTACAAATATGTGGTTCGTATTATAATTATAATTCTACCAAATTAATTATTGTATGTTCATTAACACTTCACAAAAACAACACAATAATTCACTCTGACGATTAAATCAATCAATCACCGTTCACTGCTTAATAATTGCCTACTACCCTGTATCTGAATCACTGTATCCTCCCGGTGAACACCTGTACTATACTGTCTTTTCGCTACCAACGCTGCGTTATACAGTGCGGCTTTTCATAGCCCCCCCCCTCTTATTTACTTTTGAACGGTTCGACATAGAAGAATGAGACAAAAACCGTTTTGAATGGTATTACCGATACTACTTTTTGAAATGAAAGACATTGTGATTGCTCGATAGATGGCGCGGGGAACACATCAACTTATGAATATAGAAAACCATGGTGGGCCAATTGATACATCGTTGAAAAGATAATTCAATTCTTTTTTCAACCATTTTATTTTTTCAAATTTTGAAACGTTTTGCACAATTTGCATTTAAAATGTCAAGTATAAGTGCGAATCTGGTCCCAACCTCGATAACTTTTGAACGGTTTGATGTGAAACAATGGGACGGAAAATAATTTGAATGGTATTACCGATCCTACTTTCTGGGAGAAGACACATTACAATAATTACCTGACAGAGGGCGCTGGGGGGACATCAATTTGAAAATTTCGAGATCCATAGGGGTCGAGTTGCACATCGTTGAAAAAATAATTTAATTTCACTTTCAACCATGGTTGTTCTACGGAATCACAATTTTGATGAGTAACACGAAATACGGTCAATAGAGGAAGATTCTTGACTTAATAATCGCTGAAGGTTTCCCGAATGACCTCGACCTTTCTGTGACGTCGCGTCGGCGGTTGGTCATACTACATGCTTGGGATTCCCCGTCGATTCAGACTGCAACAACATGAAGGAGCGCAGTGTATTCGTATCACTACCCCGATTAAATACCTCCGTTGCACCCAAATAGGGCTTCAGTCTTTCCCGATAAATAACTTCCATCTTAATCCGAGGGCAGCGCTGGATTCTATAAACCACATCGTTGATTCTCTTCCTCACTTCGTACAGTCCTTACCAAAATGGTGTTAGTTTCGGAGAAACATCTTTCTTCTACATGAATTATACGGTGAACCTTGGCCAACTTCATTAAATCCTCCTGAAATAGCTTTCAAATCATGGAGAGCTTTCATCTTTTCACTAGCCATTTACTATTGTGGATGTCTCCTAGTCTGGAATGGCAATGCTCCTACCCATTTGCTGGAATAGTCCTTGCTCGTAGAAAATGGTACAGCAATGGCAATCAGTTCAAAAGGAGCATCTACGTAGTATTTCTCCATTTCACCCTCGGACCTTGTTCAAGATTTCACTGAATCCCAGATGTCATCCTGATTCGCGGAAACTTGTTCTCTGACTTTGCTTGGATGCTCTAGGATGCGGTCTCCGAGATGAGACATATGTATTATTATTTGGTCGATCTGGTCGATGTTTGGTATCAGCATCGTACTGGTTCGTCTTTTCTCTTATGGGAGGATTATGAGTAGTTTTTCTGACCCTGTTGACTTCGCTTTCAATAGCCTGTATGCCTCCCAATGTATTAGCCAATCCAGTTTTTGGATCCAGTCCTCGTCGGTGAGTAGGAACGTGGATGTGATCTATGAAGTGATGTCAAAGGTAGAGGTAACCTCACCCTGCAATATATCTGGGAATGTCTACGCCTACCGCATCCGAACCAGTTTTCACTTGACTGATGATTTGCGCTGTTATTCTTAGGTTCCAATTCATCCAGTATTGTGTTGAGCATGAAATGGTTCTTCAACCTTTACCACTCCTACTTTCGGCCTTGAGGTGTTGAAGGCCGCTCCCACTTCCCAAAGAGCTTCACTGCATTTCTTGAACTGTGATAATCTTAGGGTCCATTGTTTTTCAAAATCCCTCAATCCTTAATTTAATACCTTGGGGCCTTCGGGAAGGCAAGCCGGTGAGTCCCTGGTGGTCTGCCCCAAACTCCTGTAGACTTTTCCCTGATTTCTGCACTCGTGTTTCCAACTGTGCCCGGTATGACTGTTCTCGATGTTGGCGTACCTCAACTCCGGAGCAGCAATCAGGTCTCCATATCTGCAATGCAGATCTTCCAGGATGGTCTCTAACTTTATCAAAGCAGGCCGCTCAAACCCACTATAAGTGCAGTAGCTTTTTCTTCGTCTTATCATCCAGCTCTAAACAATATAGGGGTCATGGCAACTGCCGTTGGAAGTCGGTAGTTTTACGGAATTGTGCAATGTGGAAGTCCTGTCACGGTGGCCTTGGATCTTCGTTAAAGCAATTTTTTTTCTAGTTTTTTTCGCATCGCCCACACTTATTTCGTTGCTTTCCCTCGGACCACAATAACTTATTTTGTTATCTAAAATATATCCTAAGCCTAAAATGTGTGAGTATTGAACATTGTGTGTGATTAAGGCTAGAAATATGTAAATATAATATAAAAATGAAGAGTAAGTAAAATTCAATTTGAGAACGACGACATACAGTATAGTATAGGCAACACTAATATCAAAGTGTCTCTCCGAAAGAAATGATTCTAACTTTTTCCATCTTTGCAAAGTGAGAATGCTTCTTGAAAATGTGTTTCCCATTTCTTCCGGTCTTCCTGATGATCGTGGAAGCGTGAAATAGATTTTCGTCGACAAAAATGTATTGAAGACCTAGTGAATGCGATGTCTCTCCTGCGTCAATGTTACGAATGATTTCTGGTGAGTACTCTCTTTTGGAAAACATTCTTCTTTGCCTCATTCATCTTTATGAGTTCTTAATTAAGACTGGAATGGAAAATCAAATAACTATCTGAATGAAAATGCGAATTTTCAATTTCAGATTTTTTCTTTCGAGTTAGGGCCTTTTCAGAATATCTATCAGATGTAGTTCAATGTCCAGCGTGGCTTTAGCCGGGGAAGTAGTTGTTTTCTGTTAGACATTCACAAAAAATAACTTCATTTTAATCGTGGATTTTTCAATTCACAGAAAAATCTTTCTATCAATATTCAATTGAGAATGTTTCCCTTTTCAACATAAAAACGAAGATATGTAAATATAATATAAAAGCAAAGACAAGGACATTTTGGCTGTTGATAAAATAATTATATAAAATGCATAGAATATGAGACGAAAACAATTAAAATTGAACATTTAAATATTCCTCTAAGGAGTAGTAACTATATTCTTTGAGAAATGTTTTACAACTTCTCTTGAAGATTGGATTCTTGTGAACTTTCAATTAGCCAGGTAGATGGTTATATATTTTGAGGGATATTATAATAGGTCGTTTTCTTATCAGTAATGTTGAAGTAGAGTTCATTCGAGTTTCTAGTCGAGTAGTGATTGACATCGCCACATGTTTTGAAATTTTTCAAATTATTGTGAATGAAGCCAATAGCAGTTAGAATATAGATGATGTTTAATGTTGGAATTCCATGAGTACCTACTGAAAATATGTCGACACGAGTCTGTAGGTCTCAGACCAAATATGCTTCTTATGATGCGTTTTTGGCTCCTGAATACCTTCTCAGTACCAGAGCTGTTACCCCAGCAGAGCAGACCATACATGAGTTGGGAGTGCACACATCCATAGTAATATGACATTATGATGAGTAGCTGAGTGTGGGTCTCCCAGGAAAGGTTTTCATCCACATATAAACCCAGAAATTTTATGGAATTGCTTTGCTTGAGTGATTTATTCTTATCTTCACCCGGTCTCACTAGAAGGCTGAAATCGGGTTTCGATGTTATAGGTAAGAATAAGACAAAGTTTGTTTTTGCTACATTCAGGATTATTCCATTGATGTCACACCAATATTTCATTTTGTTGACACAGTTTGATGATTTTGAAGCGGGATCTTCATGATTGTTACTATTGATAACCACAGAAGTATTATCAGCGTACAGTGTCATGAGTCCATCATGTTATGAACGATGATGTTTATCATAATGACAAAGAGAGTGGTTTCTTGGTTTCCTGGAATATATACTCAAAACATAAATTCTTTTGTTTCCGTTCCTTCTTCTGTTCTTCAAGAGATTTTTTCTATCCGTTGCCTTCTCTCTTTCTTCAGTCACCGTACCTCCTACTCTTATTTTCCTTCCTACCCATTTTGTCGACGAAACGCCCCTCTTGTTTTTCTTTCTGCCGTCGTAACCTCCCCTCTTGTCGACAAACCGCCTCCTCTTCTTTTTCTTTCTGCCATCGTTCCTTCTCCTCTTGTTTCGTCTCTGTCGTTGTTCCTCCTGAATTCGTTTTTCTTCCATCAGTTGTCTCTTTTGCTCGACAAACTACTGTTTGATCATTTTCCGTATGGCATCCATCTCGTCGTAGGGTGTATTTCTCGGAGCCACCATTAATTGCCCCCGAATAGTCACTGAAATCCCACTTCTGACAACTGTTACGATTCTGAGGTTCGTCTATCCTGATACAGAACTAACCATTGTTCGAATAAATCGTTTTAAAATACCGCGCTTGGCACTGCACTACCAAACTGTACCGATCAATCAAATGACTCGTCAAATAAATTAACTGTCTGGAGATTTTTTAGTGCAATACAAATCATATTAACGTGTTTGTTGGAGTTGAGACTACTATCAATGGGTAATCTTCGAAGGACTTTTTGCTGGTTTCCATGACTTGGTCAGTCTTCTCTTCTCCAGGAAAATGATAATCAAATGTGTAAGAGGGCTCAAGACAGTAGGGTGAACATAGCTTCAACATTGTCAAGCTGATTTGAACCACTTGCATAACACTTAATGGATATAGATGCCTAATAGACCTCTTTCTGTGTGGTGAGAGTAAACAGAAATGAGTTACTTAATAATAATGATAGATTTTATTGTTCTGATATGTAGGTATACATCAAGATAGTATCTTACACCATTTTGAGAACAAAGGGCAGAGTTCGGTCTTATCAGTAAATCGGGTTACCAAGGAAACGCGCTCTTCCACTCAACCCGTGGAAAAAAAAGAAAAAATAAGAAAGAAAATAAAAAAAAACAAAGTGAGAAAATTAAGAATGGCAGTACAACCATAATAATTAATAATGAGTGATTCTAAATATATAGATACAGGAAATAGCCACATTGTTGTCTGATCATCAAAAGAAACAGGAAAAACGCTTATTTAATTTGTTGAGATTTGCTACAATAATAATACTAATAGAAAAGAGCCAGCTGCGCAAAGCGCCCAAGTCCCATCCAAGCCTAACCAGCGGCAAGAAAATCTACATATGATGCAGCCTGTGGAATACCTCAGGTCTGAACCAGCCTGGGCTCAAACACCCCACATTACTCACCGCTGAAGGCACATAACTCCGGCAGGTTTACAAAGGTATATAGAATTCATCGTTTTAGAGGAGGGTCGCTACAGCCTCTTTGAAAGCTCCAATCGACGGTTTTTTCATATTGAGATAAATAGATTATTCACGAGTTTATTTTCCAATAATATCAGAAAAAACAGCAAGCTGTGGTACACAGTTAATAAAATGGTTATTTATTTCGTTGGCGCCGCCAATGTCTTTAGGAATATAATTTCCACTGCAACCGATCATTTTCAATTTAGTCATTTATCCCCATAGGGACTTCGAGTCTTCCTTGCATCTTTCAAAGGTATGAGTGAAATATTTTTTTCCAGTTTTGACTGCAGAAGATGCAAATTTTTCATATCACAATAAAAAACTCTACTTGTATCAGTTTGTGACTTTGTATATTTTTGGAAAGTATTATTAATTATATTTAGCATAAAAATTATATCTTTGAGCATACAATTGCACTCACTTAAATTATCCGATCACTGAAATTATAATTTTCAAAATGCCAAATTGACCCCATTGAAAATTTCATTGAGCGCAATGATTTAGCATATAATTAATGACGTAATGAATACAGAATGATAAAATATTCATTATTCTTTTGGTGGTACTAATGCCTCTTAACTGCACATGAAAGCTGAAAAATATTTCCACACACTTGCTTTGTTTGGTTTGGCAACATTAAAAACTTTTTTCTTCAATTACTGTTTGCACTGGATTTTCACTGCCACTTTCAGTGTAAGTTCTTGTGGAGCCGGAAGTGGGAAATTGAATAGAAAGTTATGAAAAAAAAATACTTTCATGCCATATTGCGTTGAGATCCAAATCCTTGTCTTATTTTCTAAAATTCTTAAACTTTCACCTAGGTATATGGTAGATTTTAGTTTCATTTCTATTATAGTTTATGTCTTCGGATACACTGATTCTGCATGAAAATGACAAGACCTTTCCCTTCTAGAAAATGTTTTATATCTACAAAAAAGTTCTTCCAGGGTGCTTAATGAGGAAGGGAATAATATGAAGCATAGTTTCATATATCATCGATTTATACATTACCATTCTATTTCGCGACTTCTGATTGGATCCCTTCGTGAATAGATAACTCAGGTATACACCTTTTGTAAGAAATTAGTGCTTAGTACGTTTCCACTTTGTTTTCCACAATGTGGAGTGCTGATTTTAGTGTCGATCACAGGGGCATGCGAGTCTCTGCACTATTTTCAGGGTTTTTCATGAAAATGACTTGGTCCTGCTGTGCCACACTACTGCTCCATAGGTGATCATTAGACTCGTTATCATGGTATACACCTACAACATTATTGATAGGTCACAATCCCACGTTTATTTCTGCTATGCTTCAACATATCAATAAAGATATTGCCTTGCTGGCGACCTTTTCCACGTGTCGGTTCCAAAGTAGTTTTGAGTCATAAATAGTCGACGCTAACCAGTCTGAAGTGGTTTAGATTCGTTTTTCTAGTAAATTGTACCCTTGAGTTTATTAGCAACTTCACTGGGTGGCAACACCTCCTAGTGATTTCGAAACCTCGTTCATTGAGATCACAGAGGGTTACTTCGAAGTATGTTATACCCCATGACATGTTTTAATGTCAAAAACACCAATTTCAAAGTGTCCCTCCAAACGAAATGTTTCTAACATTTTCCTTCTTTGCATAGTGAGATTGCTTCGGAAAATATGTTTCCTATTTCTTCCGGTCTTCCTGATGATCGTGGAAGCGTAAAATAGATTTTTGTCGACTAAAATGTATTGAAGACTTAGTGAATGCGATGCCTCTCTTGCATCAATGTTACAAATGATTTCTGGTGTTTACTATCTACTTGGAAAACCTTCTTCTTTGCCTCATTCATCTATATGAGTCCTCAATTGAGACTGGAATAGAAAATCAAATAACTATTTGAATGAAAATGCAAATTTTCACTTTTAGATATTTTTTTGAGTTAGGGTCCTTTCTCAATATCTATCAGATATATAGATAGATAGACTTCAATAATTCTTTGTGCCAATTACACAAATTGGATAGAATAGGTCCTCAGATAGTTACAAACTTAATATTATTACAAGTAAACAACATCATTCAAAACAACAAACACCAGTAAAAATAGTATAGATATTTAAATATAAAAGTATAGACATACACGTTAATTATTTTATCTACTCCTATCGAATTATATATGGATTATCCAACTGCTTTTGAGCAATTAATAGTATCTATAAACAAACAACGTGAGTTATAATAACTCACTACTATAACTCACTATAATAAATCGGAAAATATTCTTGGAATTATTTACGAACTGAATATCAAGGTGGCTCTGTTCTTCTGTACAAGCCGTTTGGCCGAAAGGGAACAGTCCATTATTGTTATTGAGGGGGGAAATGTCACTTGAATAATTTTGACGTTTTCAAATTAAGTTAATACCTAATTATTCTGGATTTTGTGCTGAAAAAGATGAATTCAGATAGTGAAGATGAATTATTATGTACACCTCCAGAAATAAGACAAGTAGCTAATGTTACCATACAGAATTTATTTCCCGAAAAATCCCAAAACAAACATAAAGGTGTATACAAAAACTTTCAAGATTGGTGTAGCAGCAAGAACATTAAATCATCGTTTACAGAAAATGTACTTTTGGCATATTTTAGTTAACTTAGCACTGAATATAAAGCATCGTCCCCATTGACTTTCTACTCCATGCTAAGAAGCACACTCAACATAAATAATGGAATCAATATAAATAATTATTTGAAATTACGCGCGTTTCTTAAACGTCAATCAGAGAAACATGTAGCTAAAAAGGCAAAAACTTTTAGGCCAGAACAACTCAATAATTTCATAAATGAAGCTTCTGATGAAAAATGTCTGGCGACAAAGGTAGTAGATTTCACAATATTCAATCGTTTTTATCATCTAGTCAATTACATAATTTATTTTAGGTTTCTTTAATAATGGCCATTATGGGTGCTTGTCGTGCAGCAGAATTGCATTTTAGGCAAATAACAGATTTAGAAGATCATGGATCTATTTTTATGGTCTGTACCAAATACAAAAACAAGAATTGCCAGAAAATTCACTGTTACGGGAAATTTTTATGGCATAGTTAAGAAATATTTGAATCTTCGTCCTACTGATATATCGCAAACGATATTATTCTTTAAATTTCAAAAAGGAAAATATCACGCACAAAGAATTGGCATTAATGAATTTGGAGCAATGGGGAAAGACATTGCTACATTTTTGAAATTACCACACTGTAATTTATATACAGGGCATTGTTTTCGCCGCTCGTCGGCAACTTTATTAGTAGATGCTGGAGGGGATATAACGGCACTGAAATGCTATGGCGGTTGGCGATCAACTACTGTGGCTGAGGGGTACGTTGATGATTCCGAAAAGAATAAGACAGATACTGCAAATAAAATATACAGTTCTATAACACCTTAACCAGTTAGTACATCAACAACATATATGCAACAAACCCAAAATGAAACAATAAACTTGCATAATTCAGTCCCACATATTCAGTTTACTGGTTGTTGAAACTTTACAGTTAATTTTATCAATAAAAAAAAATTAGTCATTAAATTAAATTTTTTACAGCATTGTTATAGGTAACTATTAAGATTTGTGGATAAAGTTCTTTCTCTGTACTTGTATCTTAGTATTTATTGTTATAGTCGTAGGTAAAGTATAGTATTCAACTTGCGGTAATGGTCATAACTCACTTGATGAATTACAACACTCGCCTGCAGCTCGTGCTGCAAACTTCATCTTCGAGAGTTATGACCTACATTACCGCTCGTTAAATAATATACTATAAAATATATATCAATAGTAATTCATGTATAAAATACAGTTACGACACATGAGAGTATAAATAATGAGATTAGGAAAGTGTAATAGGATATACATAGTATATAAAGGTATAACCTGTAACGTCAATAATAATATGATTTATGTACTGTGTGATTAAAATTGGTTTATAGTGTAGTATTGAGATATTCATCCATAGAGTAAAAGTACTCACTACATAATAATTTAAATAATTTTTTTTTAAATGTTTCACATTATTTACCATTTTTACACCAGAAGGCAGCGTATTGTATAGATCCCTACCCGCACATAGAGGGGATTTTTTATATAGTCAGTTTATAATTATTGATATATAAATTATTTCGATTACGAGTATAATATTCATGTTTGTCGCGGTGTGTTGGTAACCTATTTTTAATGCCATATATATATATATATATATATATATATATTTTTTGGGTTTATTTTTTTTTTAGTTTACATTTTTATTCATTTAGGTAAAAATGTAATTCAACTATTATTCTTTCATTTCATTTCATGTTTCATAATTGAATGAACGTTGTTGAAAGGAAATATATATATATATATATATATATATATATATATATATATATATAAATAAAGGTGTGAAGGTTAGACGACTGTCTAAGTTAAAGAAGAATCCTTTTTAAATTCGGGTATGCAGTCAACAAGGATATGGAAATTAAAGTGAACTCTTTTTTCTATTCAAGCTTTCGAGTCATTTATTGTCTCTTCATCAGAAACTCTACAATGAATTAAAATTGAACATTATTAGATTTGAAAACCAAATAGGTATGTGTGTACTTACGAAAGTGAGGTTAAACCCTTCCACTTGCAGCAATTTATGAAATAACATGTCACAACAGACAACACTCTTGGAATAGTCATATATAGTTAAACTTTGATCAAAATTGATCATGATTACTTAAACATAAGTGTGAAAACATTTCAAAATTCCAAATGGGCTCTTATGGAGGTCATGTTAGATTCAGAAGAAGTGGTGAACAGATGACTGACAATGAAGTATAGATGAAGTTGACAATTGAAGAGGTCTAAGTGCCAAAACTATAAAACTGAAAATATTAATAAGAACTTCATCTCTTAGTATTCAAACGAAGTAGTACTTGTTTATAATTTTATTTGCTTTCAAAGAACACTAACAAAAAGTATTAATGAGACAAAATTAAAACAAAGAAGGTAATTCTTGAATAAAAACAGTATCAGTTGAAAACTTTTGTACAAGGTCTAAGTGCCAAGAAATGTTTCATTCGTAAACCGTCTAAGTACCAAAGTCTAAGTTCACTTATGATCTGAATTTTCACATGCCGGACCCTATTCAGTGGCTTCGGCAATCGAATCTTCATAAAAACCACGGTATGACAAAGGAATGTAGTCTAACATAGACGTTAAATTGTCTAGTTCCGCTTTCGTTATGCGATTTTGCATTCCAATAATGGAATGGTTTCTGATTTGAAGGCGGCAAGCTTTTTCCTTTTTTTAGAACATTACATGTTTCCCACGGTGCAATATCACTAAAACTTCTGCGTATCGATACCTGGAAAGGGTTATCTTTGGAAATACGCAAACAAGATGCTTGGGAAATATTCAATTTTGAGATTTTTATGTACTTATGTATTTAGCATGTGTACAACAGTGTACGGGTTTTAATGGCAACTTTCTTTGATCATTGTTTCAATATTTTTTGGAACATACAGTTTTGTTAATCTTTTGCGCCTCTCAATCTGAGCAAAATCTCGGTCACATGGAAGATATGGGTGTCCAGGTATGAGGAATTTTTGTTCTTTCTGTGAAAATCTACCAGATGCAACAAGATATACCAGGGCCATGAGGACCATTCTGTTTTTGTTCTGGCCATTGCAATTGTCACTCCAGATGCAGACTCTGTCCTCGACAGCGAAATTTTCGGACTGAAAAAATTTTAAAAGCGCGGAGCCTATTTCATTATCTCCTCCGCCTGTCAATGATTCATTCCATAATATCATTGTTGCTGTATTAGTGTCAGCAATATGAATGTCGAAATTGTAGCAAGACAGCTGTCTACTGTAGAACATGTCGGAATGCGTAAGTATGGGTATAGAGATAACTTGTTCCAAATCCATAGATAAGACTATGGTATTGCTATTGGGTTGTTGAGATTCAACACAATCCTCTTGCATGGCTTTTCTAGCACTTTCTGCCTTCCTGTGATGCAAATTTAATTTCGCGGGAAGATTGCGATCTGCTGGATCTGCTTTCATCTTATTATGAAGGAAATCGCAGGTAGAGCAAGTATCCGATCTAGGCCTCCCAAATCTTAAGTGCGGAAAATGTTTCTTGAATACGTTGGCATAAAATCGATAATTCACGTAAGTACCCGGATATCGCTTCTGAAAGGCCAGAAATAACCTGTTTATGTTCAAGTCCGCACTCAAGCATTCTTTCTTCGATTTTTTTCTACTGTAATGGTTTTGCTCTAGTGGAAATTCGTTTATGTGTGCAACAACCTGTTGAACAATATCTCCAGTGAATTTTCTAGCGCGATTTGCTTTACCCCTCGAGTCTGTGAACACAGTTTGGCCTGCTTTTTTGCTCTCTACTAATCCTTGTACTTTATGGTGTGGAAGTGCAAAAGTATCGGTAATACCTTACGACATACTTGCAAATGTTTTCCTTTTCCATCGGGAATTGTATAACATATGGTTGCTTGACGGCGGCTTTCAGTTGGGTTGATATAAGTTCAATGGCGCCTACGACGTATTGTTGTCACCTGCATTAAACCAAGTAAGTAAGTGCTTCGTTTAGCCTCATCAGTAATTGAGTAGAAAGAATGGAATAGCCTAAGCTGCTGCTCAAATGAAACATCCTTGCATTCCCACTTGCATTTTCAACAAACCTGTGTTCAAAAAAATTCAGGTTAGAAACTCACAGTTGCAACCATAGAAAAATACTTACATCACGTGAGGGTTCTTGTTTTGCCGGAACTACATTGCCTTTATAATTTTTGTGTTCAGTGCCACTTGTTTTTAGTCTTTTTGTTGAAGCCTGAAGACTTTCCAAAAGAGCATTGAACATTTTTCGTAGTCAACTCTGTATATATTTATTATGGTTGTAGTTTGACAAGATGATGTTTATGAATAATTAAAACTGTCAATTAAGTCATCGTTTTTCCTTACTTCAAAACCAGATAAGATCTATTAAAAGTACTTCAACATGGTAGCAGAATGTGGTTACTAGACTAGAGAAACGAGTTCTACATCTGGAAGTAATAGAAAGTAAGAAAAAAGTCCCAAGAGTAGGTGAAGTGTCGCAAAGAAGTTATTCTCTAGAAGAAGGTGACAAAAAGTTTTGAGGAGCAAATGGAAGCTAGCAAAGTACAGATAGGCCTACTGGAAGGGAAATCAAATTGGTCGACTTGGAAATACAAGCTTTGTATTCTGCTGAGAGGCGTGAAAGGAGGATTGGAAGTTTTAGAAGGCAAATTGCAAGCCCCTAAACCATTAGTAGAAAATGGTCGCAGGAAGAGAAATCCAGGTATGACAAACATTTGGCGGACTTCAATCAGGCTGATAGTAGTGCCCTACTAATTTTGACAGTCAACATGACAAAAGAAACTTTAGAAAAAGTTATGCGTTTTTCTACTACGAGAGATATGTGGCTGGAATTGCACAGACTTTTTGATGGAAATGTCGAGAACAAGACGTATGATGTGTGTATGTAATTTTTCAGTTAGGTGAAACAAGCAGATGAAGATATCGCATCGCATACGTGTAAGCTGAAGAATTTGTGGAACAGTTCACAGGAAGAAATATCCAAAGATAGGGTAACTTATGGAAGGACATGTAATTGTGACTTGCCTGAAATTCTGTTCATTTGCAAAATATTAGAAACATTGCCTGCTGAGTATTTCTCCTTCAAGTCTAGCTGGAATTTGATGTCAGATACAGACAAAAATATTGACAATTTGACAAGCCAATTATGTGCATATGAAAAAGCACTAACAATGAAGTATAAAACCAGACAAGAGGTTCTTCAGACAAATCGAAGAAACAACTTGACCTGTAATTATTGCAAATTGAAAGGACACAAAGTTAGAGATTGTGTCAAATGGAAAACAGATGGCAGACCACCAAAGCCCGAGAAACGAAAGAAAGACAATAGAGTAAAAACAAAAAACGTTACTCTACTGGCAGTCTCAAGCGCTGTATTGTTTTGCGAGAGTGATGTTGACAATGGGGCAACAAACCACATCACCAACCAAAGTGAGTTGTTTGAGAACTTTGAGCCATTTGATCAGGATCACCAAGTAAAAACAGCAAATGGAGACTCTATAGCAGCACTAGGATATGGTACAGTACGAGTACAATCATATGTAAATGGGGAAAAACACGAATTTTCACTATCCCAAGTATGGTATGTTCCTAGTATAAGAAAGAATTTGTTTTCAACATTGTCTGCTCGAAATGAGAATCCTGACAGTGAGTTTATTTCCAAGATAGAAGAATGTCATTTCAAATTATCTGGAGAAAAATTGCTTGTGGGATCGAGAAGTCGCTCAGGGGGCTTACACAAACTTGATATGAAAGCCATAAGACCAGAAATGTCAAGAGAAGTCAATTTAGTCAATGAGGAAGATATGTTGAAAAAGGAAACATTCTCAATTGAATATTGATAGAAAGATTTTTCTGTGAATTGAAAAATCCACGATTAAAATGAAGTTATTTTTTGTGAATGTCTAACAGAAAACAACTACTTCCCCGGCTAAAGCCACGCATAGAAGTTAACCTGGACAGTGGTGTATGCGAGGGTTGCGTCTATGGAAAAGCTCATGTACTCAAGTTTGGTACTAGAGAACGAGTCAACTCACCTGGTTTGCTGATCCATACGGATGTTTGTGGACCATTTGAAAGCAAGTCGAGGTCAGGTTACCGCTACTATGTGCTCTTCAAAGATGATTACTGTAGATACCGTTTTATCTATTCCATCAAGCACAAATCTGAAGTCGTAGACAAGCTAAAGACAGTCATTGCTGAAATCAAAGCTACAGGGTATGCTATTCGAGAGATTTTGTCAGATAACGGTGGTGAATTCGACAATGAACAAGTACGAAGAATTCTAAACCATCAAGGAATCAGGCAAAGATTGATTATGCTATATACGCCGCAACAGAATGGCTGTTCTGAAAGAGAGAATAGAACAGTTGTAGAGACTGCAAGAGCTTTGATGCACGCACGTGCAGGACTATTTGATCAGACATTTTGGGCAGAGATGGTGAATACGGCAACATACATTTTGAACCGAACAAGCAATTCAGGAATCGACCAACAGTCTCCTTTTGAGGTATGGCACAAGAAGAAGCCCAAACTCAAACATCTGAGAGTCATCGGTAGCATTTGCTATGCTCATATTCCAAAGCAGAATCGCAAGAAAATGGGCAAGAAAGCCATTAAAGGTGTTCTCATGGGTTACGATAATGACGATGGGTATAGAATTTGGTCACTTGATGGAAAAAAGCTTGTCAGATCAAGAGACGTCATTTTTGATGAATGCAAACCTTTAGAAATAGTGAATGAGAACAAGAACGAGTATCTTCCTCCACTTACACAAGATAATGTTTTTGATTATGTAAAAAGTAAAGATTCATCGAAAAACGAAGAAGGTGAAGATCGATCAGAACAAGAAATCTTAGGAGATGTAGAAAATATATATGAAAACCCAGAAATGAGAAACATAGAGCGAGAAAATACAGAAACAGAGCATGATACAGCAGAATACTCAGATGATATTGAAGAAATTGATCATGATATGATAGAAGAAGACAACATCGAATTGAGGAGACAGCTAAGACACAGAGAGTCACTACAAGAAAATTTACCGAAATGAAAAATTTACCTGTGAAAGGCAACCTTGCAAGGGTGACAAGCTCACAAATTCGACGGGTCCATTGACAAGTATAAAGCACGCCTGGTCATAAAGTTATTCACAGCGAAAAGGTGAAGATTTGACCAACATACAGCCCAGTAGCCAGGTGGAATAAAGGTCATTGTTGAGTATCCGCAAACAAAATGTCTCTGACCCAATTTGATGTGTGTACAGCTTTTCTATGGTAAACTCAATGAAGAAGTCTATATGAAGCAACCTCAGGGATATGAAGATGGTAGCGACAGAGCATGCAAACTTCATCGCAGTCTTTATGGGTTGAAACAGGCACCAAGGTGTTGGAATCAAAGATTTAGTGATTACATTCAAAGACTAAATTTCAAAAAATCTGATGCGAACCCTTGCTTGTACATAAAAAAAGATGGAGGAAATATGCTGCTACTAGCCCTTTATGTTGATGATGGGTTATTAGCTTCTACCAGTGAGACAAAGAAAGACACCTTTATACACAGTCTACAAATAGAATTCAAGATCACGGCCAAACCAGCATCTTATTTCCTAGGTCTGGAAATTGAGAAGAAAGAAGCTGGAACAATTTAAGTTAATCAGTCTGCTTACACTGAAAAGATTTCAGAGCGATTCGGTATGCAAGACTGTGGACCAGTATCAACGCCCATAGTTAAAGAAGGCATTCAATTAGGGAAGGAAGATGAGGATGAATTGAACAGCACTTTTCCTTATAGAGAGGCAGCCGGTGCTTTAATGTACCTAATGACTGGCACTCGACCAGACATTGCATATGCAGTGAGTGTAGTTTCAAGGAAACTCGAGAATCCCTCAAATTCTGACTGCTCAAAAGGAAAAAAGGATATTCTGCTATTCAAAAGGCTCGACTGATCTTGGAATAATCTACAAACCAGGAGCTAAAGAAGAGTTGAAGACCTTCAGTGATGCAGATCATGGTGGTGATGATACTACAGGCCGATCAACTACAGGAGTTTTGAGTATGTACGCAGATGGAGCAATATCCTGGTACAGTCAACGTCAAACTTCAGTTGCAATTTCTACAACAGAGGCAGAAATAGTTGCTGCTAGTGAAGCTGCGAGAGAAATTGTTTGGCTCAAACGACTATTTGAAGAAATTATCGTTTTGAGAGCAGTCTGAACATTGATGGTCGACAACGAAGCTGCAATAAAGCTGGCAGAGAACCCAGAATATCACCGTCGCACGAAACATATTCATATTCGACATTTCTTTGTCCGTGAGCTGGTGCTAGACAGTTTCATTCAAGTTAAGAACGTGTCATCAGAAGACAAGCTAGCAGACATTATGACAAAACCTTTGTTCAAACCCAGACTACAAATGTTGAGAAACGCAATGGGGTTGACCAGAATAATTCAATGAGGGAAGGTGTTGAAGCCTGAAGACTTTCCAAAAGAGCATTGAACATTTTTCGTAGTCAACTCTGTATATATTCACTTATAATACCACAAGAGCTTCAAAATTATCGGGTATTTCCCGATAGGTTCGTTGCGCTTCGCGCTCGTGATTTTTTAACCTGAAAAACTTGACGACTTTATTTGTTTGCAGGGAACCTTGAGGGAAATGCCAGATAATTTTGAAGCTCGTGTGGTATTCGGGGGATTATTTTTCCAAACAGTGGTCATTGCATCCCAATCTTTTTCCTCCAACGCTGCTGCACTTGCCCTCCGTTTTTCCGGAATCGATTGTAAAGCCTTACGCTTGGCATCACGAGCTCCTCGAGCGGTCTTCAATGCAGCATCCGAAAATGGGTTGATTTTGATGTCGAAATCGTTCAAATACTTTTCTTGAAGTAATTTGGCAGTCTGATTCCACATTGTTTTTATTGTACCTTCTTTATAGTCTTCTCCATCCATTTTCTTCATATTGTAAGCGTAATCTTTCATAATGTTTGCCAATTGCGCTTCACTCGTTTCAGCACTCAATGTGTATTCCTCTCAGTACAAAAGTAGTAAATTGGTTCCAAACTGTTTTTTTGCCTTCTCCGTATTAATGGGAACATTTCCTTTGACTTTTTTATCGATGGTGGACAGAGAACAAACTCCAAATCGACTCATTTTCATGCAAAATCTCCAATTGTCACAATTGAATTCAACCTGTCAGTTTGAAGTGTGGTTAATTTGACTGGATCATGTTTTGTTTTTTATATATAGCAACTACCAGAGAAAATTTTCAAAAAATTATCAGTATAATACCATGTAGGTTGTACCACGTGACGTCGAATGGTGCAATTCTATTGGTCGATATTTGGGTCGGAAAAATAATCATTATGGTTGTAGTTTGACAAGATGATGTTTATGAATAATTAAAACTGTCAATTAAGTCATCGTTTTTCCTTACTTTAAAACCAGATAAGATCTATTAAAAGTACTTCAACACTTTTGCGTTCATTTATAACACTTTCAGTGCCCTTAGGACGTTTTTTACGTTGATTTTCAATCTGCATATAAAAATACGAAGCACCTACACAACACAAGTTACATTGAAACTGGCAACTGACGCGGCACTTAGACCGTTTTAATATTAACAGCTCCTGGTACTTGCAGATTGCGTCATCTGTTGGGAGATTACGAAAGCAGAAATATTACGTTGGCACTTAGCGCGTTTATAGAAATATTGGGCATGGCACCTAGACCGTTTTAATGTAAAAAGCTCAAAACCGCAGAAAGTGGCACTTAGACCTTATAGAAGTTATACTCTTCAATTGACAAGTATGAAAAATAGATATTAGACCTGTTGCCAACATACAATGAGGTGAAAAATAATACCACCAACCCATCAAGGGTACCAACTTAATGTTAATTGAAACGATTTTGGTATGTCTCATAAGGAGAATGACATAGAAAATATGAGTTTTTTAGAAAAAGTGAAAAATTCAATACCAACCATTCCAGGGGACCAACTTATGTTTAATGAATTGAATTGTGGTCTGTCTCATAAGGAGAACGACTGAGTAATATGAATAGATTATGCTGAGATTATCAATGTCCGTTCTCGAATTCATTGAATTAGGTTCTTTGAAAATATGTGTCATTTCGAGAAAAGTTCTCTTTTTTAATTAATTAGATCTATTTTGTTATTTTATGCCTAATACAATAATTCCTAAATGTGATAATACTATTCTAGAGTGGACGAGGATAAAAAGAAATAACAAAAGATGATTCCTCAATAAAAAAAATTTTTAATGAGTTGATGAACTATTGTGTTTGATTACCTACCTATTTGTACATTAAAAAATTTCCAGAACAAAAATAAGTATAACTGAATATAATAATCATAGGTTGTTTGGATCAATCAGGACATGGATATCATTTCTATTTGTAGAATTCAAATGTTTTTTCAACTTGGTCCTAAACAGTTTATATTATTTATTCCATATTTGATATCAGATGGCAGGGTATTGAATAGTCTTGCTGCTAAGTATGACATCTTTGCCCTAGAGTTTTTCTAGAAGAACATGTTCTTAAGTTTATATGGGATTTATGCCTGGTTGAGTATTGATGGTATAAAAGGACTATATTTTTTTCTTTAAACTGGTAGATGTAGATATATTTTTATTTCAATTAAAGCTTATGTTTAGGTACCATTTCAAGATATTTTAGATATTTATATATTACTAACCACTCTCGGTTTACACACCGGGTGACAATAAGACAAGGGACACCTATATCTCCTTCAATTATAAACCGATTTGAATGAAATTTTGTGTAATATGAGACACAATTTCGGATTGACAGACATATGGTAACATAATGGCCGACTTCCGGTTCTGCCAGAATAGCCACCAACTTTGATTTTTCAAATAGAACACCCTGTATGTTTGATGTTTTTTGTATTCTACTGCTCAAATTACATAGACAGTGTTGCCAAATTGTATTTACCAATTGAAAAAAAATATTTCTCATTTTTTTTACATCAGTTACTCATCCCAAGTAGCATTCTGAGTGGACGGAACGTAGCGGCCACAATTCTGGTAAATTTTGAATTGTTTGGCCACAACCACTGCCACGTAATATTCACGGTTCTATCACGCGGCGGCTACCAAAATGGGAAACACTTTTTTGGTGGCTGCTACGTTCCGATCTACGTTCCTGGATCTCAGATAGCCACATTCCAACCACGTTGTGGTCACCTGGCAGAAACGTGGATATGTAGTGGCCGACACTAGACACGTTGAACAACTGACTGATATGTAGCTCGATCTCTGTTCAGCAACATATTTTTGTGATAAATGTTCCTCATTCTTCCATTTTGCCTGATTCATTTCTAACCCACGATCAACTTTAAGTAAGTATATTGAATTTGGATACTTCTGATCGGGATAAAATTAAAACGATTGAAATTTTTATGTGAAATATGGGTGTTGTAGCTTGATTGTGAGCAAGCGCAATCTGAATACACTTTATTTAAGGAAAACATTATAATTTTGAAAATAACTCGCCTCTGAAATTATGTACTTAAATCCCTCAAACATTGTTTTATCAATCTTGGTTAGTTGAAACAAATACTTACGTAACAAATAAGTACGTTTGATGCAGTGCTGATGACAAATAAATCTTTATTGAATATTTCGATCATTTCTCTAATAATGGCGACCCAGCATATTCCTGTAAATATGGCGGCTTTTGCAGAATATAACTTTAAAGTGGCAGAAAGTGTGAATATACCACTCTAAAGCTCCTCCCATCATCAACTTTTCCACCACTGGAAAGTGGCACCCACGTCGCAGACCCATGACTCATCACTTCAAAGTTATAACCTTGAAATTACAATAGGTCTTATACCCTTGAAAGGGGCAAACACGTCGGGCTAATATAACCTGCCACTTCAAAGTTTTACATGTACATATTCATTAATTGTTAAAAAAGGACATGTAGCAAGTATAGTGGATTTGTGCAGCTCCAATCAACAATTATCAAGTAACAATTACCAAGTAAAGAAAACGATGGCATTTATGCAAACAGAATTAACAATTAAAGTATAAATATTAAGCAGGAGCACAAGTCAGAGATCCGATCTATTTAAATTGTCTATTAATGCATAACCCATTTCATATTGAATGTAATTTTAAAAAATTTGAGAAAAGTTAGGTTGTTTTGTCATCGCACGGACCAATCCACTTCAGAATACACATAACCCGTTTCATATTGATTAAAATCATTCATGTTTCACGTAACAGGTAAACAAACTTTTTGTAAACCACAATAAAATTATTTGAGAAAACTTAGGTTAGCTTTCGTCATCGCGCGGAATGGTGAATTTTGAAGGTTATCACTTATGGAGATAGCAAGAACGTGGCAACCATCACCACATATCACAATCAAGTGCCTGCCACATTGAAGGCTTTATGGAAGTTACCAAAACGTCACCGAAACTATCATACTCTCTTGAAAGTGACTGTGACTTCTAAGTGTTATTTAAGTGGTATAGGTTGGTTACTGCAACGGTTATTTTCCACTTTTAAGTTTGAAAACCTTTAAAGTGATTTGCTCAGTGGCCATACTGTTTCAGACACCTCAAGTGACACTAATAAGTTATAGAACTGTGGAGTGGCTACCATAGATGGGAATTAGGGGACTACAACCATGCAAATATAAAATTTTAGTTATTCTTACTGTATAGTGGTGAATTTAGTGGTGATTACGTGATAACCACCGATTTGAAGTTGCAGTATCAGTTTCTGTCACTATAATGCTGCTTGGGATAGTAATAGTCATTTCATCGATAAGATCAATAAAAAATCCTACAGCAGGAATTGCAATTTTCTGAACGCATTTTTAACAGAAAAATCGTTTTTTTCCAATAGTACCATACCAACTTGCCATTCGATAGAGAATTTAATTACCAATGCAACGATATACATTATGTACCACTTTTTTGAATTAAATCGACCTGAAAAAATTGGTAGGCAACATGACATCTATTCATTCTTTCAAACTTTACTTCATAATGGTAACAATGAATTACCAAAAATAATCGACTTGACAATATGTTATTATCATAAACCCATTACAGAAAAGATAACTTTAATATAATCAAACTGTTCAAATAAATCTAACGACTGAAACAGTGAAACATTCAACGTACAAATTATAACTCACAATACCATTATGCTGTTTTCAATAGAAGAGTTTCACAACCATCGAAAAGTCATTTTATTTATTAA
Organism: Gonioctena quinquepunctata; assembly: GCA_018342105.1. NCBI lineage: Eukaryota > Metazoa > Arthropoda > Insecta > Coleoptera > Chrysomelidae > Gonioctena > Gonioctena quinquepunctata. Next base: position 174,714 of record JAFIRS010002468.1, on the reverse strand, counting down.
TGACCAATGATATGTTCGAAGTGTTGCCCGTTTTCCCTAACTTATAGACTAGTTCTATTTATCGTACACCCCATCACATTTATCAGTTCATGAGCAGAAATTTCCTGAAATGCGCGCTCAACTCTATCTTTCAAGTCCTCCAAAGAAGTTGGTCTCCTCGAGTATACTTTGGATTTTATGTGCCCCATAAATAAAAATCAATACGGGTTAAATTGGGCGATCTGGCTGGCCATCTGTTTGGACCATTTGCTCCAATCCATCTCTGCCCATAGGTATCTCTAAGATATTGCCGAATAATATTAGCATTATGTGGTCCTGCAGCATCCTGCTGAAAGAACATATTTTCCCCGATGTGATCAGGTAAATCGTTGATATTATTTTAAATATCGTTGGCCCGTCAAAGGCCCGTCAAAAAACATCGGTCCAAGATTTTTTCTTGTCCCTATGATTCCTACCCAGACGTTGAATCCAAATTTTTCTTGAAAATTACCTTCTCTCAGCAACCTGAGATTTTCTTGAACCCAACACCCTGTATTATTCCTATTGAACATACCATTATTCGTAAACCTAGACTCATCTGTAAACAGTATTTCCGAGACGAAACCATTATTCAAATCATGATGACACAAAAGCCAATTACAATGAGTATTGTACAAATTCAATAATTGATCGTTTTTTAGTTTTGAACAAAAAGAAAGTGGTACATAATGTATATCGTTGAATTGGTAATTAAATTCTCTATCGAATGGCAAGATGACCCTTGGTAGGTACCGTTTGATGAAAACGATTTTTTCGTTAAAAATGCGTTCAGAAAATTTGAATTCCTGCTGTAGGATTCGTTATTGTTCTTATCGATGGAATGACTATGACTATGAGTTACTGATGTAAATTAGTATAGATTTTAACCTCATCAAGGTCTACTGGGCAATGTAATTTGAGCCGTAGAATCCGAAAAACATCAAACATACAGGGTATTCCATTTGAAAAATCGAAGTTGGTGGCTATTCTGGCGAAACCGGAAATCGGTCATTTTTTTTTCATATATCTGTCAATCCGAAATTGTGTCTCATATCTTTTCACAAAATTTAATTCAAATCGGTTGTTAAGTGAAGGGGATATAGGCATGGCCCTAGTCCCATTGTCACCCGGTATATGTGTATTCTGATATATATACTATACCTCGTAGATTGAGCTATATTCATTCACCCTTCTATTACTTTTGTTCATGTAGTCATTATTACCTTGTGTGAATAAATATTGTTATTATATATTATTATATATTTTTGTTATAGCATATGTACCAAATGTACCGCAATGCCGAATAAACATATATCTATATATTAAGCCATATTATAAAATTTTGGCTACAGGAAAATTAAGCTAGCGACTGTTCTAATTTCATGCAATCTCTTGGGAATTCCATCAGCTCGCATCGCTAACATTTGCGGATGTACATATTGTCTGCACCAGTGTCTCCCGTCGAGAGTTAAATCTCGTCTCTTCTCTTGTAGAGAAATAATCGTCACGCCTCGACACAGAAATCTAGAGAAAACTGATGTCAGAACTGTAATTTCTGAGCTTACCAAAGAACTCGAAAATATATTTTTTTCCGAATGTGAAGATCTTTCATTGCCACAACTCATACAAAACCGAGGCGTATTTCTTCCATCACAAAGTTAAAAAAATATGTACCTTTATACTAACATATATTATCTAAATCGAAAGTGGTATAAACAGTGAATTTTATTATAGAATGAAGGGAATTGTTCAAAGTTTATTTTTGTCTAGGAATACTCACTGTAGACGTTCTTCCCGACGAATTCAACATGCATGGAAGAGTAATTTGGCGAATGCAGTAAGTAAGATAATTTCTTTGCCCTTCCATACTTATATAGATTTCGTGAGTCAACTTAGTTTTTTAAGATTGTGAAAAGTTATTAATACAAGGTGTTTTGATATCTTTTCAAATAGCATGTATAGAATATTTGTCCATTATTTTGTTATCGATTTCTTATTTGACTTTTTCAAATCAAATATTGTCATACATTTTTTTTATCATACATAGTCGCGATTAACGATAGCAAATTAATAATCAACAACCACACCCTAACAAGATAAATGAATCAATGATAATGAATTCATGGTATTCAGAAATATTTTGTTTACAGGTGTAGGACATGGCACGGATGACATGAATTTCTGGGGTTTCACAAATTCATTCTTTTTGAAATTCGATATGTGATATAGAAAAGAAAATGGCGGATGCCCGGTAAATAATAATCATTTTGATTTCCTGTTTGATTTTCCGGGATTATAACCTTCCAAAAGCAAAGAACTATTTCTGAACTTATAGATAATACACCAAACAACTGTCACAAACACCACAGCATACACATCTCACAGATGATATTAAATCCTATGTTTTCCCGTTCTATCAAACGGATTGGTATTAGGTATGATGTTAGGACGACATCCAGAACAACCAAAACCTTAAGACATATAATGGCACAAAACCAAAAACAGAAAACAGTAAAAAAAACACAAAATTGCATATAATTTCAGAAGTGTTCTTGAAGCATAAGTTATATCGGTGAGACCTTTAGACTATCAAAAGCGCGAAAATCAGAACATCAGTGATAGAGTTTCACAACTGAAAAAGTTTATTTTTTTAATTTTCGAGGATAAAAAACGTGTTTTTTAAAAACTGCACGAGTTAATTTGTTTCGTTGTTTTAAAGCATGAATTACCCGACTCCGAAGGAAGAGGGCAATTTTTCAAAACAACAAAAAAAAATACCCAGTGCAGTTTTTCCAAAAAAACATTTTTTTTCAAAATTATCGGTAATTTTACAGCACTTATGGTATCATCCCCAAAAATTAAAAAAATAAATATTTTTTTCAGAATTATTTGGTTAATTTTTAAAGCACGAATGGTATTCGGTAGAATATTTCCCTCCAGTCAAAAATCACATGTAAATGGAGTGCAATTATCTCAAAATTACAGCGATAATTGCATTGTAGAAAGCGAAAGAGCCCTGCGATATTTGCACTGTAGACCGATAATTGCACAGTTCATATCCATGGCAATTCCATTGTACACTTTGATAATACAGCGACAATTTATAAGTAACGTCAGTTTGACAAGTAATGTCAAAAATATTATTTATTAAAAATGTCTTGTTTCGGTCGGACTTTATCACAAGCTAGTAACCAAATAACACAAAACAGAACAGAAAATACGTGTAGCGTAAGTTTATGAGCTTTTTTGCTGAGAAAAACTATACTTTGGATGAAAAATTTCCAGTTACGGGATGGTTATTGATGACAAGTTAAGAATTTATAAATTAATAACGTCAGTTTGACGAGTTGATAAATATTTCCCCGAATTATACTCGTGCACCAAAATAACCGGATAATTTCGCATTCCAGCGTGTTGTCTTTGAAAAACTGCATTCGGTCATTTTCATATTTCTCCAAAAATTAAAATGAACTCATGCAGTTTTTTGACAACACGCTGTAATGCAAAATTATCGGCAATTTTGATGCACTTGTGCAATTACTTACGGAAATTTCAAGAATAGAAAAAGATCAATATCATGTATTGATATAGTTAATATTACAATTATTGTCACTGCAGTTGAGTTGTTACCTAGCGCGCTGAATTAAAGCGATAATCCACGCTGTAATTCAGCGATAATTCCACACCTCTTATGGACATTTTAACACATGAGTGAAATTTTCGATATAATTTTCATTATCTCATATGAAATGGATAAGTAGAAAGCCAAAATAATCCTGAAATGAGTGTTATATCAGAACATTTATATCGCAGGATCCAAACTGTCAGAACATATTTTGGAATCCAATGATGATCAATGAATAGAATGGAATAGGATGAAAATAACAGCAGAAAATATCGTGGGAAATCAAGGAATCAGCTCAAATTGGTGTGTTGAGCTGAATGTTACGTTATATTACACCTCTATTGGGAATTCAAAATAACGGATACTCCCTCTGGTGTCTATTTTTGAAACTATACATACGTACATTGTTTACTTTTCCAAACATTAATGTTTATATGATTTTAGCCATTCTATACCTAAAACTTGTCGAATCTCTTGTAATTCTTGTTAATGAATGAAAATCATGTTTACCTGGTGAATGTTCTGTTGACTACTGTATGTACTCCGGTGAAAAAATTTGTAGTTTAATTGGAATTTCGTCTATACCAGTGCTTCTTTTATTTTTCATACTTTTTATTATTGAAATTATCTGTACTTCTGTTACAGGCGTTAAAAAAAGGGTATGTTCATGATATTCTATCAGTCTATCATATTTTTTTGATTTTTTGAGGTTCTGCTGTATTGATAGAAGTGTGCTCAGTTAGTGAAGTATTCATTGAAATCATTTGCTTTTTCAAGTGGTTTATCTGTTGAGATTGTTTGGCTTCGAGTGGTCCCTATCACTTCTTTCACCACATGCCACATTGTTTTTGTTTTATTGTCTTTATTGTCTGACTTCGAAATTTTATTTCTATAGTGCCCCTTTTTTATTTCATTGAGAAGATCATTATATCTGTTTTTATTTTCATTATACGCATTTTTATAGTCTAAATTATTTTTTGATAAATTTTGAATTTGTGAAAATTTCATTTGTGTTATTTCAGGTGAATTGAACAGAGTTATATGCGTTTTTTTATTTGACCTAACTTCTGGAAAATGTAGGTTGAAATAGTATCTAAAAGTGTCAATGAAGTGATCAAAGGCTTCATTCAATCCTTTCGCACTATATGTCTCTAACCAGCCTTCTTTCTGTAATTGTTTGCAGAAATTGTCATATGGGGACCATCGTATATACTCTTTCTTGACATTGGAGATTGGTTGGTAGTTTCCAGCTGGCACAAGAGTAACTGAGCTGGGTGATCTGAAAAGCCTGTATTAATGATTTTGACCACCATTTCTCCCCTCAAGTTTGTAACAATGTTATCAAGACAAGCTTGACTGTTTTGTATAGTTCTTGTGGGTTCGGTTAACATTAACATTAACATCAACATTAAAAGCTGCTAGCACATTCTTACGCTCAATATTATTTGAGGGTAGTGAATCTACATTGGAATCGCCCGCTATGAAATAGGTCAACTTTGTTTCATGCAAGATTTCAAGCATAGTTTGAAATGTTTGTAGAAATATTCTGAAATCACTGGTTGGTGTTCTGTAGATACATACCACAATAAAACTACAATTTTCAAATTTGCATTAAGCACTGGAACTTTCTGCTAAACCATTTATATCATGTAGTGGATGACTTGTAATTTCTGTCGAATTGTAAATGACTGAACCTCCATATTGTCCATCCGTCCGGCAATAGGATGATACCAAATTCATATTTAATAATTTGAAATACTGTAATTTTGGGTCATCCTTACAGTGTTCTGTAATACAAACGATAGGACACTTCAGATCTTCTATTACTTTTTTAACCATGTTGTAGCAGTTTCTAAAAGATTGGACGTTTTGGTGGAATACGAAGTTTCTCATTCCGTTGTTTTTTCGTCCTTTCCGAATGGATTTTTCACTAGTTGAGTCTGGTGTAATTTCTAGTATATTGGGTTACGTTTGTGATGGGGGATCCATTGTGTTTGCTCCAGGATATATATATATATATAAATATATATATATATATATATATATATATATATATATATATATATATATATATATTTATATCCGGACGCTTGGATTGATGCATTACACATTTCACCCCGGGAAAATTTGGTTCTAAGATTTTCTCCAAATCCTCTGATTTTGTATCCGGTTTCAGTCTTGTTACGTGTAGTGATACAAACTTGGAAACAGGTTGGACCTCGGAGAATTGGTTGCTTTGCCCCACTAAGAATCGACGCTTTCTCCCATATTGCACTTTTCCTTTTTCCCAGCCTTCATCTTCTTTGTTGTTCGATTCTTTCAATGGCTTGACTCAGCTGTTGCAGGTTTCTCATAGTTTCCACTTAAAATACTTGTGATGCAGAGACATATTTTTCCTGATTTTTATAGGTTGAGGTAGATGCAGTGGCTTGCACTGGCGGGTCATTAGCCACTACTTCTTTAGCGTAGTGAGGTATTCAAGCTTGCTCCGTTTTTTGAGGTATTTGTCGATGGAGAGAGTGTTCGATCAGTTTTTTCTTGGAGGAACTGAATTTTTTCATTTAATCCTAGAATAATATGGTTTTTATGTTTTAATATTGTTTTTAGGTATGTGATTTCTTTCTTCAGCGGTTCTCCATCGAAATTCAGTTGCTATTCGCTGAAAGACAATTATAAACTCCCTTCTTCGTTGAGGTTATGTACAACGTTCAAGTTATTTTGGCAGCCAATCATGTCATCGTCCCAGAATATGACATTTTTGAGTCTTTTTGCACAACTTGGATGAGCTACCGAGTTGTACTCATTACATTTTTACATTTTATACCATACTCCTATAGATTCCTTTCTTTGGGGTACGTGAAAGGGTTATCTGAGATCGTCCAACAATTGCAGATGATACGAAAAACGGGATCACGGAAGCCTTGCGTTCAACTGATGGAGCAATGCTCGCTAGAGTTCAAGGCTCATTTACTAGAAGACTAGCAGCTTGTGTGGAACATGATAGTCATCTTCTTTAGCATTTATAAGTAGCCTTTCCTCAGAATGTTTTCTGTTAATCATCATTTCCTGTTCTTGTAAAATTATTGGAATTGTTTCCTTTGTGATGTACTCCTGTTTCTATTACAATTTCATTTTGTCAAAAAATATTATTTTCAGAATTGTATGGATGTGTCAAATGTTACGACAGCGGCGTTCTTAATCTTTTTTTTCGAAAAATCATCAACATTTTTTATTTTGCAAACAAATCTTGCAAATTTCACAAAGTTGACCCCACAAACCCTATTTCGGCAAAGAGCTCCTAAAAAATGTCATGCAATGATGCAATAAAATATAGGGTGTTGCATTTGGAAAACTCGAGTTATTGCTATTTGTTATTTGTCATTTTTTTTAAATCGTAGTAGGCGATGAAAGATCGACTGCATCCCGAAAGATGCGCCAAAAAATAAGATTCTCTTATAGAATTAACAACAAAACATTATCGGAAGTAGGAGTTATCAAAGTGAGTGTGTGATGATCAACTCGAAACTCACTTTCGAAACTCACATTGAGAAAATAGTAACTGAATCATTTAAAAATACAAAGTCACTACTTATATTATACAATTCCTCAGTCAGGAGCCATCTCGAATTCGCATCGATGGTCTGGAATCCTTACTATCTTGAGTACATTGGACGAGTAGAAAGAGTTGAAATAAAACTCTTGAATATATTGTTTTTTAGGTACAAAAGACCTCAAATTATTTTTTTCTGTAATTGCTCAAGAAAGCCTACTTCCTTAGAGCAACTTCAGCCCCCAAAATACGCTATTCTGGTATTTTAGTCCGTTGCTGAGCAACGAACTCTCCCGAAAACGGTCCAGGAAGCTTTTTGGCGGCCTAGGCTGTCAAAATCGGTCCCGACCGGTTTTTTATATACATTTCAGACAGTAAATAAATACACGCAAACAACCAACTCACATTAAGAACATTCATTGAATATATTATCACACATATGGAACGTTTATTATAACTATTTTTGTATATTTATAGTTATGTTGCAGTTTGTACAATTATTAAACATAGACTGAACTCTACCTGGAAAGTCATTCTCTTTGTCATTTCCCTCTCTAAATATATCTGTTATGTTACCTAAATAGTCACCGACGTTATTGCTGCTTTCTTCTTCGGCAATAATACTAATAGTATTAGCAGAATTATCTCTGTCACTTCCCCCTCTGAATATTTCATCTGCTATATCTACTTATTTGTAAAAGACTCCTCTATATACCCATCGGCAACGGTTGAGGATTTCCATCCTCTATGCCTCTTTGAAGCAATTAAATCTACCCCAGCATTAACCAAAATTATCGCAGAGGGCCGACGGAAACAATGTCCTGTGTATTCATGTGCATATGGCAAATTTAAAAATGTTGCGGCAATTTGAGGCATTTTGCCAAACTGATGTATTCCCTCTACTTGCCTGCTACCTTTCCCATTTGAATATTTAAAGAGAAAGTGGCAGTTTTTTTAATTTTCTGGACGAGATGCAACATACATACATACATACATACAATGTCATATAAGTTTCGTTTATCACAATCTTGGTTTGTTCGTTTTATTATCGGGTATTTTAATCAAAAGCTCAGATCCAAAATCTTCTATGTCATTCAAATTTAATTGATATAGTTCATCACGGCGACATACGCCGGCAACACCCAATATTGAGGCAACCTAAAAAGTAAACATTACATAAATATCTAGGTAATTTCAAATTCATTAGGTATATATAATCTGGTGCTTGAGTAATAAACGTTCCAATTTGTTCATCCGACAAAACTTTTGACTTCTTTGGTTTATAGTTGTCGACGTTTCAGGAAAGCACGTAATTTTGAATATTTTGTAATATAAATATCTTCTTTTTATGGAGTAATTTGACCATTACGTAGATGCCTTCAACTTTGTAGATAAACCGGAAAAGTATGCAATCATGACATTTTCAGATCGGGAGGTCGTCTTTTTTCCTTGGCAATAATCCATGAAACGTTTGTAAGCGTATTCATATTTTGCCTTGTATTTATTTGGCAATGAATTTAAGATGACATTTTCAGCAGCATTTACTAACTCTGGTAGTGTCCTGCACACCTGGACATCATCACTATCAATTTGAAATATTTTAAATATTTTTTTAGCGATAAGTAGGTGAAATAAGTGAATCTCTGATTTTTGTCACAACAATAAACAAACAGTGATTGTCAAGGAAACGATTTCATAGGCAATGAAATGGTGATCAAAAATTATTATACATTTATAAAAAATCCTTGATTTATGATCATGTTGATTGCGATTTCGGAAAAAATAGTTTGTGGGCCTCGTAGTAAAAGCACATTCCCAGACTCCAATGCTTGTTAGCCTCGGCCAACAATTTACATTGTCGTCCGGGAATGTATTGCTTTCACTACTACTATTTTGTATGACATTACAACTTCGCCAAACTCTCTTCCCGAAGGATTATTAGCTATGTTATATTTCTTTTTAAAATCGTTAACAAGCAAGTAGACAGTAATTACATAGTTAACAAACTCTCTTCTAATGGACTCACCCACATTACCCCCTCACCTAATTTATTCTACCTACTAATTCACACAACTAACTAGTTCATTTCTCTATATGATACAAAAATCATATATTTCATACTTTAGCCACCTCGATCTCTTCAATAGCACTCTTTATAAAATCAGGAAGAAAGCTAGACATATATTCGATTTGAATTGATTCATGTACTCAATACCTCAGTCTTCATTCTTCAAATTACCGTCCCATCTCTCTCATACCTAGTCTACCAAAATTAAAAGAAAAATTAGTGAAAAAACGAATGAATTACTTTATTGCATCGAACAACGTAATAAGCACCGAACAGTTTGGGTTCCAAACGAACCAAGGAACCAACGATGCCTTATTGTCTTTTATGTTCAAGACATACGAGAAAATAAATATCCGCGAGTGTGCTGCAGCGGTATTTTGTGACTTTTTCAAAGTTCGACTGCATAGATCACGGAATACTACTGCAGAAACTCCAGCACTACGGATTCCGGAATACGAGTTTGAAATGGTTCGAAGCCTATTTGAGTAACCAGAGTCAATTAGTACATAGTAGTTCACCCTCCAGTATATCGTATATTGAATTCGGAGTGCCCCAAGGCTCAGTATCAGGACCGATACTATTCCTCCTCTATATAAATGACATCACCAAATTGTATATCACAGCAAAGATAACCCTTTTCGCAGATGATACTACCAAAACAGTTCACAAACTCCAAGAACAAATTGAAAGAGGGGTAGTAAAGATCGAGCAATGGTGTCACTCCAACTTACTAGTAAGGAATTTGAACAAAACTAATATAATAACATTTCGCTGTAATCTCCATGACATACCTCTGGGTAATGACCACATAATCAATGAAACAAAGATTTCTCGGATTAGATATGAATAATAAATTGAGGTTTGATTGCCACATCAACAAGCTTTGCAATAAATTAGCATCAGGCTATTACGCAACACGGGTAATCTCGAATGAGCTAGGTTATTCGGCAGAACGGGCTGCATACTTCGTTCTAATTTGAAAAAATTTTGGGGAGTATTAATTCATATCTGCTGCGAAATGTATTTGTACACAAAAAAGAGCTCTAAGAAATACCTGCTAAATAAGACCTAGAGTGTCTTGGAGAGGGCTGGAATCCGTCAGTCTAATCCACAAATATGAAAACAATCTAAAAATAGCGGAGTCTCAATACAACAAGCGTCAAAATAGTCTCATCGAACTCCCAAACTGAGCACCACAGCAGTGAAAGACTCAATAATTTACAATGGTATTAAAATGTTCAATCACCTGCCAATCAACCGAAGGAATATTATAAGTATTAGACAATTCAGAAAATTTATAGAAAAAATATTGATTCAGCAAGCATTTAACGACACTGAAGATTATTTCACCACCACTATATTGCTTTATATGTGCATGCGTTTGTATTTATACAGTGCTTGTCTAAAGTCCGTTTCCCCCCCACTAATTTTTAAACCGCCTGGTATATCGCAACAAAATGTGGAGGGTTTGAATGGGAGATGAAAAACTACTCTTTCTTGAAAAAATCACAGCTAAAAGTTTTAAAATGGCGGCTGAGCGCCATCTTCAATAAGTTTTTTATAGGGAACACCCCGTATATTATTCCATTTTCGAAATCTGCTCATAATTCTCAACAGTTTTTTCCCATACACTTCACTCCTAAATTCAATAATTTTCGAAATATCAAAGTTTGAAAAGTTACATTTTGGTCATTTCGACCAAGAACACTAACGTTGCTTTCAATCAAGTTTGCATTGGAAAAAATCGTTGTCGCGGTAACATCTTGTTTACTGTCGAACTGAACTGCTAACTGTCAAATAGTCCCGCTGAGCGCCTAAATCCTTTTATGAAAAGTCTGATCATGGCTCGTAGTTTAGACGATACATTTGAAGCAGTTTTGATATTTGGAGAAGAAATTTTCATCTAGTAGTCAAACAAATAACGTGAGAAAGAGAAATTTTTTACGAATCCAAGGGAGCCCACCATCCGCCAACAGCAGTTTCATGGACGGCTTGTGGTCTCTTTCGAATTCGTATCAAATATCTCATAATGTTAATACCTACCTGCAAGTACGAAAATGTGAAAAGCATCAAGTTATAGATCATAGGTGTCACCACCTATAATCTGTGCGGTGAATTTTAATGGCCTGAAATTTCGTGCACATTAATAGGTCACCAACAGATGTCAGCATAGGCCAAGCCATGACACCAATAGTCGTACTCCTAGTGCGTTCAGAGTAACGCAAAACAAATAACGAGAGAAAGAGAAATTTGTGACGAATCCAATAGAGCCCACCATCCGCCAACAGCTGTTTCATGGTTTCTGTTACTCTGAACGCACTAGGAGTACGATTATTGGTGTCGTGGATTGGCCTATGCTGACATCTGTTGGTGACCTATTGATGTGCACGAAATGTCGTGCCATTAAAATTCCACGACAACAGCTCTGAGCTTCACCGCACAGATTATATCTATATATTTGATGCTTTTCACATTTTCGTACTTGCCGGTAGGTATTAACACTGAGATATTTGATACGAATTTGAAAGAGACCACAAGCCGTCCTGATGATTGGGAAACCATGAAACAGCTGTTGGCGAATGGTGGGTTCTCTTGGATTCGTAACAAATTTCTCTTTCTCTTGTTATTTGTTTTGCGTTACTCTGAATGCACTAGGAGTAGGACTATTGGTTTCGTGGATCGGCCTATGCTGACATCTGTTGGTGATCCATTGATGTGCACGAAATTTCGTGCCATTAAAATTCCACGACAACAGGTCTAAGCTTCCCCGCACAGATTATAGGTGTCACTATCTATAATTTGATGCTTTTCACATTTTTGAACTTGCCGGTAGGTATTAACACTATGAGATATTTGATACGAATTTGAAAGAGACCACGAGCCGTCCTGATGATTGGAAAACCATGAAACAGCTGTTGGCGGATGGTGGGCTCTCTTGGATTCCTAACAAATTTCTCTTTCTCTCGATATATATATATATATATATATACCTACAGTATCTAGTGAAATTCAATAGGGATTGAGCTATTATTAGCTGACTTATTCAGAATGTTTATTATAATTCAAAGTATCAGATTTGTTTCTGAAATTTATCAATGACTAGCTGGTCCTCTCGACTTCGTCGTATATTTTTCTTTGTGTTGTTCCATCTAGCTTATGCCAGTATCCTTGCCCGCTTTCCGTTATCCCATTATCCCGTTTCCCGTTTGTTCCGTTATCCCGTTATCTAGTTTGGGTGGCATAATTGATTTGATAGCAAAATGTTTTGTGAGGACTATTACAAATTCACGACAGCCTTTTCACCCTTTTAGGGACGGATTTTCCATGACCTTAATTTAAAAACTAACGGATCCCCCATGAACATTTTCATCCCTATTTCATCCTTCTAGGGGTTGTTGTAACAAAGACCTCAAAGACCAATTCAATTGACCCTAACTCAAAATCCAACTGAACCTCTGTACTCTTTTGGGTTAATTTCCAAAAATAATAAACATGTATTTCTTCATTTGTAACAAAGACCTTAAATACCAATTTTTATGACTCAGCGCAAAAACTAACGGTGCTCCTATACAAATTTTCCCCCTTTTGGGGTTGAATTTTCAAAAACCCTGAAATACGTGTTCCTTTAATTGAAACAAAAAACCCGAATACCAATTTGACTCTTACATCAAAACTAACGGTAGTTCCATTCTCATCCCCTTTCTCATTTCCTTTTTAACCCTTCAGGGATGGGATACTCTGTCAAAATTTCAGGTTTGGTCTGGGCATTGATCGTATGTCAGTCGTCAGGACATGTAATCATATATGTATAGATTTTAGCCAGATTTTTTTACGAATAAATTCCAGGCTTTTTTGGCACAAATATTCAAGACCTTGACGAAAAATAAATAAACTCGATTTATCAAATACCCTAAATGAAATATTTTCATTATATTATTTCTAAAATGAGTGTACTTATCCCAATAACGCTCACCTGAGAATGCTTCTCACATAACTGTCAATAACTGATGGAAGTGAGCGAATTGTTGTTATCTATGAATTTATCTTATTTGTATTCACTATCTAACGATTTGACGAGCCCATTTTTGGTATATGGTTTCCAAGAAATTTATTTCGACGTGATTTGGACACATTTGAAGAACACTCGACGAAAAATGGGGTATTCATACATCAACAAAGAAACATATGCATCATTTATACAAAATATATAATCTTATAGTCCATGTCATGACAACTAAGGAGTGTTGACTTTCAACTGAAATGTAACAATAGACCGCTGCGATGATTAGATTAGATTTTTACTGTGCACGTGAGAGTTGAGGCGATTACAACTAAGTGATAGATGCTTGGAATTTGCAATGATATGCGTTGGATCCTAGTTGATGAATCATTTCCAATGACTTCTTGAATGAATAGGCATATTACCACTAACATATAAATTCCTTGATCTAGCCAGATTTTTCCGAGTTCATTACTCCACGTTGGTTATATTCCATTCAGGGGACCAAAACAACAGATATAACTTGAAAAAAAAAAGTTTTCCCCACTCTAAGGCAGGCCGCCCACCAAGGATGCAACAAACTCGCAGCATGCAACATACGACATGAGGTAAATGTTATATGTTGCATAACCGCGCACACAACTGATTATTATAGTAGCTTGACGGTATTTGCGAAGACGACGCAAACGAAAAAAAAAGCAGCGTCGTTTCTGGATTGTCGGAGTTCTTAGAAAATCACACACTGTCTCAGCGTATTGTTACGAAACTAGGTTCGTTTATTTATTAAAACAATACTCCAATTGATTACTATTCGTTTATTCCACTTTGAAATAGCAACACAATAAGGCAATCAATACAGTTAACGACTGAAATGTACCAAGCTGTACTAATTTCGAATGACTCACTCAAATAACAATAAATAAATCGTCCGTCTTCTACGGGCGATTCGCTCATATGTTCAAAACATAATTCCAGAATTTCCGAGAGTCATCTGGCACTATATCGATGATCATATGACGTCATCGAGAATTCCCGACGGTTGCATTCGTGTAACAATATGAAACTATATACGCTTCAATACACTCAACTCTGGAGGTCAGGGAATGGTTGAATAGTAAATTTGGTGAAAAATTGATTGGGCGTTATTCAGTTAATCCTTGGATAGCTGACCTCACATCTCTAGATTTTTTCTGTGAGGATATTGAAAAAATTGAATTCCAAAGTTCAGACCCTTCAGTTGTACCGCCCATTCTGCTGATTCAATCCCAGCGAATGCTATGAAGTGGATGGATTTCAATCGTTTCAGTCAGGTATCGCAGACATTATTCATTCTCTGCTTGACCCACCATGTACTGATGAGGGACAAATATCCCGAAACCGGTCTTCTGGTGGTCAGCCTGAGTGAAGTGCTTGATACTCATTAATTTCGCAACAAACATTTGCAATTTACCTCGTAGGACTTTGCTCGTTTATTCATCGGATGTAATACAACGTCAGTCGAGGCATTGGCCATTTTTATGGATATTCGGCCGATATACACCTATTGTATAGGTATTTGAAGTCAGCAGTCTTCAGTAATAAGACGTTTTTCATTTTCGATGAAATAATATCTTTAAGTCACAGAATTATGTATATATTTGATTTGTTCCTTACTATTTTTCAAAACATAATTTATTTGGCTGAAATAAAAACGAGAATTTTTTCTGAGGACAAGTAGCTGAAGTAGAAAATCTCAAGTTTCCACGTTGAACTGCGGAATATATATTGTTTTTCTTCTTTTCCATAAATCTTGATTGCGATCGAAAAAACTGGTCTATTGTTACTCTTCAAATTTAAAAAGTTATGAAAAATTTAACGAAGTAAGATATGAACGATTGCAACATCAAGAGTCATAGTGAAACCCAGTTTTTTTTTATTTTGCACAAGCATTTGCGAAGGAACCCAAAAAATTATATTGTATTGATTGAATAGGTTTATCAGATAGGTTTATATATTATGAGATTGAATAGGTTTATGAGATTCCTAGAAATTATTGAAAACCAAAAAACTGCGTTTTTCATCAACATAGAATATACAAAGAAAATTTTTGAATATTTTGGATGGTTGTTTGAAATTTTGAATGTGACCAAAATTACATTGTTAACAACTTTTTCAAATAACTTTTTTTGCTATCTTTAAAAATAATCGAATCAATTTTTCAAAATTGCCACCGTATTGTTGGTCAATTGAAGTACAATACATAATTACATTATAATAAAATACATGGCAAATAAATGATATAAGAGTCCACAAAAGTTGAACTTGTGCGTGGAAAGGTTATTCTATTTATATATTCGTGAGTGTTGGAATTATAATATAAATTTTTTTCATCAAGGAAAATAGTATAAATAAAGGTAATAATAGTATTATGACATGCTGTAGAAGGTAGTTATAAAGTTGTAAAATTATGAAATATGAATATAGTTACACACACACACACATATATACATAGTAGACACAATTCTTTCAAAATTAGATATAATTGGAATTTGATTCATAGCATGTGAACAAATAACAGAAATTAAAGTTTATAAAACATCGGAGCTAGTTTTATTAGTAATATTGCTTGATGCTGTATGTTGAAATCTATTTGTAGATAAAATTTTCGATATATAACCAATTTGTAATCAGTTTATTGATTAAGGAATATTTTTTTATAGCTTGTGGTAATTGATTGAATAACTTCGAACCAAGATGAGTGACTCGTTTTTACCCAATAGCAACAGCGTTGATTTTGTGTCTGGTGTTATGGGGATTGTATTATTTCAAAAATATTGTTTTTGCAAATAAAATAACTCACACATATCTAATATTTCGGATTCAAAGTATAAAGCTTCGGAAGAATATCTTCTTGGCTTCTTATTAATAGTTTTCAATACAATTTTTGTATTTGTCGTCGTAGATCCGCATGCAATAAGTCCGTAAGTCAAGTGAGATTCCACTAGAGCGTGATATAACATTTTGAAGTATTTCAAGTCCATGAAATTTGATAGATTTTTGAATCTGTAAATCATATACCAGAGTTTTTTTATTACAAAATTAGCCTGTTCTTCCCATTTCAAATGACAGTCTATGTATATTCCTAGGTATTTGATATTTTGAACTCAGCCTATGCTTGTTTGTGTATTAGTGGTATGTCCGCTTTTTATTTCCTGATATGTTTGTAAATTATTACTGTAAGATATGAAGGGCATGAAGAATGTTTTTATAGTTAATTGTAAATAATTTATTTAAAAAAAATGTGAATTTCGGGAAATCCGCTTCTATGTTTTTTTGACAGAAGTCCAATTCAAATCTTTGTGAAAAGTTGCTGTATTATCTGCAAAGCTTACAATTTCTCCTTTCGTTTCCTGCTCGAAAGGGTCGTTAAGGAATACGTTGAAGAGAATTGGGCCTGGCACAGTTCCCTGTGGTTTGCCACTTCCTATTATTATTTAGTCTCTAAGAGTTATATATATCCTTACACATTCGTCTATGTTTTGTAAATAGCTCCCCAATAAGTTATAGGAAACCTACATTTTGGAAAGCCAGAAGTAGCAGTTCGTGATTAACTGTATCGAATGCTCTGACAAGGTCAACAAAAATGCATATAGATTGTTGTTTTTTATTCACGGCATCACGGTTGTGTTGGAATCCGTACTGTTTTTCTGATAGGACTTTGGATATAGTGGAAAATGAGTTGATTCCTTTTTATATAACTCTTTCGAATATTTTACTAATACTATAATAATAGTTTGACATGTCTAGCTGATCTCCATTGTTTTTATAAATTGGTATTTCAGTATATCCGGAAACTTTTCATCGTTTATGGATTTGTTTATTAGAAAAGTTGATATGGGTGCTATTCCAGAACTTCCGTCTAAGCCCGGTTATCTGTGATTTTTTAAGGTCATGATCATTTCAATAACCTCCTTCTCATCTGTATTTGAGAGAAATATGAAGTGTTCGAGTTTTTTCTTTTTTATATCATTTGGCTGATATGTTGTTTTGCTTGCCATTTTGCTACCTATTTCAGAAAAGTATTTGCAGAAGTTATTGGATATCTTTTTTGTTTCACTTACTATTTCGCCATCAGGGGTTTTGATTTTTCCAATAGCGATTTTTTGGTTATTTACTGTTAGACATATCTTGACATGCATTTCCATAGATTTTGACTTGTACTCTTCTCAATTTTATTTTTGAATTATAATTTTTCTGCCGTTTTTATTGAGTGATTCAGATGATTTCTATATTAACTGAATTGTAATTTTATTCCCTGTAGTATCCCTTTTCATTGTTTTGTATAGTATATTTTTTTATTCATTGATTTCAAAAGTTATCCATTTTTTTCTTTTTATTTCTTTACTTCTCAATTCAATGGTAGTTGAAGAACTGCAGTTAATTCTGTGACTTTGTTTAGGAATTTAGTTGTACTCTCATTGATATCATTTTTCGAATATATATATATATATATATATATATATATATATTTTATATATATATATATATATATATATATATATATATATATATATATATCAGCCCAGTTCTGTTGTACAATTTTTTCTTTAAATTTGTTGTACATATTTTGTTGAAGATTTTTTGTTCCCATTATTTCATTGTTTTTTCTGGTAATATGATATAATTTATAACAGAGAAATGGTCAGTTGCATTTGTTTCCTGAACCATTGGAATATTTATGGAATATTTTCCGCTTTTATGAAAATATGGTCGATGCATGAACTTTCATAACCTTCTACCCTAGTGTTTTTGATAATGAACACCTGCAGACCGATGATTTCCGAAAATTCTTATATGAAACTTGTGTGAACCTATTGAGTCATGATGGATGGGTGAATGATTTCCTATTGCATGTGAATAATTAGTTGAAGAATGTGACTATGATGAAGGTATTTTGTGGATAAATATAAGTTTATTCAGTTTGTAGAACTGATAAAAAAGATCATGAAATGAATGCTTTATTGAAATAGTACACAGTAAAAAGTTAATTTCTGAAAGAAGACAGCATACTTCTTTGAAAATATTATCTCTGGTGGAGAGTTAACTTTTTCAGATAAAAAATCTCTGTTTCAACTGAAGAGACCCAATCTTTTACATCTTGAATTTCTTGATCATTTATTAAAACAGAACACTCGAATAACTTGTCTGAAACCAAAATACGTTGAAACAAGATGAGTGATATTCATTTTGAAACTGTCTACCTCTTCGAAGTGAGAAATGAAGTATTTTTTATTGAGAATATGACCAACTTGATCTAAGTATATATATCTTGTTTCAATTTAATGCTTTATATTTTTTGAAAGTTCTCAACTCGTATGGACCAAGAAACTTGGAAACCTTGAAATGAGTGTATATCCAGTTGAAAAATTATATTTTTGTTCTGAATTAACAATAATATCTTGAAACTGACTTATTATTCGTATCTTTTTGAGAAAATGTATCTCATCTCAGGATATCCCATGAGATTCTTTGAAGATCTCAATTTCATTATTTCAAGAAATCTGAGATAGTGAAGATATTCTTGTCTGGATGAAATTAGATTTCCAATAGTAGATGTATAATTATTTCCAAATGTTGCTTCATTAGGAGATAACGTATCCAGTAGATATGAACGAACTGCTGCACATTAAAAAAAACTCATCACGAGCAATTCAATATTTAGAAAAGTGTCAATATATAGTATAGTATTTTTTTGATAATACGGTGATATCTCATCTTGAAATTTACTAAGCGTTCGATCCATTTTTAGACAACAACTACAACTCTTTTCTTAACTTCAATCGAAAGAATCTGATATAATTATCAAGAGATACCTATATAAATATCTGAAAATCTGAAGGAGTCAAATTGTGGAATTTGTGGAAAATCTTGTTATATTGTTCATCAAAATCTACCAAAAATCGAGTTGGAAAATGTTGAATTGATGGATTTTTACAAAATTTATGGATTTTCACAAAATTCACAATCTTCTACCACAATAAACCCGCACACACTAATTTTGAATAGAATCGGACCATACTCACAAATCTCCTCTGCCATCCTGAGTTTTTGAATTATAACAAATATTCAAAACCCAAAAACCAACATTTACCAATTTTCAATAGAATCGGACCATAATCACAAAATTGGTCCACCTTGGAACCATCTTGATTTTATGAATTTTGACAAAAAATTCGTAATCTCCCACCCCGGAGAGAATCGGACCATAATCAGAGAATTGGCAGGCCATCTTGGAGCCGCCATTTTGATTTTTTCGCTAACAAAAATTTCATAATGCATTGTTACGAAATTGTGAACACGTCAAATTTCGTTAACCCGACGACTAGAAGTGGGTTGAAATTTACTTATCAATGGACCTTTACATTTACGAAAAAAAAATTCCAAAACTCATATAGGTCGATTATATTTCATATGAAACGTCCAATTGACTTAGAATGCCATCATATATTTTTTATTTCGAAAAGATATTGCGTTTCAAAGTGTACCCGTGACGTCACGTTCATCGAAAACTACCCCCTCCATAATCCACGTTCAGAAACACGCATTACTGTTCTTGTCAAAAATGTAGCTCACTGCTTGATATACACTATTAATATATAATTGAACACTGTTTATTGATAGACTCATCAACAAAAAAACCCATTTCAACAACGGCTTTCTTTATTTAAAACATTCAAAGTTCCTGAACGGGCCTTCCTTTTGATGAAGAGCGACCATTGGCAACACCGCAAATATTAAAGACAGTTCCCATTAAAATCATATTGATATTTGAGGTTATGTTTAATGTTTATTTTTATCAACTTATTAATTTCTCAATATCATAAACGATTTGGTGTGTTTATAATAAACAAGGCTTCGTAAAAGCAGGTTCGGAAAATTTGCCAAGGGTGGATTATGAGATGGTTGACTCTTTTTATTTATTTTTATGCTTTGTTTATGCAACGTTCCCAAGAACTAAGTGAACTAATAACTAAGGATTCAACACTAGCAAATCAATGAGCGCGTTTATGGAACCCCTAGTACAAGAACTAAGAACCATGACTAGAAAGTTGCCCAACTTTTAACTAAGAACTTTGGTTCTTAGTTAAAACGTTCGTGATTGTTTAGATATAATCAATCATAAATGCATTATACTGTGAATATATATGTAGGCTTTGTCTGTTTGTATTATAATATAAATAAACTCATATTCGGTACCTGTTAGTGTTTCCTTCATGTGATGAGTCAAATATTTATTAAGTTTGAACTACTGAAAATATAATTAATAATTTAGAATGAATAGACTTGAAGTATGTTCATACAAACTTCGTAAATTTTTTGCAAAATTATTTACTTATTTCACACTAATTCTTTGTTGAGGGATACTAATCTATTTTTTACAAATACAGGCTTACATTTTCTATGGTAAAAATTTTCCCTATGGTTACAAAGCTATGGAAAAAAAAATCTGAAGATATTGGCATTCATGAAGAGAATGTGACAACAAACCTTAGAAAACTTTGACATAATACTGCACATTCTAGTTATTCAAAGTATTTATGAATTTCAATCAATCAAAATATTAATCAATTATTCTTATTGACAAAGTTGTTAAAGAATTCGTCCACCGTATGCTCCTGAAATGAATTGTATTGTGCCATTTGGAGTAGCAGAAATTAAAAATTTTACAGTATTGCATTTTTTCTATTCTGACCAAGTCATGGACAGACGAACAGGATCAGAGGGTTTTTCAATTTCCAGACAATAATTGAATTAACTTTCTTATAGCTCTGAAAGGGATCGGCAAATTTCTTTCAATTTCAGATATGTCAGGCCAATATATAAGCTCTTATAAACAATTTGCCATCATAGGCACAGCTTTTGTGAAAATCTTGTGAACACTTGATTTACTCATATCAAAGTCATCAGCCAATCGAGAGTATACATCCCCAACCCGTATCTTTTTTAAACTCATCAGAACATCCATATATTTAATTTACTCAATTTTGGTAATGTATTTCACAATGTGGTAAACATTTTCAGGGAGCCCCAAATAATATTACTCTACTTTTCTATAAGTGCAATAGATAAGCGCTGGCGCTGCTGTCCTTCGATATTTTCACAATCAGGATCGGATGAAGACTGACTAGGAATATATTTTTTTTGGTGGTGTTATTTTGGTGAATCGGATAATGTACTAGCTTGGCTACTGCTAGGAGAAGAACTATTCGAAACTCTTGAGTAAATATTTCCCATGGATGTAATGTCACTCAACACAGCTTTACTAGCTGAAGGAGTGATGTTTTCATTTGGTTTGGGTTTCTTCATCGTTGGTAGGTCATATACTTATGATGAAACATTGTCAGACCAATGTCATTTCAGGTTGATATGTGGACAGACATCTTGCTTCAACATAAATTTGGATCCCCTTGTTCTAGCATATTCCTAATTCGTAGTATCTTCTTTCAGCTGGAACCAAAGAACAATGTTTATAGGACTGGATATAAAATACAGTACTGATCGATGATTTTGCAAAATTGTATTGAGTGAAATTAAAGATCGTTCCTTGATGTACTCACCTGGAAATGTTCTGCACAAAAGCATATATTTCCGCTTTTTACAAAAGTTTGATTCACTTTCACTGGTGTTCAGACAACCGTGCACATATCACTTTTTAGACATTTTCATTGTTATTAAAATTAGAAAATAATTTCCGAAATTTTTCAATACCAAACATTCATGGCGAGCTTGTTCATTTGAAGCAGTTCTCTGCATATCTCGTGTCTCGTATCAGTCGTATCAGATATATGCAAGAAAAAGAGCTGAAGAGAGAAAAACGATTGATAATATTCTATTCCGTGAAGCAAACGAATGAACCTATCAAAGTATCAAATAACAAATGTCATTACGTCACAATTCCATGATTCGCAACTCATACAACGATGCCAAATCAACTTTTAGTGAACGTGACGTCACGAAACCACTTTTTTCCGGATTATGGAAAAACTACCCATCAGAAAAATAAAATAAAAAATCCCAAGTGATATTAGCACATATACTTTCTAATGACAGTGTTTTCACATAGTGCATAAAGAGGTCCATTTTGAACCAGAAAGATAGGCATACCTACGAACGAAGCAAGTTGTATAAAAGCTTGTAATAAAAATGTATTTAATAACAAGAGTATAAAATATCAGGGATTCAGTCATTTCTGATATTTTCTACCGATTTGTTAACTAATATATCATAATATACTGTCCACAAATGATTCATTAAAATGAATTGATTAATATAGATGACATCTATTCTTCTAATATGAACAAGAAAGTAAAGCCGTTTTTGTGAAACAAATGACTACGTGAGTATGCACGTGTCCAAAATTCTCGAGTCAACGAATAAAGAAAGGTAAACAAAATGCTCATTACTTCTCCAAATTTTGTGGTTATTCAATTATTCTTACTACCTACCTACTTAATACTAGCTTAGTAAGTGACCTGTCAATGCTGTGGAAGTTTCACTTAACGTCTTTTTAGTACGTAGTATACAGAAAAGAATTTACTTTTTGTACAGTTGCCATGGAAACTGACGCAATTATCTTTTACTTTTGATTGGCATGAAGAACCAAGAAGCCATAAGATTAGGTATATTAGTGCAGTTGAAAACAACAAGATTCGGGGCTAGTCGTAAGAGTGCACTTTGAAATTTCAAGGATATGTTGATTAGCTAGGAAAAGACTGGAAGAAAGTTCCATTCAATTACCGGTTACCAAAAAAATCATAATTTTTTGGTAGATTCCGGTAGTTACCGAGCATTTGGCAACAATGCACAACACACTACTCTCTGTCGCCAACCGGCAAAATTTTCGAAGAGTGGGGAAAGACGCTTCCACGTGCTCGCGATATACAAGTGCAGTGCATTCCTGTTACTTGATGTGTGTTTTTTGAAGGTGGGTTACGGGACAACGTTGGGAATTGTGAACAACGCTCTGAATTTGGTAGTGATAATAAAATGGGAGAGCTTCTTCGAGAGTGGAAACTTCCTCAATTCATTCAAAGTAAGTGGTAATATGCGTTTGTTATGGTCTATACTATTTCACCACGTTGCCTTGGTTGTAAAAATATATCTGCATTCATCATCCTGGCTGACTTGACTACAAAGTGCCGTACCGACGTCAACTTAATCTCGAGAAATGAGTGGATATGTCCCATGATTTGAAATCAATTATAGTTGTAATTTATTGGTTTTCCGGATGTTTGTATATGTTCACCGAGTTTGTCTAAAAATTAGTTTATATATTCAAGTCAATAATATAATTAATTCTTTTATTTCAATAATGCATGATCTCAACAGGAGAATACATTTACAATACAATCTCATAATGAAACTATTTGATTCTTGACATTTGAGTAAAGTGTTTTTGTATTCTTTATTCAAGAATGTCATTCTCTTGTTTCAGTAATCCGTACATTACTTTTATCAAGAAGAAAATATTTTCTCGCTGAGAACTTGAATTGTTGCATTCTCCGAGATACAAATTATATACTGATGCAGCATTCGAAAGAATTCGTTCCGAAACGCTATAATAAGACTAGATTTTCGATGTGTTCTCAATGCTATTGGAAACTACCCATGGTACATATCTACTTACCAATTAAAAGAATATGAGACTTTCAGTAGTTAAAAAAAAATATTGAAATTGCAAGTTTATGGACGATACCGTTTTCTTGCAGTTTTAAGACTTCAGTCCTTATTGGTGTTTTTATTCATTCCAGATAACGAAGTCACAACAGAAATTCTCGCAAAATTAATAGAACGTATGATCAAAGAACTGATCCCCAATATTGGAACACGTGTGAGATTCACTGAGTGATTTAAAAAATATTTCGGAGAGACAGAAACTTCTTTTTATCAGACTAACAATGTTGAGAATATTGATATAAGTGTTAGTATTTTTCATTATGATCATTTGCTTTTGTATAATAGTGAATGTTGAATTTTTTAGTTTTCTGGCATAATTCCTGAGGAAAAAAGGAGTCCAATCAGAATAATCTAACAGTACAACAAGCATATCTTCTAGGGTATTTATTCCGCTTGAAAACAGAGAAACATCATTTCATTCTCAGGAACAGTTAGATTCATATAAAATAGTTTTTCCAGAGTTTGATCTGAGAACATTATTGATAACCTCTCCATTAGGGAATAGCATCTTAACTTTTTATGATGCAAATAAAATTCTGGATAACACTAGAAGAAACAGAATGATGGATATCATAATGAAACATATGTTTAAACACCATGTGACCCAGTAAGTTGAGTTCAGCTTCATTATCTCTTTTCGTTCGTTCTATATATCTTGAATGAATATACCTACACAAAACTAACTTTTACACTTCAATTTTTTTTTTGTTGTAGATTGAACATGAAGATTATAATATTATAGCGGCCAAAATCATTACACTATTTCCAACAGAAGCAACTCAAACTTATATCCCGTCTGTTAGAAAGAAAGATTCCTTCAACCGAAATCAATTGGTGGACAAGGCCAGGAATCTCATTCATAAAAGTAGAGTTAGCAGTACCCGTAAAAGGAAAATAGAATCTAGAAGTTCCAGCCAAAATCACAACATTCAGTGAGTTAACAGAAGGTTCTTGTAACTTTTATAAGTTTCTGTAGTACAGTTTCATAGTCTTTTCTCATAGAAATCCAAATGATTTTATTTCTCAGAAATTGTTATAAAACATAATATTTACTGTTTGATATTTAGAAAATAAAAAATGTAAAAAGTTTTCAACTCTTTCATTTCCATCAGACAGTCCTGTGTCAAAGCAACAGCTCCAGAATTCTATAGAAGCAGGTTTTCCCTATTATTCAAGTGAAAGTATGTGAAGGTCTCATATCAAGAATGAATTTATTCAAGTGATAATTATTGTTTTACTGACTTTGAAGTTTCATGCGTTTTTCAATGGAAATTATTTTGTTTTCAGTAAATCAAACATTTATAAGAAAGTGGGTCTGCATACGTTCATTTTGAGTAGATATTTCAAATGTTCAACTGAAAACTTATCTGACTTATTGGAAGTTATCGAAGTTCTTAATTGAACAAATGATACAAATGAGAGAGGGGGTCTTCAAACAAGAGAATCAATTTATCTTGGATGAAGATATTTTAAATATTCAATGAAAGAATTGATATATCTAATTGTCAAAGATCTCAATCGAACAAATTACATTGCTTAATTTGAGTAAACCACATTTTTTATAGGAGAGAGTGGATTTTCAAACGAGTACTTCTTGTTATCTTGAGTAGAGCTATGTGATTTCTAGTGAAATTACTGATCTATCTCACCAGGAGTATATAAAAAACATTGATATAAGTGAGTGCAAGTTTTGAAACTGAAACATTGCTAGTAATCTTGAATGAAGTTTTCAGTTCTCTTCAAATAAGCTCTACATTTTATTCGACATAAAATCATAGCATTTTTGTTCGGAGTACTTTTTTGACCTTTCCAAATGTGTGAAAAGACCTACTTGAATTTATGGATTTCTTCAAGCAAAGATAAACTCATTTGAAATAATCATAACTGGTTTTGTTGGCTGAAAAACTTGGAGAATTTCTCATGAATACATTCATGAATTTTCTTGGGAGATTTGGAGCAGCATCGATCGAAGGTTATATTCAATCCTATTGGAGGTTGAGTTTCATATTGGGAGAACAAATTTCTTAGTTTGTGAAAATATTTCTTCATAAATATAGGAGAGAGGGATTTCTTTGATTAATTTTTTTTTTTCGGTTTGTATTTTTATTTTTACTGTGTAGAAAGCTGAAAGGTTCTCTTGGAAAGGTTTATTTGGGTTATATTTGGTGTGGTTGTATTAAAAAAGCAATACGTATATCCATGTGAAGTGCTTAGCATTGAAGAATACTACTAGTTATATTATAACGGAAGCAAACGATCACAACATATTACCCAACTCTCCAAGAGACTCAGATAGTTTTGGTTATGTAATGTTAATATTGAAGAATATTGCTAGAGATATCAACTTAGAACTCATATTTTTTTTGGATGGCTACAGGTGAATACGCGGATCATTACGGACGGTCACGGATGTTCATGGATGCTCACGCAAGCTGACTGGACAAGGGTGGTCATGGGGATTATCGTGGACGGTCACGGATGTTCGTGGTTGGTCGCGAGTGGTCACGAGTAGTAGCAGATCGTCACGCTGGCCAACCGGACAATGATGGTCACGAAAATGATCGCGGACGGTTACGGATGTTCATGGATGGACATGAGTGGTCACGCGGACCAACTGGACAGGAGTGCTCACGAGGATGATCGTGAACGGTCACGGATGCTCATGGATGGTAACGCGGGCCGACGGGACGAGGATTGTCACGAGTGTGTCTGTCTTGGGGAGCAGATATCCTAGGTGGATGAGATAACGTCTGGAAAATATATTGATGGGAAATGTAGTGATAAAATCAATGAAAGATACAATCTAAAGATATATACACCATCTATGGAAGAACTCATCTCTGAATATACCTGGACATTATAGCCGCGGGACCAAAAGTATCCAAATGAACCTCCATAAAAAAAGCATGGGATTTTGGGGTAGAACTCCCATAGTTACACTTCTTCGATCAAAAACTCACAATAAACAGACGAACAAATTCGATTATTATTTGACGATAGATAAAGGTGAGAGCGGTAATTGCATCTATTCTAGTGTTGGTGTTAGTTTGATGCCAGATGTAAAAGTTATTTATTCACTCCGAATATTGATGAGGATAGCCCATGGAAAGCTACAATATCTGAACATCGATTTTCACAATTGAAATTGGAATCCATATTTTCTATCAAAGACGCGATTTTGTTCGTCAATCTCGCTCTGGTAGTCATTGTCTCACGTGAAAAATAAGTATAAAGTATGACGAGCTCATTTCATATGCTGCTCATTCCATCTATGCTAACATAATCACAAAATTATGAATTGGCCATTGACACTGACTATATTTTATGATAGAAGACGTTCCAGTTCCTATCATAGTATTCGTGTTTGAGAATGATTTATATTGCAGGTTCCCAAAAAATCCACCACGGCAATTGGTGTATACAGAGTGATCCAAAAGTACTCTGGCAAACTCCAGGAGGTGATTCCTCGCAATATTCTAATATGAATTGTCCGAATAAATATATGTCCGGAAAAGCTGCGTTTCCAAGATACAGGGTGTTGAAGTTTCATATTTATTTTCGTTTTTTCAAATAACTTTCAAAATACAGACCTCAATCGAATGAAAATTGGTATTGAGAAGTTTTTTTGAGGTGTCGAATTCGAACCTGATGTTATTATTGCTCTTACTTGTAGAAGGCGCCACTTACACATCTTTTTATTTTTTGAAGATTCATAACTTTTTTGAGTGTACTTCTAGCACATTTCTCAGTGGAAAAATCAATTCCCCTATCATATCTACGTAAAAATTTACCCCTGTTACAACTCGCTATAAGCAACCGTTTACTAGATATTTTGACTTGAGAATTTCAAGTCGATTATTTGATAATCGATGCGTGTTGAAGTTATTACCATTATTTTGCGTCAATGCGCGCGAAGCAAGACGTATTCACCAGGAGTGATTTCCTAATCGAGTACTGCCTCCAGCTCCAACATTTACCAGTCTCCACCGTCGTTTGGCAGAAACAGGTAACTTTAAGAGGACAGCTGATATCATGGAAAGACCACGAGCAGTCCGAACCCCAGAATTGAAAGAAGCTGTTTTGAACGCTCTCGAGGAGAATCCAGAAACGAGTACAAGAATAATTGCTGAAACTCTCAATTCTACTCAGTCCACAGTTTGGAGAATTCATCCACGATCAACAATTTTATCCATACCATATTCAAAGGGTACAAGCACTTTTGCCACGAGACTTTCCCCAACGCATTACTATGTGTCAATGGTTTTTGAGAAAATTGGCTGCAATCCTCAATTTTTGAGATATGTACTCGTCACGGACGAGGCAAATTTCTCCCAAAATGCTATCACAAACTTTCATAACAACCATGTTTGGGCTCTGGAAAATCCGGACGCAGTTATTGAAAGGCATTATCAGTATCAATTTTCGGTAAATGTATGGGCGGCAATATTTGATAAGGTCCCCAGATCTTGATTTTTATTTTCGAGGACATTTGAAGTCACTAGTTTATAAAACTCCAGTAGCGAACGAGAAAGATCTGAGAAGATTTTCGTTTAATTAAGGTCAGTATTCCGAAAGTTATTCAAAAAAAAAAACAAAAATAAAAATAAAACTTCAACACCGTGTATCGTGGAAACGAAGTGTTTCCGGACATATACTCATTCGGACAATACATATTGTGAGAAATCACCTCCTGAAGTTTGTCAAAGTACTTTTGAATCACCCTGTATAGTTACTAGCAACATCAGATATGTTAACATGCAGAAAACACACAAAATTCACATGTTGTTTTATATGTACCCATTCAAAACAATTAAAGCGGCGTTGCAGCCCTAAAGCCCTCCTGGCTCTGCCAATAGTAACCTTTTCACAGACACATATTCCTCATAATAAAAGTTCCGACTATTTACACAATTATGTCTGAAAACTCTGCCAGTGTCTATGAAATATAATCATATATCAACAAAACAATGAAAAAACATGGAGAATATGATGATTTGTGGGAAAATTATGAAAACAAAATTGATTGATTGCAAACCGCTCTTTGTCTCTCACAGAATACTCACTGTATCTTCTATATTTATATTGGAAAGCGTGTGCTTAGTTTTAAAAAACCGTGATAGTTAAGCAAATCCTCAGATACATCACAGAACACGTAGAACAAATAATTCAAATCTACCTCTGCCCATACCCTCCTCGAATTTGACCAGGAAATCAATTATATATGAATGCATAAAAATACATAATCACTTACCCTTACACATAAAGTTTATAAAACTCTTTAAAAAAAAATCGGAAGTCTATTAAAGATGTATTACTTGAGGGAGCTCACTATAATTTGGAAGAGTACTATTCAGAGAATTGGTAGAGTATGTAGTTTCG
Source organism: Gonioctena quinquepunctata (assembly GCA_018342105.1). Classification (NCBI taxonomy): domain Eukaryota; kingdom Metazoa; phylum Arthropoda; class Insecta; order Coleoptera; family Chrysomelidae; genus Gonioctena; species Gonioctena quinquepunctata. Next base: position 145,358 of record JAFIRS010002468.1, on the reverse strand, counting down.
TATAATTGTACAGCTATATATGTATGTTTCTATATGTTTATATGTTTGTATCTTATATGCATATTTATTTAAAAATGTTTTGAACTCTTGTGTAATGATGACAAATAAGTTCTTAAGCGCATCTGACGTACTACTTCATTATTATGTAGTTACAGTAATTGATTTATATGAACTTTTTTAATTTTGTCAATAGAAACATTTTTTGTTGAAAAGGAAAACATTCTCAATCGAATATTGAATAGGAATATTTTTCTTTGAATTGAAGAATCCACGATAAAAATGAAGTAATTTTTTGTGAATGTCTAACAGAAAACAACTAATTTTGTGAATATCCTGTTCATATTTTCAAACAAATCAACATTTTTTGCTTCAACAACAAAAAATATTTTTTCTCTCTCTCTCTTTCTCTCTCTACTTTAAAAACAAACAAAATTGAAAAATGAAAGTATTTTGACTCATTTGTTTTTTTTAAATTTTGTAATATGTTATCATCAATTGAGAACGGTTACCAAATTCCAATGCCTAGAAAAAAGTAATTCAGTTATATTGGAATATTTACCTTCTGAACACAGCAAACGTGTGACATTTCCTAATGCTTCCAGAGGTGAGGTACTCTAAAGATAAAGAGTATTTACCTTTTTTCGCAAAAAAACTTATTTTACCATTAATCACTTTACCTCCCAATGTAACTCCTACCTACGTTCTTAACTGAATATATTACTTCACTGAGAATTTGCCGTCCAAATATATGTATATTGATAGTGATTTCGATAAACAGATCTAGTTATAAGTTCCTCAGATCAATAAACAAACCTTATTACTTATTGATCTGAGATAAGTTCATTCAAATGCAAATAACAATAATCTGCACAATTTCTCAGAAATATAACCAAGCAAGATAACTGAACCATTCAGGGATTTATATAATATTAACATTGTGAGTATATTCCACTCATCTATTCAATAGAACCCTAATTATAACATTATGTAGTTTACTATAAATTTTGTCCGCATTGTCGATTACAATTTCTGTATCTCTATTTAAGATTGAAATGAAATTTTCTGTCACATGAAAAATATTACAACGAAAAATAATTAAGAACCTACCAGTCTGGTTCCAAAACCAATTATTTGCAAACGTGAATCGACTCAGAATCCATAATGGCCTTGGAATTATCAAGATGATCACTCTATTCAATTTAAATTCTTCGATGTTAGCTTATTATGACTGTATCAATTAGCATACTGTTTGGGGTGTGACATCTCATCGGATAATATCTTCAGTTAGGTTCAAAATCCTTTGTCTTTGTTGGAATATGGGAGCTTGACCTTGTTTGGAAAAATGAACTGGAAGTATATACCGGGTGACCCGGAACCAATTTAAGTATCAAACCAAATATGATACTTCCAGTTTGACCGGAATCGCATCCAATTTTTATATTTCAAATAGAAAGTATATATTTTTTTTGAAATGACGATTTGATATAGAATTACCTTTCCAATGATATATCACAATCATACTTCCAATCCACAATCTGCTGATATAATTGAGATTTCATGAAAAATTACTTTGTGTATTTCCCTCGTAAACGAACATTTTCTTGAAAGTATGCTATGGAAGATTGAACAATATCATGTAAGTAACAATAATTCATGGCCCACTTCTTACACAATGAGTTTTATGCAGACTAACTATTTTTACAATTTTAGTTTTTTTTCATTTTTCAACATTGATACACTCATTTCTTTTAAATACATAGGGATTTTTAAAGTTGGTTAGAAACTCCAATACATATTGAAATACAAAACATGAAAAAACCTCCATATAGGGGTACCACAAGGATCAATTTTAGGCCCGTTGCTCTTCATTTTGTACACTATTGATTTACACAAACTTTACATTATTCCAGTAGTCATTTTTATGCAGATGATGTTCAACTATATCTTCCCTAAACCGAAAGTAACTTAGCCCTCTCGGTTCAGCATATGAATGATGATCTGACTGCTATAGTCGACATGTCGAGCAAACTATGCCTTTCTATCAATCCTTCAAAATCAAATGCCATACTGTTTAGCAGAAACAAAGATGTCCGAATTAGGTGTTAACCACATATCAACCTCCGAGTCAATGACGAACTAATTCCATTCATAGATACCGTTAAAAATCTAGGCTTATTTATAGACTATACTCTGAGGTACACGAAACATGTCAATACTGTCATCAGAAGAGCATTTTGCAATCTGAAACTTATCTACTCTAACAGATCCTTTCTAGACAAAAAAAGTATAATAATCTTATGCGAAGCCCTAGTCTTGTCTCACTTAAATCACGCAGATGTTGTCTTCGGCCCAGCCTTACTCAAATCGGATATAAACAGACTACAATTGGTACAAAATTCATGTGTCCGTCTTATCTGTGGTTTAAGGAAACGAAATAATATATCAACCCCTTTGAGCGAGCTGGGTTGGCTAAGTGTTCAAAAGCATATTTCTGCATTCATCTGTGCTGTATCATAAAATCATCCTCGAGAAGAAGCCACCATACTTATTTGAAAAAGTATCTTTCCGAACAGACGTCCACAATATTAATATCAGATTCAAGTCCAAATTGACAAAACCTCTCTCTATCAGCACAATAATTACCACATGGTTGAAGTCATGCTTCAACCATGTGGTAATTATTGTGCTTGTCAAATTTTAAAGTGTTTAAATTAAGTATCTAAAACAATATGTGCGAGTGCCATTGTTTAATTTTTATATATATTACTAGTAGTGGGTCATAGTGATATGATTTTGAAAAGTTCCTCAATCACGAAATGGTGATTAGTTCGCTGTCTTCACTAAACCTCACCTTACTTGTCTTGATAATGAAAATAAACATTTTCGAAAGCTTGACTAAATAAGAAAGAGTTTTTCTTTTCTCATAGGCCATTATTTTGACTGCAACCTCAAGGAATATCCTTTCTACAAAGTTTATTCCAAATTCATAGTTATTTTATATATATTTTATATATATATATATATATATGTATATATAGGTATATATATATATATATATATATATATATATATATATATACTTCTGTGGATTTTCTTGGGTTTCTGGTTCGTGAGAATAAGAAAAATTAAGTGATTCATAATTGAATTTTTAATACGTTTCGGGGCTCCAAAACTTCTTCAGTTACATTTGTTTTTTCTGAAAAGGAGGGTTATGGTTATGGCATGGTGTAAATTATATTTTTTTGTTTCCTCTTTCTTATCTTCTTGCAGCAATCACATATCAACATGTGGAACTTTCATGAATTGTGTTTTAGGTGAGAAAGAGGAAAAAAAAATTTACACCATGCCATAACAATAACCCCCCTTTTCAGAAAAAACAAATGTAACTGAAGAAGTTTTGGAGCCCCGAAACGAAACGTATTAAAAATTCGACTATGAATCACTGAATTTTTCTTATTCTCACGAACCAGAAACCCAAGAAAATCCACAGAAGAATATTGAACGTGATGGTTCAAGAACCCACATAATCCAAATATATATATATATATATATATATATATATATATATATATATATATACATTACTATCATTTCTGCGTCTTTTCATTTTACCAACGTCCATAAACCAAAGAGTATATTATTTAATTTAAATGTCCTTATCGAGACAAACACGTAGTTACTTTGAGAATTGAATTTCCAAAATCAGTCCTCCATCTTTCAGATATTTCTGCATCCACAAATATTCTCATTCATCATGTATGCAACTTTGGGTACGATTTTGGCTAATACGTTCATCGCATCAACTCCTGTGCATCCGGCAGTGGTGCCAGATATATCAGGCCCCGAATTCGATTTATATTCATTAATTCAGGGCGAAAAATTGGTGATAATCATGAATCACTATGAGTATACACTGTGTTTCACTATGTAGCACCTCAAAAAATGTCCACAATAAAACAAAAAGTCATAGACAATATTTTTCTAAATTTCTTACGATTTCCAATAGGAAATGTTCTCTTCTTAACATGGATATCTTTTAAGAGGTTATCTTTAACGATGGAAAATAGTGACCAAAACTGAAAATTCAATCGCAGATGATTCCATATCTGACTTTATGAACGTCCCATTTCGTAATTGCGAAAGAAACCCATGTGATTGTATATAGAAAACTTAATCAATTTCAACATTGCCATATCAGTAATAAAACGTCATTCATTACTGGTATTAGTAGCCAAAAAATCAGATATTATTTTTTCTCATTAAATATCCTTCGCCTAAATGATGGATATTCATCATTTCAAAAACGAATCCTCGTTAGTTCTGGCGATACACAATACTAATAGTGCATGGTTGTGAAAATCGTAGGCTTGGTGTGCAAAGTTAGATGTTTGGTACATGTTTTGAAAATTCCTGTCGGCAAACGAAGTGAATATTATTTTCCCATTGACCACATACCCCATTACTATTGTAAATTGATCTCTGTATTATACAAAAACTATAACTTTCGTTTCGTGAACTTTAACAACCTTTTTTTATTAATATCACTATCAAATCTGACATTCACCTCAAATCTCATGAACTACTCAGTGATCTCATAAAAACAAGTAATAAAATATTCATAAAATATAAGGTGAATTACAGGTTGCCACAGTACTCATCCCTCAGTGTCAACGATATCAGAATATTATATATACACATATATTTTAAACACGAAACTTCACTATTCTTCCCGAACGTGTCTTGAAGTATCAGTTGATTCCATAGATGGAGTTGTAGAGATATCTTCGACATTGTTTTCCATGAATGCTGGTTTGAGTCTATCGATTGATACATTCTTTTCCTTGCCACTAATTGATATTTTGAAATATTTTTCTGTTCTGTTCAATACTTGGTAAGGTCCAGAGTAGGGTTGTTGTAAGGGTTTTTTAACGGCATGTTGCATTTTTCGAATCCTTGGATACGTATGCCTTCCTTGTTTCGGTCTTCCAAAAATTTTTGAGTACCCATGATTTTTCTATCAGGACATTGGACAATAATTTTCCCTGGAATCCTCAATGTTGAACCATACAATAGTTCTGCACTAGAAGCTTCCAAATCGTCTTTTGGCATGACTCGTATTCCGAGTAAAACAGTTGGTAATATTTCGGTCCATTTCTCGTTGTTATGGCATTTTAGAGCAGTTTTAGAGTTCGATGAAATCTTTCGATCATCCCATTTGAACATGGATGATATGCAGTTGTTCTTATATGTTCAACACCTAATAGTTTACTGAATTCTCGGAATAGTCTGGATTCAAACTGTCGTCCTTGGTCCGTAGTTACTCGTGATGGTATTCCAAACCTTGTTATCCATCCATTATAAAACTCTTTGGCTACCGGTTCTGCAGTCAAAGAGAGTAAACTGAAAAGGAGGCACTAATAAACTCTAGCCAATCAGAATCTTGTAGCATTAACGCATCATAGTGACGTACTTGGACTGAGTACAAGTGGCCCACGTAACATACAGAGTGGTCCAATATACATTCAAGAGCCTGTAACTCTCAGATACCAGAGTGCGGAATGCACTAGTCCGCCACTGTCCAGAGTGAATGGTGGCCATGACATTACCATATACGTCACTATGACTCACAAATGATCTTTCATCTTTTTCTATTAGTGTCACCATTGTCTTATGGGGAATAGACTCTCCTATAACGTTTACTCTCTTTGTTCTGCAGTGATGTCATGAAGTGGAAAAGCTTCGGTCCATCTTGAAAAACGATCAATACATGTAAGGCAATATGTAAAACCATTCGATGGAGGAAGAGGACCAATAATATCCATATTCACGTGGTCGAATCTATTTCCAGAAATTTGTAATTTCCCAAAGGGGCTCCTGGTGTGCTTGTTAATTTTTGGATTTCTGACATTGTAGGCAGCACTGTGACCAATAGCGGATATCCTTTTCCATTCTCGGCCATACGTATTTACTTTTCATGAGTTTCACCGTAGCTTCAGCTCCAGGGTGCGACATATCATGTAATTTGTTGAATATGGGTCTTATCATATTCATCGGGATATATGGTCGGATTCGGTTACCTGTCACATCACATATAATCTCTGTATTAGATTGTGGAATTTCAATTGTTTTCAAGTTCAGTGCAGTGTCTCTACTGGTTATCAACTGTTGTAATTATTCATCTTCTGTTTGATTTCTTTGCCATTCTTTGAAGTCTATCGTTTCTTGCAGACATATACTAGATATCCGTGACAATGCATCTGCAACTACGTTATCTGTTCCAGATATATGTCGTATGTCAGTTGAAAACTGGCCAATATATTCCAAATATCTGGCCTGTCTTGGGAAGGATGAATACATATTTTTATTGAAAGCATAAGTTAGTGTTTATGGTCTGTGAAAATAGTGAAATCGGTGCCTTCCAACATGTAACGGAAGTATTTTATTGATTCATAGATAGCAAGTAACTCACGATCATAAGTGCTATACTTTCTCTGCGCATTCGACAGATTTTCAGAGAAGAAACCTAAGGGTTTCCAGGAGGTTTTTTTTAGTTGGTGAATTGCTGCTCCAATGGAAGAATCAGATGCATCAGCCATGATACATAGTTTACTGGATGAAGGAGGATGCGCTTATAAAGTTGCATTGGACAGTGCTTCCTTTATTTTCATGAAAGCTTTCTCTTGTTCAGTATTCCATTCGAGTTGTTCATTCTTCTTGTGGTTTCCTTTTTGAAACTCGTTTAGGGGTGCATGAATTCGGGCTGCGCTTGCAATCGTAGTTCGATAAAAATGTATCATTCCAAGGAATATTCTCAAAGATTTCAAATCCTGTGGTTTTGGATAATCTGAGATAGCTTGGATTTTCTTATTTGTCGGTCTAATTCCATGTTCGTTTACCAGAAAACCTAGGCATTCGATGCTTCCTTTACCGAATTCACTTTTATCTGGATCAATAACTACGCCATATTCTTGAAATCTTTCAAAAAGTTGCCTTAGATGAAGTTTATGTTCAATTTCGTTTTCAGAAGCAACAAGAAAGTCGTCGATGTATGGAAAACATAATTCTAAATCTCGAGTTATTTGATGAACAAATCTCTGACAAGTCTGTGCTGAATTTCTCAATCCAAAAGGCATAGTCAAGTATTCGAATAGACCAAACGGTGTAATTATAGCCGTCTTTCGATATCCATTGGTGCTAGTGGAATTTGATGAAAAGCCTTAACAAGATCAATTCTTGAAAAAACTTTTTTTTATCCAGGTGAGCTGCAAAATCCTTGATATTCGGCAAAGGATATCTATCAGGAACTGTTTTCGCATTCAACATTCTATAGTCTCCACATGGTCGCCACTCACCGTTGGATTTCTTAACCATATGTAGGGCTCTTGGATGGTTGAATTATCCCCTGCTCTAATAGATATCCAAATTCTTTTTTGGCTGCAGCTAATTTCTCTGGGTGTAGTCTTCTTACTTTGCAATATATTGGAGGTCCGGTGGTAATAATTTGATGAAAAATATTCGTAGAATTTTTATAAAAATTCATTGAAACTCTAGTCAGATCTGGATATTCTGCAAGTATATCATGATATGGAAATTGTTTATTGATTGTTCTAATCGTGAGTATTCCATCAGTTTGATGAACCTCGCAAGAATTTGTTAAATTTGTTTCAGTGTCTATAATTTTTTTACTCTGTAAGTCCACTAAAAGTCCATATTTCTTGAGGAAATCTGCTCCAATAATTGGTTGATCAACATCGGCCGTCAGAATGACCAGTTGAAATTTCTTTTCAAACCCAATGTTATACAAAGTCTTTCTTCTCCATATGTGAGTATTTTTGAACCATTTGCTGCATATAGTGGTTTGTTTGACGGTTGAGCCTTTTCAGATGAATTTGGTAGAATGGATATGTCTGCTCCAGTATCGATGACGAATTTTATTCTGGGATTAGGGTCTTTTATGAATAGGCGACTGTTGCTTTGACCATGATCATTAGTCGCCATCAGTGATTGGCCTGGAAGTTTTCCGATTGCCTTTGTTGTGGGAATGAACAGGGCTGTAGACATTTTGTAGCATTTTCTTTGAATCGATGATGATAATAACATATATTTTCTTGGTTTGGTCTTGGCTTTGATTCACTTCTTGTGCGATATCTTGGCGATTTTCGAGATTCAGGTTCATAATAATTTCGATTTATTTTTTCGATAAGTTGATCAATTTTATTTTCGATCGAAGATGTGGGAGCAAATGTGTTTCGCACGGCACTTACATGATCATTGCTATTAGAAACTCTCTGCATGCCATCTGCCATATTGATGAGTACATCATGAGATAATTTGTCGTGAAATGCTCTAATAACTTGTTCAGTTGCTGATGGTAGTTTTTTCAACCAAGCCAAAATTATAAATTCATTTGTCATTTGACCTGATGCTAAATCTGTCATTTGACTGTACAGTTGGCTTGGTTTTTCGTCACCCAATTTACATTCAGCGAATAATTTTGAAATGTTTTCCTCTATAGATATTTGATACATCTTTATTAGTTGGGATTTCAATACTTCATATGCATTTGGATCTTCTTGAAGTTGAAATAAGTTGGAATTTTCTTTTGCCAAAGAACAATCTAACATTGAAATAACTTTTCCAAACTTAATTTTTATCAAAAGTAATTCCATTGATGTCAAATATTGTCTCCACAGCATTAAATCAAAGTTCGGGTTCATTCCTACAGAATGAAGGTAAACAGATGTATTCAACTCGATTGTATTGAGTTTCTAAATCCATATTCTGTTTTGTTTGTAGAATTGAATCTTTTTGAACCGTTATAGAAGAGGTACCTGAGTTGTCTCGTATGTTGTGCTCATTTGTCATATTCGTTACCTTTTTTAGTTCTTCCAGTGAGTTTTCTATTTGTTCAAACCTTTCATGGTGTTCTTCCAATTTTTCAGATAAATGAATGCATAAAAACTCTAAATTCTTCACTTTGTTCGAAATATATACTAGATTTTGTTCGAGTCCTTTGTTTTCATCACTAACTTCCTTATCAATTTTTTCGAGCACATTTGAGGAATCAAAATCGCTGGCATTCTTGAGTTCAGGATATTTCTCTTTAAGAAATGCCTCCAAACTGAGTAGCAGGTCAGGTACGGTTCCTTGAGTATTCAAGTTGGAATGTTGCAGAATGCCCAAGAGTTGGCCTCTTTTTAGATTATGTATGAGAATAACCATTGTAATGTTCTTTAGTAGGGGTCACCAGATGTAGATTGATCTTTGGATTATACAAAAACATTACTTTCGTTTCGTGAACTTTAACAACCTTTTTTATTAATCTCACTGTCAAATCTGACATCCACCTCAAACCTCATGAACTACTCAGTGATCTCATGAAAACAAGTGATAAAACATTAATAAAATATAAAGTGAAGTACAGGTTGCCACACTATTCTAGTAAAATGAAATAAAAACAATTTCTGTATGATTATTCACTTCCTTGATAAATTATCACTTCTTCTGTGAATATAGATTTTTTCAACCAAGCAATGAATTTTTGATTGATCTAGGCTAAATATACTCCTCAGATTTTTGGGAAGTTCTCCCATAAGAATGAAAAACCAAGAAGTATGTTCTTGTAAATTAGTAAATTTTCCCGGAAATTTCAGGATTTAGGATGTGATGTATAAAAATTCTTCAATTTTTCAGTTACACATCGTTTGTAAAACGAAAAGTTTTGAAAAAAAAGAATAATGTTTTTATGTTTTCTCGATTTTTGTATATATTCTTAAAGGGGAATATAGGAGGATTCCGGAGTATACCTCAGTTTCGTTAAGAAGAAGTTCTTGAAATCGAAAGATGATGTATGAAGCATGCCATATTGAAAGTAATGAAGAATATCACCAACTTCTGATTTTTACCTTACAATACACTCTATTAAAAATGAAAAAATACCGTAAAAATATTTTTTTGATACGTCCTATAGTTTCCGAGATATTTAATTGTTTAGCTGCGACGACGCGGAGTCATTGGCCGCTGTGACGTCACTTTACAACGGTCGGTCAGTGCGTGCTCTGCTTCCGAGCTGTGTGTATGAAGTTTGCGTCGAAAATTAATAAATATGTCGAATCCAGAAACTGGAAAATCGTGTATTGTGCCAAAGTGTTTAAATAAAACTACTAATGCACCCGAAAAGTTGTTTTTTACTGTTGCTTTCGAACCTAAAAGTCGATAGAAATGGATGCAAATTATGATGTTCTGCGGTGGTTCGGCATTTCAATGTTCAAATATCTCTTTTAACTTTTACATATCCAATAGCGTCGTCGCCGAAGCTGTTTCTGGCCGATCTAAAATAAAATAAACGTAAGTTGATCTAATTTATAAAAAATAAAATAGATAAAAATGCACGTATCCACGATCACATTAAAGAGGAAGGTAAATATAAAGTTACACCACACATGCACTCTGAATATGGGGAAAATATTTTTCTTACGTGTTTTTGCCTCCTGAACACGAATCCGGAAGAAAAATGCGGCGGTCTCATACCGTTCCCGAGTTTGATGAGTTTAAAAAAAAATTAACCTCATTTTCAAGCACCGTTTTCTCACACAAAACTCACTCAAAACGCCTCCTTCTTTTCACCAGCATAAACAATACACCTTATTTTTCATGTTGGTGATAAATGAATCACCGCCAACTTTTTGAATTCAAATGTGAGCAATAGTTTCCCCTTCATTTATGTGTGCAATTGTTGTGGGCGGTGACTCATTTATTACCAACATGAAAAATAAGGCAAAGTTACTAAATTCCATGTGTCAAAGTCAGAAATTGATTTATTTGGAACTGTGTAAGAAGGAGGATTTTTTCGATAAGAACGACGATATTATGTGCAAAGTTGTGCCGAAAATAAGTGATTTAGGGTGTATTGTTTATGCTGGTGAAAAGAAGGAGGCATTTTGAGTGAGTTTTGTGCGAGAAAACGGTGCTTGAAAATGAGGTTGATTTTTTTTTCAAGTTCTCTAACTCGGGAACTGTATGAGACCACCGCATTTTTTTCCGGATTCGTGTTCAGGAGGCAAAAACACATAAGAAAAGTATTTTCCCCATATCCAGAGTGCATGTGTGGTGTAACTTTATATTTACCAAGAGGAAATTAATATGAGAGGTTTTTCATCTTAGTTTAATAATATTTAATAGGTGTAGTCGCGTGCATCCTAATAATAACCTACATTTGAAAAAAATATTTCATGGGTTCAAATTTAAAAAAGTTTTGTACCTCTGGTACATAATGTTTGGGTTATGTTTACTATAGTAATTTTCTTGTTACATTACATATTAAAAAAATACAAAATGTAAGTCATGATCCAAACTTTGTAGGTACAATAACACAGTATTGTTTTACATAAGTCCCACCCTGTTAGAAATACCCACGCATTCTTCCTTCTCAGGAACTTAATGTCAAGTAAGATGTTCATAGTATCAATATGACGTATGACGTACATTTATAAAACATTAGTAATGAGAAATATGTTCTTATAGGGATCAAAAGATTTATGATAAAAAGTAAAATGTTATTACGTAATACTTACTTTTGCATTTTTACTCCTCGCATATCGGCGGCCAAGAAATCGGAGTTATTTGAAACATAGTGGGCAACCATTAACCCGTCTATTTCAGGCAAGTTATCAGATTGTCCTTTTTCAAAACCGTCATCCATATCTAATATTATACTTATAACACATAAAAACTCAAGTTAAAAACATTATTGTGGTCGAACATCCGATAGCAAAGCAATGATTGAGTGTACGGTGAGAACGTTGCGTTGTAAAATGACGCCCGAAATATTTGAATAGAACGGAAACTGAAATTGTCGTAACTTCAACACTATTCGCTTGATTGAAATGAAACAAAAACAGGTGTATTTCTAAACATTCAGGCTACACGATCATGGAGTTTCAAGTCATTTAACAGACCCAGTGACATTCTTCATTGAAAAATGAAACATGTACGTGAAAGTAATATATGTATTCAAAAAAATTCCCAAAATTCAACAAAAATAATAAATAATAATCTTGAAGTGAAAAAAAATCTCAAAATATGGCAATCATAATCGAATGAGACTTCTGAAACATCATATCTAATGGATTCACAATGTATAAAGGATTTATTTGTTGAGAATATGAAGAGGATGTTCATAAAATTAGATGTGGAATCATCTGCGACTGAAAGATAAACTTTAGTCGCTATCTTCCATCGTCAAGATAACCTCTTATGGGGTATTCATGTTGAAAAGGTAAACATTCTCAATTGAATATTGAATAGAAAGATTTTTCTGTGAATTGAAAAATGCACGATAAAAATTAAGTTATTTTTTGTGAATGTTTAACAGAAAACAACTACTTTCCCGGCTGAAGCCACGCTGGATATTGAACTATGTCTGATAGATATTCTGAAAAGACCCTAACTCAAAAAAAATATCTGAAATTGAAATTTGCATTTTCATTCAGCTAGTTATTTAATTTTATATTCCAGTCTCAATAAGAACTCATGGAGATGAATGAGGCAAAGAAGAATGTATTCGAAAAGAGAGTAAACACCAGAAATAATTCGTAACATTGACGCAAGAGAGGCATCGCATTCACTAGGTCTTCAACTCATTTTTGTCGACGAAAATCTGTTTCACGCTTCCACGATCATCAGGAAGACCGGAAGAAATGGAAACACATTTTCAAGAAGCAATCTCACTTGTAAATGTGTTTTCCCATTTCTTCCGGTCTTCCTGATGATCGTGGAAGCGTGAAATAGATTTTCATCGATAAAAATGTATTGAAGACTTAGTGAATGCGATGCCTCTCTTGCGTCTATGTTACGAATGATTTCTGGTGTGTACTCCCTTTTGGAAAACATTCTTCTTAGCCTCATTCATCTTTATGAGTTATCAATTAAGACTGGAATAGAAAATTGAATAACTATCTGGATGAAAATCCAAATTTTCAATTTCATATTTTTTCTTTTGAGTTAGGGTCTTTTCAGAATATCTATCAGATGTAGTTCAATGTTCAGCGTGGCTTTAGCCGGGGAAGTAGTTGTTTTCTCTTAGTCATTCACAAAAAATAACTTCTTTTTTATCGTGAATTTTTCCATTTACAGAAAAATCGTTCTATCCAATATTCAATTGAGAATGTTTCCCTTTCTAACCGACGAAACCAAAAAGAAAGAGGTTCTCTAGTCGACGCGAATATGTTTTTATTATTTATTTTTATGTATTATCACCCATAACTTTTTACTGAGGAGTCCGATTCCGATATTTCTTTCTTCAGTGGATAGGGTGTACTTCGAAATTGGTTCCATTGGAACTGAAAATATGAAATTCGCCCCTAAGGGTAGCAAACTGAAGGATATTGATCACTCACCCTCTGAATTCTGGTCCGTTAACCGATTCTATCAGGCATAACTTTGTACTGGGATCTTCGATTTGGATGATTCTTCTTTCTTTATCAGATAGGGTATACCTCATAGTTGACCATATTTGGATTTTGAATGGAATTATCCACCCTTACGGGTAGAAACATAGGGGATAATTGATTTTTCACTTGTGAACATTGGCACACATATGTAGTTGACAATGACAGATCGCTAGTGTCATTATCACAATCATTATATTCTATGAGAGATGGAATGATATACAAAGTAATGAAATAAACTAACCAGAACAACAAAAATAATTTTTATTACAACAAATAGTAAAAGTAGATAATTATATTATTTAACTGTTAATAGTTGAAGTAAGGTGGGTAAGTAAGTATTTTGGAAGAAATAAAAAACAAGCAATTAGTAATTAGTAAATTTCAGCCACAAAAATTCGAAAAATAAAAACGTTTTAACAAAAAATTAAACCGATGAAATACGGAACTGAAAAGTAAAAAATAAAATAAACCTTCTTAGTCTCAATAACCAAGCTCCTAAACTAATGTAAGTAACTAATTTTGAGTCGGCGCCAAACAAACAATCAACGAAGATCATTAAATTACTTCAAAAAAATTATCATTTGCTTGTTTGTTTGGCGCCGACTCAAAATTAGTTAGTAATAAGTAAGTAATTTATTCATTCAGATAAACAAAAAAGTTTACAGGTCGTCCTCAGCAACGAGGTACAAATTAGGTGTATTTCTGTTGAGTCTAATGCGATTGACGTCACCTGAGCAAGCTTGTATTGTAGCGAGCAACCAAATAAACTCAACAGAGCAGATAACATATAATTATATTGAACTTAGATCCCTGAAAAAGGGAGAGAAGAGTATAAAGATGAAAATAGAGGGAAAGAAAGAAAGAGAAAGATAGATAAAAAAAATGTAGATAGGGACAACGCATCTAGCAGTGGTTTATAATGAGTTCCAGCCTATACCTTATATGGATTATCTATCGAGTATATTTTCCAACATTTTATAATTATGTTTTATGATTGTCTTCAATTCTCTTTTCAGTTTAAATTTACTGTGGATTTGTTTTAATTGTAAAGGTAATGCATTATATAGTTTTGATTCTAAATATGATACAAATTTATGGTTTTGGGTGAGTCTACATCTTGGCACATGTATAGTCAGATCTTTACATATCCGAGTATTATAGGGATGCTGAATAGTTGTACTTGGAGAGCTGACAGTCCATAATATAGAGTTAAATACGAACAGTTTTCTTACACTTAACAACCCACTTTCATTGTAGAGCAATTCTGTAGAATGTCGCCTGTTTATTCCCAACATAATTTTCAACAGAGTATTTTGGATTACTTCTAGGTTCTTTATAAAGGACTTGAATGTTCCACCCCACACTATAATACAATAACGCATTATGGACTCAGCCAAAGCATCATAAACTCTGAGCATTAATCTCCTACTCACTATATTTCTGAGCTGGTAGAATTTGTAGATGAGTTTACGTAATCTGACAACAGTACAGTCAAAATGATATTTCCATCGAAGGCATTGATCCACAAGTACACCCAAAAATTTCATTGTGTTTGTTTTGTTTATGAAAGAGCAGCCACAATGCATATTGGTTTCACATGATGGTTTGTGTATTTTTATAACATTATCTATCGGTTGGTCTCTGCTTGTTGGCGAGAATGCGATATATTTCGTTTTTTCAACTTACATTAGTTTAGGACCTTAGTTATTGAGATTAAGAAGGTTTATTTTATTTTCTACTTTTCAGTTCCGTATTTCGTCGGTTTAATTTTTTGTTAAAAAGTTTTTATCAGTATAAAGGATATTTCCCAAAACAAACACTAGATTTAATTTTCTCACCTGATCCATTCACCCATACTCTGTTTCGGGGAATCTAAACTTGAAATACACTCAATGCTGATTTATTATTGAAAGTTTCAGATATCCAGTTGAATCATCCAACTACTTAACAATGAACAGTTTTCGTAATGTTGAACTCGTGAACAAATACACGCACTCAATAATCACTCACAAATATTATCACTGACCACATGGTTCATGATTGACTTCACGAATACTTTGAACTATAAAGCGACGTTCTTTCCTATCCAGTTTCTGATTCCATTCTATGAATAATTCAAAGTTCTTGATTAATGTCTTCTCATAAATATGTATAGTCAATTTATTCAACCTTGACATAAAAAACAACCCCACTGCAGGTGAAAAGTAATCACCGAAGTTCTCCTGGGACACGTATATTGTATGGAAGAAAACTATTTATTGGTAGAAATTATACGTTTTATGTATGTTTTTCTATATACCCTCATCACAGAATAGAAATGCACAGAGGAGAAGCCTGGACAAGACGAATGAAATTAGAAAGTGATGGAACTCCATCTTAATGTGAACGTCTCGGGAGAACTGTCAGAGTTATTATGTTATTCTTGACTTACATCAACGTTATTTGAAAAATGATTAAAAACAAAATATCCCTATTGAAGATTAATAATAAACAAAATATCTGAAAATGCAAGTACGGTCCTGGCAATCTTCCGTCTGTTCCATTTCTATGTCGTAGTTTGGAGAGGAAATCGCAGCAGATTGCTTCAGTGTACTCCAGCAAACGGGACACTTGCTGAAATTGTATGTTATGTTCACGTTTATGAAACCTGTAAACTGTATTTGATTAACAACAAAGATAATTTAATGCAAAGATTTGAGCTGAGGGGTGTTATTACATCGAATGTATAACAACCTCAAGATCGTCCCGCAAGAGTTGAATACGTCAGTGGTTTCTGCCAATGACAAACACACACGAAATAATGTGAATTATTTTTATAATATACTTGTTTGGTAATGAATTAACATGCAGTAAATTTTCAGTGAATGAAGTGACGTGTGGAATAAGTAATTTATCATGGAAACATATTTCATTTTATATGCACATATATATACATCCCAGGACACTACTAGGATCAATTTCATAGGTGAGTTTCAATTTTTTAACTATTATATAGGGGATTTTAAGAAAAATGTTATATTTTGACGAGTTCTTTATCCTGATAATAACTATTCAATTAAAAAAAAATCAATATACCACGTTTTTCAAATGGACTGGAAAGTATAAAATAATTTATCCTAGCCCTATACAGATTTAAAACTCCATACAGGTTCCTCACCCCATACAGATCGTCCTGAAAATTTGTGATTGTGAATTTTTAATAGCTATGAACATACTTGTAACATTTGGAATGAACGTGGGGCTGATGCAGCAATAGGTTGTAGGTATGAGTTTTCTCAACTACTGCTATTCCCTACACTCCTTACCATTATGCGCCCCACGTTTTTCGTTTGAATCTACAAGTATTTTCATAGCTATAAAAAAATACAATCTGTATGGGGTTAAAAAGCTGTATAGGGGTTAGAAATCTGTATGACAGCTGTTTTTACTTTTTATTTCAATCTGTTCTCGATGTGTGACGTCAGGGACAGAGATGTTCCATTCGAACATGTTGTTGAGGAAACTCGCAAACCACTCAGTAACGTTTTACCCATAGTGTTTGATGATTTTAGGATATATGTTTCCTATTTCATTTCTTCCATATTGGTGCTTGTTCTATCCGTAATTCGAGTTGTCTCTTCATTTTTCTAGAGGTTTTCCTCGAGAGAAATTCTAGATACATTGTCTGCTATCGTGATGCGAGTGAAAATTTTGTGTTTTCCACAGGTACATTTACTTTTCTCTTCCGGTATTGTCGATGGATTGTATGGGTCCTTTGGCTACCTCCGTATCTCTAGATTCTTCAAACTGTTTGTGAGAGAATCCAGTTCCTTCGTACCATCCTGATCTTATACTTTTTGTCCACGTGGTATTGTTTTCTTGACAGCTGAGATGAGGGCACCTTTGAGATGTTCAGAGTTGCTTATCGTTGATTTCATCCAAAGTACGTTAACGTGTGGATATTCTGCATATGATTATCGATTGGCCTCTTTGGAAGTCCATGTTTTTTTTTTTAAATATGTTAGTTGAGACTCTACGATTTGATGAATATCATCTATCTGCTCACAAAACACATATCCCGGTTATAGTCACCTTTCTAACCGGCTGACCAGGATGAGGATTTGTCTTTGGGATCGCATATTCATTGTTGATGTTCCGCTTCTTCAAAAAGTTTTTGGTCATCATCGCCGTGTTCGTTGTAATCCCATAATCAGAAGTTTACGATATTTTGTCTTGGGTAGTGCTTGACCTATTGAGAGGTTACCCACCAGAATTTCCATGTATTAGAGGCTCATTGTAAAAGGATCCACAACTTCCATGATATATCAATCCAGCAGTGATATATCCATCCATTAGGCATCTTCATATGGAGTCCCTTCGCTTGTGTCACTATAGCATGGATATTTTCATCATGTACTATATTTACTAGCATTTCGTATTCGGACTTACTGTTTCTTTCTATCAATTTGTATTACTCGGATGTATTGGCCGAATTCACTTTTGAGTTGTGAGATGAGTAGAATTTTAACTTCCTCACGGCATTGCCAAGGGTGTATAACAATAAGGCATCCTACTATCACACCACAATATCTTATATAGGAAAAATACGTTTATACTTTGCGCCACCAACTTTTTCACAATTTCAATTAAGTACTACACTTTTGGCAAATAAACAAACCTGTTGAATTTTATGTTATCATGTGAAAACGGCAGTCGTTTTGCAGCAATTGAAGGTAACTCCATGACGTGGATCATTTATGTTTTATTAGATTCTCATGTTTTTTTATGTGTTTCAACCGTTGAAAAGTTTCTTTCCTTACACTTTATTTTTCAATGCATTCAACATATTCATTTATCTATATTTTTATTATGTGTAGCTTTATAATGTAGTTTATCAGATTTTGAACACAAAGGACCTCGCACCGCATCAATGGAAAATTGGCTTTCGGGGAATTTGCTCGAATTTTTTATATATTGCAGAACTCGTGATGCTGATCAAATGTCTCCATTGCACCACCGCTTCGAATTCAACAGTTAAGATTATATAGGGTGCTGAAGATACTTTTCCAAAATTTCAAATGGCCATTGTGGAGAGACTTTCCGAATATATAAACAAATCGTGTATGCATCGATTGTTCATACGGCCGATTTGAATACCGTACAGACGATAAACAGGGTGAGTCCAAAGCTAACAAGTTTTTCAGTGATTTCCAAAAAATTGAGCAGTAGAATTTCATTCATATTCAGATATTTGGTGGAATACCAATATCAATTGCGATTGATGATTTGAGCATCTCCTAAATTAAACTGACATATCTATTATGTATTTCTCATGAAACTGCACCAGTCCTGCTTATTGATAAATCCAAAAGCAATTCCGGAAAAGTCGGTTACAAACTCGATCGTTCATGGTGGAAGTTCACTCTGCATAGAATATACAGGGTGGATCAAAAACTAGTGTCCTTTACTGATCATTTCCTTGAAGTAGTTATGATTGATATTGATGTCATTGAAGCATTTCCACGAATATGTGTTCGACACACATCTCTTGAAAGAGTTTGAAAAATTTTCTCTGGGATATTTTGAATGACATGTATAAACATATTACGAGAAGTAGAACGACTCGAGTAAAGGTAAAATAATCTCGCAAAATATCAAAAAATATAACGAAATCATTGAATAACAATATTATAGGTAACTGAGTATGCTCATATTTCATTACAAAAAATTTTCCCACCTATACAGAGGTATCACATTCGCGTAACAACATTCAATTTCAATATTCTTCGAAGAATTTCTAGATTTTTGTTATATGAGGCATATGGAATTTTAGAATGAACCACGATCGACTTCCCACCAATGACTAGCAAAACTACCAATTCGCAAAACATACTCGAATTCACACCTCAATTGGTGAAATGTCGATTGATTGGTAATTGAAACTTCCTGTATAAGAAAAGGAATACATGTTAAGTAGCCTGCTGTAAACCTTTTGTGTCCAATATAATATCATATAAATGCTCTCTTCATTACGAAAAAATAAAGCCATAAAATGTTCACTCTAAGTCATGTATACTATCCCGACACTAAGTTCATTTGAAAAGTACCCACACTTGGAGACGAGATGGACTAGCTGCAACTTTAGTTTGGTCAGAATGGTTCTGGTTTGGAATTACATATAGCAACCATATCCATTTGTTTAACAAATTCTGAATTGTCATTTTGCAATCATTGCATATGTTAAGTTCTCATTGAAATCATATCAATTATTGAAAAAATGGCTAATCGTCACCGATTGAATTGAAACGAGAAATTGCCATTGAAAGACGCGAAATTGATGGAAATGGAATCTGTTTGACATGCAACCAATCAATTATTTGAGAGACTCATCACCTTCAAGAGGATCCAGGATGTTTGAGATTGAATATTTTAACCCAATCCTCAAGGCACACATGTCTCATTTGCAATGGTGTAGCTAGTCTTCGAAGACTCGCAATAGAATGTAGAGTCAACGTTCCTGTAGCATTCATCTTGATGATCGTGGGTTTTTATTTTCCATCCTACAGATAGGCTTGAGATATATCAATAGACCATACGCTTTGGAAGGTCAGGAATTTCAATAATTTTCGAACGAACTCAGAACTGCCGCTAATCGTAAATTGGATTACATAGACATAGTTTTTCTGATGAAGAATTTGAATCCATCGCTCCGCTCACAAGAGAACAGTTTGGTGACTTATATAATCATCGGGTATCTGTACCAAGACAAGATAGAGGTGGGAGACATATTTCTAAAAGAGATTTATTGGCATTCTTATGCGAACTCCGACAAGGTATTTCTGATGGAATTTTAACCATCATATTCAATTATTCAAGCCGCCAGCCAACAAGTTTAGTGATAACTAGAGTGTGAGAATCTTTGATGACTCGTTTCGTGCCCAATAATATAGGATTTACCGCACTAGCAAGAGAACATTTTGTAAATCGACATGTTAGTGTTTTTGCGAATCAATTGTACAATCCACAACCCAATAAACCAATAGCAATAGTTTATATAGATGGTATTTGAACATCGGCAAAAGTTGCAACTTCCGGGTATTACGACAATCATATTCTCAACACAAAGGGAGACATGTTATCGAACCAGTCCTAATTGTGGGTACTGATGTCAACCAAATGAGAGGATGGTTTCGTCCAGGTGATATTATTATTGTAGATAAGAGCTACCGAGATGCTCCTCCTTTTCTTTAGAATATCGGCATTCATTGGGAAATGCCTCCAGTTCTACCTCGAGGACAAAGACAACTACCAACTGACGAAGCCATCAAGTGCAGAATCATAACAAAAACTAGATGGATAGTTGAGGCACCGAATGGTCATTCGAAGATAATGTTCAAATTAAAAATATAAAATGTTTCCCACAAATTGTAGGTGCGATAATAAATAAGTACCATCCGCTTATTCAAATGAGAGATGCCAACCTACAATTAGCCAATATAATGTTAGAAAAGGCTAATAGAGTCAAGCGTTCAAGCCAGAGTTGAAGAAGAAAAATATAAATATGAGACGTGGTCAGTGGACATTACTGGACAGGATCGTTTCAATGAATTCCCAAGATTAGATTTACAATTGGTACGAGATATAACTGTTGGCATATACCAGGTAGAATTGGCAGCATAGTATATACAAGATACTGTATATCATCATGATGAAGAATGAATTTCAAATTGATGCAAATACGAATGAGCGTGGATTTTTACGAATGAGAGTTCATTCAAGATTCCTTAATGCCACCAAATATCAATTATTCATAGCATTCGAAGCGAATGTAGGGGATATTGAACGAATCAACAGGGTTGACGATGTTATATTTGGATATTATTGCACTTGTGAAACTGGAGCCAGGACCCTTGGATGTTGTGCCCATGTGGCCAGTATTATCTGGTACCTTGACTACGCACGTCATGAACAGTATATGAGGTATCCATCAAATGCCCTTCTCATCCAGATAGAGGTTGCTGAACATAGGAAGGACAAGTTAATTAGGTGCTCTGACTCTATCATCCTTTTATGTACGTTGTTCATGTCATCATTCGTTTTAGTTCATTGGTACCCTGTTATATATTGTTTTTCCGTTCAAAGAATTCCACAGGTTTGATACCGAAGTAGGTACTATAATACACCATCAATCAAGATCAATTGACAGTTGTCCGGCGGTGAGCCCAAGGTTTCCAACAGGATGTCATCTGAACAATGAAACTTGAATAATTCTGGATCTCCTGTCGTTCTTTATTAGCAACATATACATTCCATATAGGTTGGTATTTTTAATGGAATATCAGCATAGCTCGTTTCCTATTTTGTTGTAAATCAATGTTTCTGTTTTAATTATTTGCAATATTTCTCGAGATTCTTCTACCATCATTCGAGCTATTCTACTAATCGTAGTAGATGAACTTTCATTTACTAATAATATTGTTCAAAATATTTCGGCAGATATGCGTCGAACAGAAGGTATTTCTGAAAATGCCTCAATGACATCAATATCCATCATAACTACTTCAAGGAAATTATCAGTACAGGACATTAGTTTTTTATCCAACCAGTATATTTCATGTATCTGCAGAGTGAACTTTCACCATGAACAATCGAGTTTGTAACCAAATTTCAGGCATTTGGATATATCAATAAGCAGGACTGGTGCAGTTTCATGAAAATACATAAAGTCACTTCAATTCAGGAGATGCTAATATCATCAATCGCAATGATATTGGTATCCTACAAAATATCTGAAAATGCATGAAATTCCACCTCTAAAGGAGCCAAGACCATCCAGTCGTTATGAAGAATCGCATGCTACACGAGGTAATCTTGATAAAAAGCGAAACACGGCGGATCTAGACTAAGAAGTCGATAACCATCCCCCAAGCCAAAGTGTAATCTGAATCGTTCGAGGGCTGAACGGCTAACAGGTGAGTCAGTCTGGAATGGATGCTTTCAGAGACCGGGTGACCTCTGGAACTATGAATGCCAAACCACGGCATGCTGGGCTCTGCCGTAGGGATCCGATTTTCCCCACCTACTCGTGGGAGCAATATGAACGTCCAAGAAACGAAAAAAAAGTTATCATCTCCGGCTCAACAGGCTCAGTCGAGCGAAAGCGTAACAACTTCCGCATTGGCCTAATCCATTCCAATGGGGGTACAGGTTAGTCCTACTCCGGAGATAACAATCACCTATGACATCACCTATGACATCGAGAGTTTTCCGAAAGATCCAGAGGCCCACAGGCACTCTGCAGCGGAGGAAGAAACCGACCGAGACACGAAAGGCGACGCCGCTGTGAACAGAAGAAGACTGCCAAAGATGAGAAGAAAATGCTCAAACGACTCCTGGGAGATTTGGTAGAGTATGGGATCGTTGTGGAAACGGGTCCAACGGGACTTAAACATCACCGTAGTTACGCCAGAAGAAGGAGGGCAATCCACTTCCAAGGCATATTCAGAACGATTACAGTCAAATTACAGTTCTCCCCGAGCAGAAACTTAAAAACAACGGAGTGAGGGGACCGATGTCATTTAGGGCCGTCGTGGAGGATATCAGGGTGGGAATGATCCACCAGCTGATTGACAATGACCATCTGGGACTACCCCAAAGGGCCATCATGGAAGTGGTCGAGAAAACCCCAGAAGAAGTCGACAAACAAATCAGGTTCGTGAGTTGCATACAGCGGCCCGAGTGGCTTGCTCTGAACTGCACCGATCAGGAGAGTGGCGAATGACTCGAGGCGACGGTGGGAACACTAGAACATTAGGAAGGAACAGCTCTCTGGACCGTCGAAGGGGCGGACATGCCAAAACTTCACGTCTGCCTGCCATTCATTCCAGGTGATGTTAGGGGGAAAAGGACATCACCAGAGAGCATGCTTAATAGACTGAGGAGAGCCAACCAAGGATCACTGACATAGGAGTGAAGAAAAAAGAAAGAAAGAAGAAGGCCCACCTCCACCCCTGCTCATGAATTGAGCAGGCTCCTTGGATAATTATAGAAGACAGAAAAATATAAGAGAATTTTCAAAAATAGAGAACAAGCGAGAACAGAACGATGTCATCAACAGTAAGGAAGAGTACCTACCTTTCGGCTTAGCTCTCCCTGGAATACCTATGTAAGACTAGCGCAGCACATTCCTTACATCTGGCTTATATATTTAATTAACAAACATTAATACAATGGAATGGCTACTACTCAACCCTATCACCCCCTGACGAAATGGGTTAGAGCTTCTATTTTGGCTCCTAGTGCTGTTATTATGCGGCTCGGGGTTAGTGGAAGCAGATCTTGAAGCTCTTCCT
Organism: Gonioctena quinquepunctata; assembly: GCA_018342105.1. Taxonomy (NCBI): domain Eukaryota; kingdom Metazoa; phylum Arthropoda; class Insecta; order Coleoptera; family Chrysomelidae; genus Gonioctena; species Gonioctena quinquepunctata. The sequence continues at coordinate 121,576 of JAFIRS010002468.1, read as the reverse complement.
GCAGCATGGTCCTGCTGCCTTCAAAGGTTGGGCAGACAGTCAGCCTATGGGCGAGCAAGTCGATTTCATCACATCGTTCGCAATTCGGGTCTGGGATCTTCCCTATTCTAGCGAGATGCACCTGGAAATTCCCATGGCTAGTTAGCATTGAGCAGGCCAATCTACTTGGGCGCTGGTGCGGTTCATCCAGCCAGGCCTGTATGTTTGGGATAAGTTCATAAGTATGTCTTCCCTTTTGCCATAGGACGATGCATCTTGCATCTATGTGTAGTTTCACTGCCACCCAGTACCGGTATTCGGCAGTAACCATATCCTCACCGAGGATCCTGGTCGAGCCTTTGGTTCTCAACTGTTTTATGGCGATGGCCTTCTTCAATTCCAGGTGCATTGGCAGACACTTGATCAGGCAGACAGTTTCGCAAGGGGTAGTTCGATATGCGCCGGAGACTACTCTCAGGCACTCCGCTTGCACGCTCCTCAATTTCCTCCTAACATGGGAGTTGTCTAATTTGTCCTGCCAGCACTCTGAGGCGTAGCCGGCGATTGGTAGTATTGCCTTTTGGTATATAGCACTGAGGGAGTCAGCAGTGCTACTCCAATTTCTCCAAGCGTAGTGCCTTAGGGACTGGAAAATTGCGCTTGCTTTCTCGGTGATATATTCCATATGAGGGACGAAGCCCAGCTTCTCGTCCAATACCAACCCCAAGTATTTGGTCTTGTCAACCCTCGCGAGGGCCCGACCTCTGTAGTTCACAACTGGATTTCGCGTTTTAGCTAGCTTGGAAAAATACAATATAATTGCTTTTGGCAAGGGATACCTGTAGCTTGCATGTGCTTGCCCACTGGCTTAAAGCAGACATGGCTTTCCTTTCTATCTGCATTCGGCTCTCGGCCTTGATGCATATTGCAATGTCATCTGCATACGCCATGCTTCAACCCTGGTTCCCAGACTGTACGTAGCAAAGGTTCCAAGTCAAGTTCCACAACAGCGGTCCCAATACAGACTCTTGGGGGCAGCCTTTAGTGAGATTTTTCTCCGCTGACGACATGTTCGTAGAATAGCTCAGGGTTTTTTCGCGTAGGTAATCCTTGATCAGGGCAACGAGCTCTGAGGCCAGGCCAATTTGGTGAAGATATCTCATCAGCTGGGGCCAGCACATATTGGTTTCGTGCACGTTTGACAGATGGTTGACATTGGAGGTGAAACAACCTTACTTTTCCGATTTGTTTATGTTGGAGAATTGAACATTTTTACCTATTTCAAAAAGAATACAGTGGTTGGATTACATGTGTTATTGTTTAATTCGTAGATGATCATGCCTTCATATTGTTCTGTTGTGGAATGCAATAACAATGCATTAAAAGACGGCCGAATACGATTTTTCAGGTAAATTGTACATGTTTGTATTTTTGACCCTGTTATCAGAATTCCATCTGCTGTTGTAAGACATAGAAAACATTGTGAAATCTCCCAGAGAAGGCAAGCAGCCTGGATACATGCCATCAAACGCTAAGACTGGTCTGATAAGTTAACGAAATATGGTAGAGTATGTTCCAGACATTTTCACTCTGGTAAAGGAAATATGTTGAATCTATTTAATTCATTCAAAATATATTTCAGTGAGTCATGAAGAGATAGCCACGATAAAAATAATATTTAATTTGGCATATTTTAATAAACACGACTTCCTAATATTGTAGGAGAGCCAGCTTCCTTGAGGGAAGAAACCCATCCCGATTGGGTACCATCCATTAATATGGGATATGAAATCAATCATGGCAATACCCATGTATGTGATAGATATAAAAAATTATAGGTATTTTATATGGATAAATTGGATATGGTGGTCTGCTGAGGATTTGTTAACCCAAGGATGAAATTTTTCTTTGCATTTTTTTAAGGATGGATTTTTGAACGAAGTTCCTTAACGCTTGTGGTAGGTGTGGAAATCGTCACGTAAGAAAAAAGCGTTATATCCCCTCATTAGGGTATGTTGTACCAATTTATTCAATAAGCTGGGTGCCGAATGAAGTCCAAAGAAGGAATTTATTTGATGAGTTATATTTTCACATTATAACTTGAAATTCATTGTAGAATATTTGGCTTGCCTTTTTTATGAAATAAATAATTCAACCATTATAAATGTTTTATTTTCAATAATTATGCATACCTATAATCAACATGATTTTCATCACAAGAACTAATATATATATATATATATATATATATATATATATATATATATATATATACATAGACAGCCATCGCACACAACACGCCATCGATATTATACAACAATATTATACAACAATAAAGAAATCATATTTCCAAGATTATTTGGTAAACTATAAAATGAAAAAACATTAAACCAAACAGGAAAAAAAATACTGAAGATGCCCCTGGCCAGGGTAAAACATCTATAACACTAATTTAAGTTTGATTTCAAAAAAAGAATCCCAATCCCAAGAATTTCCTACCAAAAATATATATGTATATAGATAGGATTGTCGGAAGAGGACAAAAAACAAACTTTCTAATTATTGGCCAGCTTTTCATTTATTTACGTATAAACTTCATCAGGGACTAAAAGGACAACTAGTTGTAAGGATGTTAGAGAAAGGAATTTTAAAACAGTTGAAATAAGGGCAAGTTAATTAGTCATCAGTATACCTACAAAATATGGAAACAAATTTATTTCCCCATAAAGTTGTTTAAAACAGAAATTTAACAGAATTTTTAAACAATGATACCGCAACTAGAATCTCATAAGAAAAACAATACTAACATATATTCGAATGTGCACGTATATATAAAAACACATAGTTTCCAAAAATGGTTTCACGTGATATGAAAGGACACATTCGCAACAGGGTCTTACGATGAGAAACAACACTACATGTCGTCAAAACAATTGTCAACTGGGTGTGATGAGACTCTGCAGGGCTCAGCTGGCTTATTAGTTGGTGGCATCCAAAATGCTTTTCTACCTATCGATGTAACTTCCTCCTGTTTTCGCATTATAAGTTATCAGTATTTTTATAGGTATGATGGTTCACTTTTCCAATGACTAAGATATGAGAATTTATTGCTTAACATATATTCTTTTCCCCCATCCACAAGTTGCTAGATTGTAGGCTTCTAAACTTTTATATGCTTCATTTCAGTCATTGTGAAAGCACTCTTCGTTTCCACTGAATAATTTACTATATCAGGATACATTATTTTGGGAAAAAGTTGAATATCTGTTGATAATTCTTCAGTTTTCAGAAGATAGGGATCAATGCCCAATACTGCAATTTTCTCTTTATACCGTTCTCGGTGAACATCATCTAAACTTGAATAATATTTTGTCAGGTCCATTGTCACAATATTTCACTCGAAACACAATAAAAACAGTAAAAATGTTGAATAAACGTTCTTTACAAAAGTAAACAAAGCCAAAATGTGAGGTTGTTTTACCTCCAATGTCAACCATCTGTCAAATCTGCACGAAACCAATTGTCGAAGGCCCCTGCTATGTCTATGAAGATCACAATTGCGTGTCTGGCTATCAGGTTTGTGATAGCCACATAGAAGTGAAGTGCGAAAAGTCCGGACTGGGGCACACATGGATACTCTCGATGGAAGAATCGTCTGTGAAGACCCTGGAAATATTCGAGCTCAAGGCGTATTTAAATTTCTGAAGGGTGAATTGTAGGAGCTGAGGGCAACGGAAAGTTTTTCTCACTTCGTCTCCAATTATACCATAACTCAAGAGAGACTCGACATGTGCATAGTAGATTGTGGTAAGTTTAATGATAGAAAGTATTTGACGGCACATACAAAATTTATAAATACCCCACGATTTTCGAAAATGGGGTATATAACTGAGTATCACGCAATATGGCATAAAAAGAAATTTTTTATGCGAATTTAACCTGTGATTTAAAACTCTCAGTTTCATATGCAATCTAGAGCCTAGCGCAAACATCAAGCATTTCAAGTTTCATCCGCAAAAAAGTTGTTGCACTTTCGGTTGAACCAATTTAATTTATTTTTCAGTACGTTATCTCATTTTCATAAAAAACGTCTTATTTCCATGAATAACATTACATTTCATTAACATAACCCAATCTTCCTAGAAGGCAGGCAGGGGTAATTGATATAGGATGGGGTTGGAAGTAGTGTGGAAATTTACATTTTCTTCGCTATGTCCCCATAGCGAGAAGGTGCTACCTCTCTCTAACGCCACGCACACCCCCTGGAAGACATCTCCGCGATGTTAGCGGATAATTCCCTGTTAATTTTTATATGAATCTATACATTGATGTTACCCCTCTTTCAGTACCTCCTACCTACGTTTATGTGTCATTTGTTGAAGATTGTATGATTTCGTTCTTGAATATATCTCAGAATATAATTGTGATCTATATCACGGAATGTGGTTGAACCAGAAGTATGGAATTGTAGGTATGTTTACGTTAAAAGCATGGCTCTATGTACAAAATAATGTAATGCGTTGAAAACCAAATCCATATCCAATTAAAAAAAACCATAACGCATATTACTGATGTTCAGCCATGAACTCTCCCATAGGTAATTCATTGTGTTCTTCCAATTATTGTTCATATCTTAAGTTTTTTTATTCATGAAAATGATATTGGATCTTTTTTTTAGATAAAGTTATCTTGGATCTTTTTTGTAGATAATGCTGACGTATTTAGGAAAGTATCTCTTCATTTTCTAGACATATTGGCCATCCTGATCAGGCAACCAAGTGACAATTATTTCGTCTTTGTTCATGCTCACTTCTCCAATTGAAATTTTCTCTAAGAAGAGATTCATTATTAATTATTACTGATGAGGCTTAAGCGCTCGACTGACCACTATCAGGGACTTACTCGATACAATGAAATTTTCAGACAAGATGATATGTTCAGGTAACAGCTTGTGCTGATTATTTTAAAGAAAATTAGTTTATAACATAATACAAACCAGGTATTTCCAAATCCGTACCTGGGATCATCAGCCCTTTTTCTATCAAATTTCACACTTCATGATAACGGTATCGGATTATCATTTCTAATGAGTCCCTTAAATCTGTGGCAAAGGTATACCTCATAAGTTTGCCTATAAACTCTTTGAAAAAATTCGGTCTATCTTGTTTTTTATCTTTTTTCCATCAGTAAAAATTCAATATTTCTATATATGCAGTGTTATTGACGACGCTGGCTCATCGCACAAGTTGATAATTGTATTGTTAGGAAACTGGGTCCGTTTTAATTGAATATACTCGACTAATTTAATGTCAAGAAACACAAAAAAATTATATACACTGAAAATAAAATACTCAATCACTATTTGTTGCCTTACGGTGCGTTCAATCCCAAGGTGCCTCCTGACTCGAACAGAACAAGTATTAGCTTTGTGCCCTCTAGTGGTTCGATAGCTGAAGTTTTCCTGTTTTAGTTCCAATACTCACTATGTAACAATTTCAATTTGTTAATAAATTCCGAATAATCTACCAAGATGTAAGAATTTTGTGCTCACTACTAGTTCCAGATGAATCGAAGTTTTTTTCTGTCAAAGAAAAAAGAAAGTAAATGATAAAAAATATGTATATTGATACGATAGTTCACCGCATAGTTCATCCATGTAAAGTTATGATATTTTGAATATCATAAAGTAATGCTACTTCTGTGTACTTGTAGGTAAGGCAAGTAATGTGCTTGTCGTTAGTTTATTAAGATCGCAGGTGGGAGCCAAGTAGTTTAACGAATTAAAAAAAGTACCCATATAACCCTGGCTAGCTTTAACCTGACGGGAAACCACTGAATAACATCAGATTCAACGCAAAACTATCTAATGAAATTCTCAAATAATATAATAATTAGAAAAGGAATGAGGTTCACAATTGTACCTGAATATGGGATCCCATTTTTACCCTTGCAAGAATGTAAGAACGTTGAACGGCCCCTAAATAATACAAACAGGTTCAACACTCTCCAGGTATAATTTAAAATATTGGGTATTGCTTATACAGTACAAGTAACGATGTTTACTCTAAGTACCTGAACTGCATTACATTCAACATCAGTTCACATGTAAGGCCAATTGCTTTTGTAACCGAAACCATTTCGTAAAAATTAAAACACAAATTCTGCGAGGTACTTTGTCCTGATAGAATGCCGTGTATGATGGACAACTCGGAAATACATCAAAAGTATCTCTGTTCTCTGTTCATTAGGCTGATTGATCAGTTCACAACACCGTCCAGGCGTTTCCGAACTCGCAGTTAGAGTCGTTATTTGCTTTTTATCAACAGCTAACATCGTCCCACAGAACTTGGTTGAATTATTTTACTGTCCACTTCTAGACGATCAAATTAAAAACGGAAAACATCTCAAATATTTATTGAATGAAAACCTCACGTCCCGGAATTACAGATTGAAATATCGTGGAATAACACAACACTTATCTCTTTGCTGCAGTTTTTGTGATGCAGTTGGAAATGTATAAAATTCACACGTACTATTTTTACAATCGACTACACAGCAATTAAGGTCTCATTGTTATTATATGTATATTGTTATTATACCCAACCGTGACCGTTGCCACTACGATAATAATAATGTTTATTCATCTGAAGTATGGTACAATATTTTTAAGTGATTTGTGAATAAACGGAAAGACCTCACTCAGAAACTGAAAGTTTTCAGCTTGTGCTTGTCATTACCAGGATCATTACCTACTTCTGCCACCATGGGCGCTGTCATAGTTTCATCTATCCCCTCCAGCCTAATGCACACAGCGAATAGCGCGAACGGACAAACAGAACGAGCAAATGTTCGTTGCGTTCAGGATGCTCGCGCTATTAGCGGTAAGTCGTTGTGTTCACACGCGCTCAAACTATTTATGGTAAAGCTGTTGGAAGTGCATATTGACGTACAAGAGTAGGCTCGAAGAAGATATGGATGAGGACTTCCTGATAGGATTCAATGCGTTTTTTACCATATCTAGATTATTGAAAAAAACAAAATGACCCCAAAAAAAGAATGGGTGCCAAACATATATCGATGCCGGAACAGTAATCGATTATTAAATGAGATGGTTCCCTTACACATAATAGTTATTCATCTACCAAGGGTATCAACCTTCCAGCGGACGGGTGAGGCCTGTCACTCCACACCCATGTAAAAGTATCTCCGAAATTGATATTTTTTTATTGATAATATTGAGATTATATTTATTTTTTTTTTCTTCAGTTTCTTGATCACATATATATTTTCTTCAATTTCTCTGAATAAAGGTATGATTCAGTCAATTCATATAATTTTTCTTAACTACGTTTCGACATGGTATTTGTCATCATCAGGTTAAAACACTAAAATTGAAAATATGGAGTTTGAGACATTCTTAACTTAACACAATATTGAAATGTATGCACTAAAATAATTCTTTAAAAACATATGGTTCGAAATATAACACGTTATTTAACTCAATATAAAAATATCTGTAACATTCATGAGTATTCACTTACAAATTATTTTATTTGAATTCTGCGTCCGCATCGTACGAACGTTATTGTAGGAGTGACCTGCGTCGAAGTTATCGGCAATGGTTTGTTTATCTTTCATGCATTTTTACCCCCTTCATAAGTAGATGGGATTGTTTATATTAAGTTCTAGTATATGAGCCGGACTGTATTTCTATGGCAGCATGTAAAGATCAGTTTTCATTATTATTACTATAAACAAAGTTAAAAAAAGGTTGTTATAAATCTGGCTTGAGTTTTTGATATATTGGGGTCTTTTTTAATATGTATCATTTCAAGGAATGTTCTTACTTTTGGATTCCTTTCTTTGGTCAAAATTTCAAGTTAGTGTCAAACTTATGTTGATTTTTTTTTTCATGTTTTGATAAGGCTGTTATGTCGGTTTTTGAGTATTTGGGGGATTGTACTGGTTTCTGCAAATAATGTTTTGTTTGACCTTTATAGGTACTTTGGCAGTCTCTACACGGTATTCTATATACTGTATGAGTTTGTTTGTTTTTTGGTATTTCTGGTTTTAATTTTGAATAAATGGTTTTGTTCGTATTTTTCAGTCGATGTGCAATAGTTATGTTGTGTTTTTCCATTGTTTTATTAATTTTATTCGATAGTTTGTCTATGTATGGTAAAGGTATGTATGTTGTTGTTTTCTCAATTTCATTATCATTTTTATTGTAGATCGCATGTATTCGTTTTTTTATTGTTTTTTCTGCAAAGTGGCTGGGGTAATTATTTTCTTTCAATATATTCTTGATTATTGTTTTTCCTGAATTTTGGGTGAGCAAGCTTTTAGCTCTGAATTTTTTTCCAGTATTGTCGTGTATTATTGTTGTGTCGATAAAGTTTATTTGTTTTTCTATTTCTTTTTATATTGTGAATTTCAATCTAGGATGATATTTATTGAATTTTTCTAGAATTTCATCAACTTTGTCAGGAGGAATACCGGTTAAACAATCGTCTTCATATCGTTTGAAGAATATTGGTTTGAAAGTTAGTGATTTGATGATCTTTTTTTCAACATACTCCATAACCAGATTTGCTACTGTTGCAGCAATTGGAGATCCCATTGCAATTCCAAATATTTGTGAGTAGTATTTATTTTCATATTGAAAGTATGTTGAGGTTAAACATTATTCAATTCCTCTCAAAAACTCTTCTAAGGTTAGTGTTGTGTGATTTTGTATTTCATGCGATTTTTTTCTCATGATATCTATCTTCTCTTATGATATCTATTGCTAATTTTGTATCTATATTTGTATTTAAAGAAACTATATCCAGAGAGATTATTATATGATTTTGTGGAACTGTTATATTGCGGATGATTTCCACAAATTCCCAGGAGTTTTTCACATAGTAATAATTTTTTCCAATAATATTTGAAAGCATTTCTGAGAGGAATTTTGATAAATTGTAAGTGGCAGATTGAATATTGCTGACAATAGGGTAAAGGGGAATTCCAGTTTTGTGTACTTTGGGCGTTGTGTATATTGAGTTTGTTTTTTGTTACCTGATCTATAAGTGTTGACGACGACCAATTACCATACATAGACAAACTATCGAAAAAAATTATTAAAACAATGGAAAAACACAACATAACTATCGCACATCGACTGAAAAATACGAACAAAACTATTTATTCAAAATTAAAACCAGAAATACCAAAAAACAAACAAACTCATACCGTAAATAGAATACCGTGTAAAGACTATATACCTATATAGGTCAAACAAAACAATATTTGCAGAAACGAGTACAAGCCCACAAATACTCAAAAACCGACATAACAGCCTTATCAAAACACGAAAAAGAAAATCAACATGAGTTTGACACTAACAACGTTGAAATTTTGACCAAAGAAAGGAATCCAAGAGTGAGAACATTCCTTGAAATGATACATATTAAAAAAGACCCCAATTAACAATAGAAATGATATCAAAAACTTAAGCCAGATTTATAACAACTTTTTTAAACTTTGTTTATAGTAATAATAATGAAAACTGATCTTTACATGCTGCCCAAAAAATACAGTCCGGCTCATATACTAGAACTCAATATAAATGATCCCATGTACTTATGAAGAGGGTAAAAATGCATGAAAGATAAACAAACCATTCTTGATAACTTCGACGCAGGTCCCACTCCTACAATGACGTTCGTACGATGCGAACGCAGAATTCAAATAAAATAATTTGTGAATACTCATAAATGTTACAGATATTTTAATATTGAGTTAAATAACGTGTTATATTTCGAACCATATGTTTTTAAAGAATTATTTTAGTGCATACGTTTCAATATTGTGTTAAGTTAAATATGTCTCAAACTCCATATTTTCATTTTTAGTGTTTTAACATATATATATATATATATATATATATATATATATATATATGTATATATATATATATATATATATATATATATATATATATAGGTGTGAAGGTTGGACGACTGTCTAAGTTAAAGAAGAATCCTTTTTAAATTCGGGTATGCAGTCAACAAGGGTATGGAAATTAAAGTGAACTCTTTTTTCTATTCAAGCTTTCGAGTCATTTATTGTATTTTCATCAGGAACTCTACAATGAATTGAAATTGAACATTATAAGATTTGAATACTAAATAGGCATGTGTTTACTTACGAAAGTGAGGTTAAACCCTTTCACTTGCAGCAATTTATAAAATAACATGTCACAACAGACAACACTCTTGGTGTAGCCATATATAGTTAAAACTTTGATCAAAATTGATCATGATTACTTAAACATAAGTGTGAAAACATTTTAAAATTCCAAATGGGCTCTTATGGAGGTCATGTTGGATTCAGGAAGAAGTGGTGACAGGTGAAAAAATGGTTGGTATTGAATTTTTCACTTTTTCGAATAAACTCATATTTTCTATGTAATTCTCCTTATGAGACATACCACAATCGTTTCAATTAACATTAAGTTGGTACCCTTGATGGGTTGATGGTATTATTTTTCACCTCATTGTATATTGGCAATTTTTTTAATTCACCACTTCTTCCTGAATCCAACATGCCTCCATAAGAGCCCATTTGGAATTTTAAAATTTTTCACACTCATGTTTAAGTAATCATGATCAATTTTGATCAAAGTTTTAACTATATATGACTATACCAAGAGTGTTGTCTGTTGTGACATGTTATTTTATAAATTGCTGCAAGTGAAAGGGTTTAACCTCACTTTCGTAAGTAAACACATGCCTATTTAGTTTTCAAATCTAATAATGTTCAATTTTAGTTCATTGTAGAGTTCCTGATGAAGAGACAATAAATGACTCGAAAGCTTGAATAGAAAAAAGAGTTCACTTTAATTTCCCTACCCTTGTTGACTGCATACCCGAATTTAAAAAGGATTCTATATATATATATATATATATATATATATATATATATATATATATATATATATTCCACTTATATTAATGTACCTTCTTTGCAAATTTCGAAAAAAAAGATACGCGTAAATGAATTATGTAATATATTAAGTACAATAACTTTATGCGCCATCTAGATACAAACAGCTGTGACAGAGGTTTGAATTTTATAGTCTGAATATCACTCCAGTAGTTCCCCGAAATTAAGTACATCGTTTATATTGCGTTTAGTTGAGAGCTGAGATACTAGGGTGTAACATTGATTTTATTCACAAGGACTGATAGATACGAGTGATTAACAGTGATTTTGTTTGTAATATCTAGACGTTTACTACAAGAGTGTTCATATTGTTATTTTTTCGATGAGTTTATCTATAAAGTTCTTTTATCAATAAGTTATCAGGGTAATAATTTTAGCGTTATGGGAGATTATGGACTTGTATGAAACTGTTTCTATGGATAACTAGGGGGCTTATGATTTTAATAATTCGTTAGATGAGGTAGATCATGGAGAATATGAACATAGTCCGACGCGGAAATAGAAAATGAATTAAATGCGGTAAACGAAGTAACCCAAAAAAAATTAAGAAGAAAGTGACACGAGAGGAAAGAGCCACGAAGGCGTTTGTTTTTGTATGGGAAAGTTGGAACAAGAGGTACAAAAAATTCCCAGCACGAACTGTTGGAACAAAACAAGAATACATAGTTATCCATCTTCCTGGTCCCATCAGATCTGCAAGAGATACATTGACACCGACTGATACGTGAAATCTTTTCTTTTATCATATAATTGATCTTGTTGTTTCCTACACAAATTTGTAAATTGCGAAAATTAACTGCAACTACAAATATAAAAATGATGCTCAGCCCACTTCAACAATAGAAATTGAAGCTTTCTTTGGCCTGTTGTAATGCATAGCTGGGCTGAACATTGAGAACGAAAACAGTTTTGCGAGTTTTGGGGAACAGAAATGTTGCCTGCTACTATGTCGCAGAGACGATTTAAATTTCTTTCACGAGTCGCTTTATTCACTTGGCGGGTATGTCACTCTGGATGAAATCTAGCAGCATTTCATCCAGAGTGACATACGGTTTTCGCATGTATATGCAGTTAAAACCGATCAAATATGATTCACGAGTTTTTTTGTTGTTGGGCGCTAGAACGTTATATACGTCTAACATGGAAATTTATGTTGTGCAACAACAGGATTGAGGGTAGACAATTCGACGCGTGCTGTTTCTCTGAGAATGGGTCAACCTCTTTTTAGATCAGGAAAAAACGTTACATTTGACCGCCGGTTTACCAGTTACGGCCCAACAACAAACACAAAGATCACAGGGTTACTGCCGTGGGTACCACCCGATTGAATAAACCACAACTACCCCCACTAATCAAGAACGCTGAAGGTAGGGAGGTACCATCAACAATTTTTGCATATGGCCTCGATATGACCAATTTGTCTCACGTTCCTAGGAAGAACAAACATGTTATAACTTTGTTCTACATAATTTCTGGTAGAATAAATGCCACTTCTGAAGATTAACAAAAACCAGAAGTGATTTATTTTTTATTTGTTTGAAAATATGAACAGCACAAAAAGTGGGATTTACGTGGTTGCTAAGATGACCACTTCTTACAATGTAGCACAAGCCACAAGAAGATGACCGCAAGGAATATTTTACAGTATTCTGCATATTGCAAACATGAATGCATTTGTAATCCATAGACACAAAATGTGCTCACAGCAGATCATTCATCAGACACTTGGGTTTATGCTTAGTGCACGAGAACATTGTCAAAAGAGCATCAATGAAGAATTTACCTAAACATACTCAACACCTGCTCCAACCAAAAGAGATTATTGCAAATATGGCCGACGCAGAAAAACTAGACATTTCTGTTAATTCTGCAAAAGCTGACTATGTATGGAATATATAATGCTACAAGGAATGTACCGAAACATGTAGTTGTTATCAACTTCAACCACGTATATTTTATGTATGAACTTTCTTTGAAATACTGTATTATGTTGATTTTTTGAAAGTTATCATGAGTTGTGAGTGAAATATTCCCTCTGGGGTTATCTTTTCTGTTTTTCGATGTGAGCAAAAAATACGGGGTATTTATTTGTGACACATGTAGAATATTACATTGTGATATGTAGAAAGCCAACGCAGCTATTATAATAATACACAATGGATGCGAATTGAAAAAAAACATTTCGTTATTACTTTTTTTCATTTTGGTCCTGACAGGCCTCACCAGTGCGTCTGTGTAATTTTGTTTCGCACGTCCGCTGGAGGGTTGAGTAGATGTTTAACATACACATATGTTAATACCCGCGATGCATACCAACTTTTATGCCAAAAAAGGAAATTCAATTTAATTTTAACATTTTCATTTGATCCCATCGTTGCTACGGACATGCTGTAGTTACTAGTTGGAGAGACAAATTTTGCTAGCTGTCAAACTTAAAAAGTCAAAATGCAGGAAAGTTTTGAAATTCCTGACGAAATTGCGAAAAATGCGGAACAAGCAACACAAAACTTGCTACAGAAACTTGATACCCAGACCATGAAATATGCCACAACGTTTACTGCAGGCAATCTAACTATCACCAAATCTGACAGGCTGATTAATCAACGCCCAAACCAAAAAAAAAACAGTTTTTTTTTATGTATTCCTGTAATGACATAAATAACCTCTAAGAATGGTTTTTTTGTAAACGCTCCCCAAAACGGTAACTTTGGGAATTAAAAAACAAATCCGTAAAATGCTATTTCAACGGTGAAGTGTCGTCATGGCAACACATTACGAACTGAATTTTATCCATTCATAACACATTACTGAACTTTAACGGTTGTTTACAAATACTTTAAAAACTATAAACCGATCAAATTTTTCCGCAGAAAAGCTAGGAATTTTGATTTTTTCAGAATAAAATTGTCAATGCACTGACAATTTTTAACCATGGTTATTGTTGCGATAGGTACAAACATGATGACTTTTACACTTTCTTTCTTCGAACAATCGCAAACAAAATGATAATAAATTCAAACAAGATATATTCCACTTAGGCCCAGTATTTTCACCTCTAGTTATACTAGGAATAAATTGACCAACGGTTAGAATATGCTTTTGTTAACGTTTATTCATAAGAAAAAGCACAATCTAACCATTATTAAATTCATTCTTAGTATAACCGGAGGTGAAAATATCGGGCCTTACAAAAATAATGGTTTAGTTTGGGTTCAAATCAAGTTTCGATTTTCACACAAACCTACATACATTTATTGGATGATAACAATTTCTATTTCATTTATTCCAAATGTCACTTACTATTCAGGATTACCACGAAGTGGGCGACATCTAGCATTCACGATTCGAATGTCAAACTAGGGGAAAACAGGATTTTGCTGTATAGTGACTACATTTACAATTTTCTTTCAAATTTAGAGTATTTTTCTGAAGGGTTGTTATATTTACTTACAAGTTTATTATATTCAACTATCTATATCCTCATAATACGTTAGTATAGTTGGATCCTGGAAAAAATGACTGAAAAGTCTCGACTTTTGGAGCCAATCTGTTTATTGTACCTCTATGTAAGTGAACAATAAACAACTATTATTATTATTATAAACACAATTAGAGAACATAACAACAAACGCAAATGTTATTAACTAGTCATTATGGCGGGTGACTTCAATATTAACTTTGATGATGAAAATTCACTTGTATCACAACAACTAAAAAATCTACTCACTTCGTTCAGCTTGTACATGCACACTTACGGCCCAACCAGGATAACTGAAGGGTCTGAAAGTAAAATTGACTACGTTTGCATAAATTTGCAGGAAGAAAATGTAACAAGCTCTGTTATACCAGTAAATATTTCGGATCATGAGGCTGTCTACTATGATGTAAAACATTATAGCACTACCGAAGATAAATTTAAATTTGGAAGGTTGTTCAGTAAAACAAATTATGATTTTTTTTATAATATATGTTCAAATATCGACTGGGACTTTGTGTTATACTCTGACGATACATTTCGTTCTTATAACAAATGCTTTATAAATTATTGAGTGAAAGTGTTTTTTTGTGGAGGAACAACGTTTCTTGACATGTTTTTTGGGTAACCTTCCACAGTCTGAAAATGAAAATATAATCAGGAAAATCTATACAAGTGTAGAAAGTGCAAACTAATTAGTTCACCCCGATAAGTTACTGCGTTCACCAAATTATATTTCCTATGGAAAAATGATTCGAGTGGTCAGTAACTTTTCGTTCCCTGAATATGCGTATAAAAATTCTAAAAATTCAAGAGATACTTCTCTATATAGTTTTTGATTGACGTTTCGGGGACTTTATCTGCCCCCGTTCTCAAAATCTTCTAAATCGCCTTTAATTGTTAGAATAATTTGGATTTTTTCTTGCAGTCTTTTTCGCTCTTTCAACTGAAGGATGTCAATTGAAATCTGCCAAAAAAGTTTGAGAGTGATGTATTGCTCATTTGATATACGGGGTGTTGTTCAGATCAGTTTATTAGCGTTCTACCATATCTCACTTCCTCTCTGAGTGGAGGTAACCATGTATGGTCCATTTCAACAGAATTTGTTGAAAAGCAGTTGTTATCGGAAAAAAGAATACAGGCCGTTTCTTTCAATTTTCTACTCTCTTGATGTGGTTCTTTCATCAAGATTTTTGTCCTATTCCATTCAATCGTATGATCGCCATTGGATGTGAGGATATGTTCTGCAATTTTTGATCCGGTTATTTGTCGATTTCTGATGTAACTCTGATGTTCACTCTGGCGCACTTCCAATGGTCTTGACGTTTCACCTATATAACTATTACCACACGAACATTTTCAGACTGTGGAAGGTTACCAAAAAAACATGTCAAGAAGCTTTATAAATTGTTTTGAATCATTATTTCCTGAGCAGGAAATAAAATATAAAAACAAAATTGAAAAAGCTTGAATAACTATAGAAATTTGCACTTCTGCCAAGAATATAAAAACCCTGCATTACATACAAATATTCACCAATAGTGCTCACTTTCACCAATACTACAATAATTTTAGAAGTATTCACAAAAAATTAGTAAAAGCAGCAAAAAGTTGTTACTACCATAACAGAATCTGCGAAAGTAAGGATACCATCCGAGAGACATAGCGACAAAGCGTACGGTCAATGAGTTTTGCGGCAAAACTCCCACTCTGGCAAATAATATCACTTTGGATGACAACACTCTGAATGAATTCTATTTCTCCATATAGCTGACCAACTATCAAAAATATAGATAAAGCACCAGATCCATTATCGTTTATGAAAAACCTAAATATTACTGAAACATTTGTTTTATATGAGACTGATTTAATAGAGCTGATGGATACAATAAAACATATCAAAAATAAAACTTCTTGTGGCATCGATAACATCTCGATAAGAATTTTTGAGAATATGCCAATTTTTGCTCTTGAGTTACTAGTCCAACTCATCAATGACTCGTTTGCCAAAGGAACCTACCCATAATTCCTAAAAACAAATGTTGTGATCCCTCTTCACAAGGGGGTGACACCTCAGATCCATCAAACTTTCGATTCATCTCGCTCATTCCAATCCTTGGTAAAATCATAGAGAAATTGGTCAAAATTAGGTTGATGAATTTTATATCCGACCACAAAATCTTAAACCCTCAGCAATCCGTACAAAAAGAGTACAGGAGATGCCATCTTCCATCTGCTGATAAGACTTCACTCTGAGTTGAACTTGAAGGAGTGTACTGCAGTTTTCTGTGACTTGTCGAGAGCTTTCAATTATGTGAACCACGAAATACTGCTGCAAACTTCAGCACTATGGTATCAGAAATCAAAGTCTCAACTGTATCCAATCATATCTAAGTCAACGAACCCAAGTTGTCAGAACTGAAACACTTTCAGACACTGGCTTTGTCAGACACGATGTGCCCCAAGGCTCGGTACTAGGGCCAGTACTGTTTTTGTTATATTTCAGCGATCTGGCTCATATCAAATCTAATGGAATGTTTACAATTTTTGCGGATGGTACAACCATCATGTGGCATGACATCAATGAAACAAATCTTCACAACAAAATACCTCAAGATATTGCTAGTGTGAGAGATTGGTGCAACTCCAATCCGTTATCTCTCAATATAAACAAATCCAATCTCATATCATTCAATTGTCATTTATCAGACATTCCGTTGGGTAATAATATTATATCAAATAAAAAAAACAATAAATTTCTTGGAATCGATTTGGACAGCAACCTCGATTTCATTAACCATATCAAATTACTGAACAAAAAACTAGCTTCGGGATGTTATCCACGCTGTAGTTGAATCGCATCTAAGGTATGGCATATCATTCTGGGGCACCTGCAACCAACAGCACTCCAATACAGTATTCATCCTTCAAAAGCGCGCCATTAGATATATGTGCAAAGTTGGGCCTTGAGTGTCTTGTAAACCCTTGTTCAAGAAGCAGAAATTACTCACACTCTACTCTTTATACATACTAGAAACTGTGCCCCTGGTACATAAGAACAAATCATCTTACCATATTGTTGTTGGATCCACCCGCCAAAATGATAAGTTAAGACTGCCCATTCCATCATCAAATTTGATTAAAAAATCGCTGATCTAATAGTCATCTTCCGCCTAATTTCAAAGATATCCAATCAATTGATCAGTTCAGAAAGTCTGTAAAGCAAATTCTCAATGACCAGTTATTTTATAGTGTTCAAGAATACTTTAATAAAGATATGGATGACATACTGTTATGAAATAATTTCTTACTTTAACCATCGTATTTGTTGACTGCTAATAGTTACTACGTATACAAAACAGTGTAACGACTATGGGTTCAAATTATCTTATTAATTTATATATTTTATTTATTTACCCCTTCAATGTTCTGTTAACGTATGACTATTCGTTCACCTAGGATGTATATACAGTATCGGAAAGTATTTATCTTGGGTATGGTGGTTTCATGAGAGCGTAAAGAATAGCTTGCTATATGTTAAGAGAGCATTACAATTTCTCCTCGACTCGCTCGACGTCACGACACAGATATAGGAGAGTCAGGGGCGGTCAGCTCAGGACGTTAGTATCATACCAGTAGCAGTCGGGAGGACATGTGCGCTGCAATGAAGTAAAATTATTGACGATAATTTCACATCAGATAATTTATTAAACTGAATCATTGATTCAATTTGATCTGTGGACGACAGGTAGATCAAAATATCTTTGGTGCCGTGGTGGCCGCGAAAACAAAAGAAAATTCTTAAACATAAACAAAAGCAAACGATATTTCTGTAAGACAATAAAAACAAAAAACTTATTTCTAACAGAAAAACAATTATTTCTGCAACACACCCAAAATTCTGAAATTTATTAATAATTGAAAGGAAGACTTGCTTCCGTAGGTACAGGTCTATCTGCAAAAGCCACTATGATTAGATTTCTAGTATCTTGTACAGAAAAACCCCCAAAGTACCACTTAACGATCTGTACTTTCTCTGCGGTTGTGTAAATAGGCGGCATGTTTCAAAAGGTAATAATTGTCACGGTCTTTTGTTTTCGCAACCACGGCTCGGCAAGAATGAGTCGATTCGCTGTGTCGCATTGCCACGTGGTCAGTTAATGCGTCGGGTGGGGTAACAGGAGGGGCGCACAGCAGTGGTATTATCATATCATTGCGTTCCTTGTTGCTCGTGTAGATTTCTGTCTATACCCCAGATAAATTGTTTCCGATACTGTATGTTTGTATGCATATATTTATATTTATTTGTATTTTTATCTTTTTTTCAACATATAATGCTTTTTAAACATAGAATGCTTTTTTGATCACATGACTTTTCTGTATTTGTTTCTGATCTGATCTGATCTCATCTTTTGAGATAAAGTATATTTTGATATGATTGATATATTTGACACGTCGGTAATAAATATCCATTCGATATTTCACACGGTCTTCTGCTGGTGCTGCCCTACGAATATAGTTCCTACATTAAAAATTCTTTGGAAAGGTTTTAAAAAAAAATAAAAATATGCAACACGTACGCAAAGCTTATACAAAAAATATATTATGCAACACATACGCTCACTTTGCGAACTTGTTACAAAAACTACTATTTTCTATCCTTACAGGGTGGAAGTTTTCATGGAAGTAACATTATTTTTGAAGTTCGAATAATGAAACTTGGTATTTGGACACTTCTTTTCAAACAAAGGAACACATATTGCAGGGTTTTTTTAATATTCAACCCTTAAGGGGGTAAAATGGGTTTTGAAAGTTTGTATAGGAGTACCGTTAGTTTTCAAGTTAGGGTCATAACATTTTATTTGAGGTCTTCCTTACAATGCAGAAAACATGTTTTAGTGTTTTTGGAAATTCAACCCTTAAAGAGTGCAATGAGTGAAGTTCGTATGGGAGTTCCGTAATTTTCAAGTTGGGGTTGAAGGTTTTTTCATATTCCATATGCCTAAAGGGGTGAAAAAGGGGTGAGAAGGAGGGTGAAAGTTGAAGGTACCTTTTAAGTTAGAGACATGGAAATTGGTATCTGGGCTCTTCTTCCCAAATAAAGAAACATGTATTTCAGGGTTTTTTAAATTCAACCCTAAAGGGAGTACAAAAAAAATTACGACCTCCTCACCTCACCTCACTATATTTTGGGTCCCTCATTCAACCATATAAATTAGTTGGAAATTTCCTTTGTTCCCTTCCTCACAGTATACTGATAATTCATTTTGTCGGCCAAACAGATTGATCTGAGTGTCAATTTTTACAGGTTATAAGCTTTTATTTAGTTTCACTTGTTAGTTAGTTCGTTCGTTCGTTCGTTTGTTAGTTTGGGTCAAATCTTGCAAGTGAATTTTCACCGACTTCTAGTCGTCCGATTAATTTTAAATTTGGCAGGTGTTAATTCCGGTGAAAATGCATTATGGAATTTTGTTAGGGGTTTTCGTGTCGGATATTATGAATTTTTTGTAAAATTCAAGATGGCGGCTCCAATATGGCGGACAAGTTTTCTGATTATGGCCCGATTCAATTCAAAATTGGTATCTGGGGGTCTTCGGGGTCGGAGATTATGGAATTTTTGTCAAAATTCATGAATTCAAGATGGAGGACGAGTTTTGTGATTATGGTCCAATTCGATTCAAAATTGGTTTGCGGGGATTTTCGGGGTCGAAATTCATAAATTCTAGACGGCGGCCCCACGATGGTTTTGCGATTATGGTCCGATTGGATCAAAATTGGTACGGGGGGGTTTTCAGGTTCGGAGATTATGAATGTTTTGTCAAAATCTATAAATTCAAGATGACGATTTCAGGATGGTGGACGAGTTTTGTGATTGAGGTCAGATTCTATTCAAAATTGGTGTGTGGGAGTTTTCGGGGTCGGAGATCAGTATTTCTTTTAGCTCAAAACTTACAGGAAAGAGACCTTGTAATAACGATGCTCTAGTAGAAATGAACAGATTGAGGCGAACTAACTGAAATGCAAGAAATAAAATAATTAATAAAAAACCTTTCTAAAGGCAAGCTTTAATTGAAGGTGTGTACTAAACCGTATAAAATAAGTTTTAAGTCATCGCTGACAATGATTTGATTATTTTTTGTTGAATTAGTTAGTTTTAAAATGCTTGTCGCGCGAATTGTAATAAAATTAATACTTCGACAAGTTAGTACTTATCAACCAAGCATTGTCTAATGAAATTAATTTTTTACTTTTATGACTCTTCGCGCGATAAGGTTTTTGAAAACAAATAATTCAACAGAAAATACTCAAATCATTATCAGCGATGACTTAAACTTATTTTATACGTTTTGGTACACGGCTTAAATGAAAGCTTGTCTTTAAAACGTTTTTTTATTAGTTATTTTATTCCTCTTCTTTGGGTCCTCTATATAACCATATTTTTGTTTGGGTGGCACACGGTCTCTTTCACCCACTATCCTGATGATACAACATTTTTTTTTTGCCAAAGTGAATTGATTGAGAATTCCTTTTATGTGTCCTCTATCCAACCATATTTTGGTTTTAACCGACGAAACCAAAAGGAGGAGGTTCTCTAGTCGAAGCGTATTTTTTTTTTATCAATTGTTTTTATGTATGATCACGCATAACTTTTTATGAGACGTCCATTCGATAATTCTTTTTTCAGTAGATAGGGTGTACTTCACAATTGGTCCCATTTGAATTAAAAAAATTAAATCCACCCCTAAGGGTAGCAAAATGAAGGATATTGATCACTCACGCTCTGAATTCCGGTCCGTTAACCGATTCTATTGAGCATAACTTTGTACTGGGTTCTTCGATTTGGATGATTCTCTTTTTAATAAATAGGGTATACCTCATATTTGGATTTCGAATGAAATTATCCACCCTTACGGGTAGAAAAATAGGGGATAATTGATTTTTTACTTGTGAACATTGGCACACACATATGTAGTTGACAATGACAGATCGCTACTGTCATTATTTTTGTTCCACATCCGCCACAATCATTATATTCTATGAGAGGATGGAATGATATACAAAGTAATGGAATAAACTAACCAGAACAACAAAAATAATTCATATTACAACAAATAGTAAAATTACATAATCATATTATTCAACTGGTAATAGTTGAATTAAGGTGGGTAAGTAAGTATTTTGGAAGTAATCAAAAAACAAGTAGGTAGTAATTAGTAGATTTCAGCCACAAAAAAATGAAAAATAAAAACTTTTTAACAAAAAATTAAACCGATGAAATACGGAACTCAAAAGTAAAAAATAAAATAAACCTTCTTACTCTCAATAACTAAGCTCCTAAACTAATGTAAGTAACTAATTTTGAGTCGGCGCCAAACGAACAATCAACGAAGATCATTAAGTTACTTCAAAAAAATTATCAGAATGTCAACTCGATGCCATCATTTTACGCCTTACCTAATTCATTTGCTTGTTCGTTTGGCGCCGACTCAAAATTAGTTACTTGCATTACTTTAGGAGCTTAGATATTGAGACTAAGAAGGTTTATTTTTAACAGACGAAACCAAAAAGGGGGAGGTTCTCTAGTGGACGCGTATATTTTTTTTATATAATTTTTTTTGTGTATGATCTCGCATAACTTTTTACTGAGACGTCCGATTCCGGTAATTCTCTTCTCATTGGATAGGGTGTACTTGGAAGTTGATCCCATTTGAATTTTAAAGATGAAATCCACCCCTAAGGGTAGCAAAATGAAGGATATTGATCACTCACCCTCTGAATTCTGGTCCGTTAACCGATTCTATCAGGCATAACTTTGTACTGGGTTCTTCGATTTGGATGATTCCTTTTTTAATAGATAGGGTATACCTCATATTTGGATTTCGAATGACATTATCCACCCTTACGGGTAGAAAATAGGGAATAATTGATTTTTCACTTGTGAACATTGGCACACACATATGTAGTTGACAATGACAGATCGCTACAGTCATTATTTTTGTTCCACATCCGTCACAATAATTATATCCTATGAGAGGATGGAATGATATACAAAGTAATGAGATAAACTAACCAGAACAACAAAAATAATTTATATTACAACAAATAGTAAAAGTAGATAATAATATTATTTAACTGGTAATAGTTGAAGTAAGGTGGGTAAGTAAGTATTCTGAAAGTAATCAAAAAACAAGTAGGTAGTAATTAGTAGATTTCAGCCACAAAAAATTGAAAAATAAAAACTTTTTAACAAAAAATTAAACCGACGAAATACGGAACTGAAATGTAAAAAATGAAATAAACCTTTTAGTTCATACTAAGCTCCTAACTAATGTGTAACTAATTTTAAGTCGGCGCCAAACGAACAATCAAGAAAGATCAGTAAATTACTTCAAAAAATTATTAGAATGTCACCGCGCAACTCGATGCCATCATTTTACGCCTTACCTAATTCATTTGCTTGTTTGTTTGGCGCCGACTCAAAATTATTTACTTACATTAGTTTAGGAGCTTAGTTATTGAGACTAAGAAGGTTTATTTTATTTTTTACTTTTCAGTTCCGTATTTCGTCGGTTTAATTTTTTGTTATCGTGGATCACGTTTCCTTCCACCCAGTATGCTGATGATTCAAAAGTTTCAATTTTTTTCTGCCATTTTGACGGCCAAACAAATCGATCTGAGTATTAATTTCTACGCTATTTGAGTCATATATACAACCAAATTTTTGTTTTTATAGCACACGGTCCCCTTCACCATACCAATGAAAATTTTCTTTTCTGGTAATTTGACAACCAAACACATTGATCTAATTATCCATATCTACTCACGCCGATCAATAAAGAAGAAAATAACTGATTCTGTGACAAAAATATTACTAGGAAACTGACTCGACTGTGCCATCATACAAAAGATGGACTATAAATTTATCATGTGTTTCCTACTCAGAACTATAATTTCTAAACATTTAAGAAAAAAATGGTATTTTTTTGCTTGTAACAGAAAAACTAATGAAGCAAAAAAATCATCCCTGGCACGACACGATCGGATTATTATTAACGGAGAAAAGTAGGGAAAAAACAGAAATATTAGGGTTTTTTGAAGCATTCAGTTTGACGATCCAACTAATTTATCTGAGTGATAACTCCCTTAGCAACTTTTTTTGTTTTGTCGATCTTGTTAATATTCACGGCACTCCCATTCATTGTATTCTTTATGATATCCAGTTTTATCTGAAGTCACAAACTATTTCCCACATTTATTTATGAAAATTGGAAATTTGACAGACCACATATCATGTGGCCGGAGAAAGTGTGAATTTCACACCAATATGTTATTATCTATATATGTTATAATATTGCTTGCAGCGGTCAGTTAATAGCATCGACACAATTAATTATTTTTTCTGTGAATTGAAAAATCCACGGTAGTGACTAAAGTTTATCTTTCAGTCGCAGATGATTCCACATCTGATTTTATGAACATCCTGTTTATATTTTCAACAAATTAATTCAACACCATTCTACATATTCTATCAAATTGATGAGGAGTAACCTAGGGGGGTTTGAGGGAGTGGCGGCAGTAGTTGTGGGAAACTGGGGCTTGATTCTCATTTTCAATAGGAGATTTTAAGCCTGTTTGCCATGCTCACGTTGCTCGAATCTGATTTGAGCAATTTATCAGAGAGTATTACCAAATTTCGGGAGCATAAAAATCAAGTCAAAATGATCAGAAGGCGTCCATAAGAAAATAGAAGAAGTTATCGTTATTAATATTGAATAATAAATGTGATATAATGTCAGTTCGAACAGGTTGAATATGCCCTTCGAACTTTCAGTAATCTAAAATCTAGTGGACTATAAAAATCTAATCAGTAACGTCACATACAGAAATGAAAATGCTGTTTGTTTTCAATGGAAATTTTCCATTTTTCCTGACACATGATTCGTTAGCTTGATTGACGGCAATTTCAGAATCAATAAATGCATTGTAAAATCTACCTTTCCGAGTGGCCGGGCCATTGATTTTCTCCTTGGTCGCAACTTAAAAAAAAAATATTTCTGCTAAAGCTTCAAGAAATGTTAAAAAAATTCGTACCTCGAAAAAATTTCCAGAAATAATTCATGCTCTAGGAAGATTTGTAAGTTATCACTGGAAATCATTGGGCTTTTCCAGTTTGTTGTTATTAAATATAAAATTAATAGAAAAGTTTAAAATGGACTGTTCAGATAAAACCATTCTACTGTAACTGATATCAGCCGAAATAGCTCAGTTGGGAGAGCGTTAGACTGAAGATCTAAAGGTCCCTGGTTCGATCCCTGGTTTCGGCATACTTTTTTTTTTGTTTCTGTTATTGAACGATTAATATTAGTCAATTCATATACGGCTCATAAATTAATTATTCGTTTGACATACTCAGCCTCTCCGAGAAGTTTATATTCGTCACTTTCTTTCAATGTGTGCAAGAACTTGCGTTTAAAAGGTTTGATTTTATGACGAACGAGACACTTCTGATTTTCTCTCTACTCAAATTTAATTGCTCAGACCTTTCTCGCAAACTAATTTGGGGATTGGCACGAACTGAAGCTAAGATATTTTCATCAACATGGTACCTTCGATTTTGATGTGGATTGTCACTAGCTGGACGATTCTTGAATACACTTCCGGTTTGAGTAAAAAGTTTATTCACGGAGGCTGCCGTTCCATGTCGAATACGATTTTGTTGCGGATGTCTTCTGTTGAATTCATGAGCAACTTGTCTGCTACTTCGAGCACCATCACCAAATAACCTTACGATTTAATTTTTTTCTCGTAAATTAAGACGTTCAATGGGCATTTTGTTACTGTTTTTGACGCATTTACTTTCAAACTGACATTTGGTATAAATAGTTCATTTGTTTCCATGACCCAAATTGAAAACTGTTGAAACACAAAATATGAGACTTCTTTGAAACATTGAGAATGACGATTTTCCATAAAAACAGTATTCCTGATAACTAGCCGGTGTGTGAAATATTTGTCGCGATGGCTTCGTTTTCCAATCGGGAATACCATGGAAATGTGCATTTTCGAGAAGTTGCTGTAACTTTTTTCTGTCAAAAATTCTTTGTTTCTATGAAAAGATTTCCAGAGCACTTTGGTTTTTTTCAAAGAGACAACCTGTATATTCCTGCATGTTTCAGAACTTGAAATTACCATTCCAAAAATGTTGCACAATTGATGTTTTGCTAGAGTCACCTTTGAAATGCAGAGATTCTAGGTTTTTTCATGTAGACTTTGAAACGCACACTGAACAAGTAGGCTTTGGACGACGCGGCGATAAAACAGAATGCAAATGCTTACTGGTAGCTGTCAATTTTTTTATGAAGTATGAGAATTATGAAAAATGGGATATGATAGTCTGTTTTATTCAAACCGGGAAAAACGCAGAGCCAGCAAGAAGTTTGTACCACTAGAGGTATCCAGAGAGAAGACAACCTTTCAGAGACATTTGCGACACAACCTAATTGATAGGGATTTGGAAGAAATAGTCGTTTTAGGAGCGGATTAGGCGGATTTTGAAAAAGCAAAAATTCAAGCCATACAGGACTAGAAGAGTTCATAAACTCAGACCAGGAGATTTTGAACGCTGCATGGATTTTTGCCAGTGGTTTCTGGAAAATTGTAACAAGTGCTTTAGAGGGGGTGACAAAAATCAACCACAATGCGGCTCAAATTATCGTAATATTCCTAATAAGGAGAAGACTTTCCTAGGCAACTAATTCACAAATTTAAATGAATCTTATTCAAATCAGTGCCGGCCTTTTCAACCGCTACAATTCTTACACTTGTGCACAACGAAATTTCATTCTATTGCAGAGCAGAGAAGTCAGGAAGATTCGGATTTAGTGTAAGGGCAGGTGTTTTCAGGGGTAGAATTATCGGCCCGTTCATTTATAATGGCAGTCTCACATCTCAGAGGTATTCAAAAATCTTAAGGCAAAAAATTGAACCCCATGTTGATGAATTGCCATTAATGGCGCTCAGAAAAATATATTTTCTGCAAGTCGGGGCTGCAATTGTCAAAAACTTTTTGGCTGCAAATTTTGACAGTCATTGGATAGCCAACCAAGGACCCAACCGTTGGCCGGCCAGGTCACCGGACCTAACGCCTATGGACTTTTACCTTCGAGGAAGGTTGAAAGATCTCATTTTCAAATTACTGACTATCTCTAGACACAAATTGGAAGCAGCAGTGATGCAAAGTTTTGCTTCTCTCACTCCCATTAAACTAATTAATTCGGCAAGAAATGTTCAAAAAAGGTGCCGCCTGTGTTCAGGAAAGGGACATTTCGAACACTTGCTTTCTGTTTTATCGCCGCGTTGTTCAAAGCCTACTTGTTCAAAGTGCGCGTTTCAAAGTCTACATGAAAAAACCTAAAAGTTCTGCATTTCAAAGGTGACTCTAGCAAAAATCAAGTGTGCTACATTTTGGAATGGTATTTCGAGCTCTATTGAAAAATGCAAGAATACAGGGTCCCGTTAAAAAAATTATTTATAACTATTGATATATTTGAAAAAATAAATTCTCACACCATTGAATTCTACGTAAAAAAGTGTTCTGGAAATATTTTCATAGAAACAAAGAATTTTTGACAGGAAAAAAGTTACAGCAACTTTTTAAAATTGCACATTTTCGAAGAACATGCTTCTATGATAGATATCGATATGCGGTTTTGCCATAAGTTTTTCATAAAAATTGACCCTCAGCACAGCACACAGCCATCAGATTTCACCTATCTAGTTTAAGACACGACTTTCCCTTATAAAATGTCCAATTTGGCCCACTCGGTACATAAAACTACCTGATTTTCACCTTATTCCAAATATACAGATTTCCGTTGGGGGGGGGGGGATAACCCCCTAACTCTCCCCCTGGGTACGGCCTTACTCTCATCACTATAACCTGAACGTTTTTTCCCTGTTTTCAATTTACATTTTCCTACATATGACACATCCTTTTATTAACACGTTCGAGGACAATACGGCATATGTCTAAATTGTATAAATATCCCTGCATGAATTCTTGCAACTATTTATTCTCACTTATGATTCGCAGTGTGTTTCACGTGTATGTAGTGTATTTTTATGTCTCCAAGTTCTCTGCATTAATACCAAATACCATCCAAACTCATTCTAAAATCAATCGGACAAAAAAAAATTTAACTCGAAGAAATTCGCCAATATAACATGAACGTGGCTGGAACTGACATGTGGTAGAAGAAGTTGCACCGAAACCCCCACTAGAAATCAATCTTCCAGACTGCCAGACAAATCATACTTTCCAGAAACAGTAAATTCAACTTCCAAAGAGAAATCATATTCTGTCCTCCAAATCAATTTGTAAATATCAAAAAAAAAACTCCGCTTTGCATTGATCAGTGTTTTGAGGAGTTTCATAAAAACATTTGGTAATGTGTTTTTTTCTGAATAAATGTCATTCTTCACTTAATATTGGACGGCATAAAACGTCACCTTCCTAGATCAGGAAAAACATTTTATGTAAGGACAAGACAGCACATGGCGCATAATAATTTTTCTACAAAACTCTGAAAACCAGTTTCTAAAAGTAACTTATTTTTAAATAATTGCATCTAACCTAACCACCTTTTTTCAACCTTCCGCGAAAGTGTTGAGGTAGATGAATCGCTAGAGTCATTTACTTATACTTTCGATGAAAATTTCATGTGATAACCTCTGAAATTGCGGTAAACCATCAAACATAAAGGATCGTGTTATCATCGCGAGCTATTGGAAATTTCTCCAGATTTCACTTGATACTCATTAAAATAAAAGTTGTATTTGTTATATATATATATATAACAAATTATATTATATATATATATATATATATAATAAGGGTGTAATCTACACTCTTGCACATGCGTGAATATCGAGTGTATATTGCCATTTTATAGCGAATTACAACGGTTGAAAATCCGTTTTTTTTACATTTTGAAATTTTGGGGAGCGCCGCTCGCCTAACCTCAGATTTCTTGATCAGAGCTGTAAGTGAACGCAATTGCCGGATACGATAAACATTGTGGGATAATAAATTGATTGTGTGGTAGAAGAATCTAAAAATTTTGCGATAAATATTCAATTTCAAAGTAATGAAAACAACGAATCTCTTTATATCCAAACTGGTAGATAAAGTCAGAACTAGTAGATGTCAATGCAGCTTTGGCACTTATCAAATCGCACTTTTCAAATCACAATTATGAAAAAAATCAGTTTTAGAAACACAAAAGACAAATTTTTTTAATTTTATTTTTTTCAAATTATTTTTGGCCATAATTATGAACTAGTCTCCTTCTTCTTCAATGAAGTTATGGCTATTTGCTCCCTCTTATTCGTCATTCATATCACGTGAACAGTGTTGCCAGTTAGTTTTTCCAAGATTCTCCCATGCGCCTGTTGTTGTGCATTGCAAATTACGAACAGATCCGACAACTAATTTCTGATTGGCTGATTGTCTTGTGGTGGTTTTTACAACCAAACATCGAACAGATTAGTGCGTATTTTGATGAGTAAAAGACAAGAGAAATTACTCGTCGTATTAATTAATGAATAAGTAGTTAGTTTCAAATCTGGTTGGATACTGGAGCTGCCAATCAGGAGCCAGGAAAACATATGTCATCAAGTGTCAAACACTCTGTATATCTAAAATGAGGAAAAGCTTTGGGTGTTTTCGTACTAACATAATATACATTGTTTTATAGAAGGGGATTTTTTTAAAATTATATCACGATATTGAGGCTCTAAATTGATTGGAAGATATTTACAATTCCTTTTGTGAGGATTTTTCCAATGAGTGAGGGAATTTTTAAGCTATTATGAATGTGAGGATTTTCTTTCGGTTTTTAAGTACTTTCATAATATCATTGTTTTATAGAAGGGGTTTTTTTAAAATTATATCACGATATTAAGGCTCTAAATTGATTGGAAGATATTGACAATTTCTTTTGTGAGATTTTTTTCAATGAGTGGGGAATTTTCAAGCTATTATGAAAGTGAGGATTTTTTTTCGAATATGAAAATAATTCATATTTCTTGATAGGTGCACTTAAAAACAAAAACAAACATTGGTAGTGAAGTATAAGTTATGGTTACGAGGACAGACCAAAATATGGTTGCCGAATAGTCCTGACCTGACAGCTAAGGCCAAAAGAATTAAAGTAAAGAAGAATCGTTGTATATTTTTCTGTGGTGTGTTATTCCGTTCCTCCTCCACTGCTAGGAGGCACGAAACAAAAATTGCGTTTACCATGTGTAATCCATTCGCGCAACTTGACCAGCATTCCAGTTATCATAATAAAAAGTTCCATTTCAGAGCTTTGCTCGTGGTTATATAATTTTATACTTTCAACCAATCATAATGCTAGACAATCCGTTAGGCAGTGTACCCTCCGAAGGAAAGCTGTAACAACCAAATATCTTACTCGGCTGTGGCGCCGCTTACCGGTGACTGTAGCACTCATATTGTGACTTTATTAGGGTTGTTTTTTAGCGGTCATGTTTTACGAGTTCGTATGTTTAACAATGAATCGTAGTAAATTACATGAAAAATATGGCAGTTTCTGCACTATAATATATGTTCAACTAATAATCATGTAAATCATGAAAATACATCAATAAATGAGAACATAAGATTATGAGGATTTTGTCATTAAATATGAGGATTTTTTTGGGTTGGCAGTGAGGATTCCATGAAATTTCGGTTGGGAACACTGTAGCAAATAGCCATAAAATCATTGAAGGAGAAGAAGACTAGTTCATAATGATGACAGTAAATAATTTGAAAAAATAAACAAATCTGTCTTTTGTGTTTCTAAAACTGAATTTTCGATAATTGTGATTTGAAAAGTGCGATTTGATAAGTGCCAAAGCTGCGTTGGCATCTACTAGTTCTGACTTTATCTACCAGTTTGGATATAACGGGGTTCGTTTAATTTCATCACTTTGAAATTGAATATCTATCGCAAACAGCCTGAAATGTAAATTTTTAGATTCTTCTACCACACAATCAATTCATTATTCCACACTATTTAAATGTTTATTACATTCACTTACAGCTCCGACCAGGACTGCTGAGGTTAGGCAAGCGGTACTTCCCACAATTCTGTCGAATTTGACAGAGAACAAAACGTGTTTTCAATTTATTTTTTCGGGTTTTTTAACCACTGTAATTCGCTATAAAATGGCATTTTACACTCGTCATTCTCGGATGTGCAAGGGGGTAGATTACAGCCTGTATATATTATATATATATATATATATATATATATATATATATATATATATATATATGACTGGAGTTTTCTTGGTATTTGGTTCGTGGTAGGAGTAAACGAATAAAACTAGTAGATTTTCATCTTGTATTCAAGGGATGTGACGTTTGCTTGAGAATTCTAAGCTTCATCTGACAATTTTCTATAAAACTGCAATGTAGAAAATATGGGGATAGTTAGAGTTCCAATTTCTTGAATAGTTTTTTTTTTGGGTTTTTACCTACAAACACAATTTCGGCTAGCATTTTAGGGAGCCACTTAGGACACAAAATTATTTTTTTCTCTTATTTCGAGAAGGGTTAGGTGTAATTTTTTATAAGTGGTTGAAAGTAGAAGCACAATTATTTTGGTTTTTGTATGCACAATGTTATGATATTCTGTCACAGACGAAGGTTCTGGTATATTTTGTTGGTTGGTAGTTAGGATAAATTGACGTTTTCAGATGACATTTGACACTATTTTGAGGGATTTTCATGTTCTTTGGTTTTGCTGTGTATTCGTGCTGCTCTCTATTGTCATGATTTTAAACTAACAAGATGGTGAAATTATGGTTTTTGTGTTCTTTACGACGAATGGTATGAGGTTAAGGTATTAGTTTATTTGAGTCTGTGTAGGGGAAAAAAGGGGGTACTTGTGGGATGACGACTTTAAATGATTTTGTGATATAAATTACTTAGGTTTTTTATATCTGTTTTGTCATTCAGGGTATTTTGATTAAGTTTAATGTGTATCATTTGCAAGAATTCTCTTCTTTTGGTGTTTTTTTTCTGTGGCTAAAATTTTAGTTTCATTGTAGTTGAATTCATGGTTTGTTGATTTTTGTGTTTGTTCAAGGCTGTTGCTGCATTTTTCGTATATTTATGTCCGTTTATTCTGTTTCCCAGGAGTTGGGATGTTTGACCGATGTATACTTTGTTACAGTTTACTTCGGTACAGGATTTGGTATACAATATGCGTTTTCTTATTTTTTGGAATATCTGTTTTTAATTTAAAGAAGGTAGTTTTGTTTGGAGTGTTATACCCTTTGTGGCCGATTTGTAAGTTGTACGGTTTAAAGGTTATGGATAATTTTTCAGAGAGCCCTTTTATATATGGTAGGCCAATGTGGATATTTTTGGGAGAGCTTGACGTTGTGTTATTTTTTTGTTGGTTGTAAAATTTATTTACCCAAAGAAAAACTCAAGAGAACTCCAGTCCTATACAATTGATGGTTCAAGATACTAAAAAGAATATATATATATATATATATATATATATATATTTATATATATATATATATATATATATATATATATATATATATATATATATATATATATATATATATATATATTTGGAGAGAAATGGTTCTTGAATCATGTTGTTTTTTTTTTTGGAGGTTCTTGGGATGTAGTAGATTGATAAGAGAAATGAGAGTTTTTGGATAGACGTTTCGCCTCTGGCCAGAGGCTTCATCAGTATTGGCTTTTGTTTATTCGTTGAAAGTAGGTAATTACATCTATTTTGTTTTGCTGAAAAAAACATTATTAGAAGGGGGAGATACCGTTGAGGTGGTAATGTGAGTTTGTTATGATTCTAAATGTATGCTACGGTACGTACCTTGGCATAACAAAAGGGTTATTAAATCATTTTCTCGTTGTTTACACATTTTAGCTTATTGCTTTATGTTTGAATATCATATCTGTTTTTCCGTTGAGAGTGGAACTGCAACTTCTTAAAATTAGTTTTGGTTTGTGTTGTGTATCTTGTTGTTTCGATGTGCCGATTGACAGACTACAACATTTATTAGGAATCTTTGCTTTTATGACTGGCAATTTTGGTGTACCTGTTCTTCGTTTATTTGTCCGACACTTCGATATGTTGGGGTTGACTGAAAGGAATAAAGTTTACTTCATTTCTGCTTTTGGTTTCTTTAGAGGGGATAATTATTCTTGAGTTTTGGTAATTCAATTTGTTTATATTTTGGAATGGTATATTCGACTCAAATGTTAATGTCCGTTCTATTGTTGATGGCATGTTTGCTTTTTTTTATAAATATTATTTCCTCGATAGTTCTTTTGTCTTCATTGATTTCGTAGGCTAGAATTTTTGTATTGGTAGAGTCAGGGTTGTGGTTGTCTGTGATGATGTGTTTATTTAAGGCGGTGTTTGATTTCTTCATGTATTTGTGGCCGTTTATTCTGATAGCTGTGCTGTCATACCGATGTATTCTTGGTTGCAATTTTCACACGGGATGCTATAAATGAAATTGGATTTTTTAATCAGGTGGTCTTTACTTTTAAGAGGGGTGTAAAATTGTTAAGAAGGTGTTTGGTTTGTAACATGTTTTTATGTTGTGTTTTGGAGTATATTAGTTATGTTTTCCGATAGATTTGGTATGTAAGGTATCGTGGTGAATTTTTCTGGTGGAGTTATATTTTGTTTATCTGAAGAGTTGTATAAGTTGTATGTGCGTTGTTTTATAATTTCGTTTATTAGGTTTATGGGGTAGTTGTTATTGATTAAGGTATTTCTGACTTTTTCTAATGTGTTGTGTCTAAAAGGAGGGCTGGTTAGTTGGAGGGCTCTATCAGTTAGGCCAATCATTACCCCCCTTTTTTGGGACATTGGATGGTTTGAATCATAATCAAGGTATTCACCTGACCACGTTGGTTTGGTGTACCATTCTGTCATTATACGGTTGTTATGTTTTATTAGTCTGGAAAATTAATTTTATTCTGTATTAATTTTTCTATTGTAAATTGTAACTTGGGGTGGTAATTATTAAACGCATTGAGTGGTTCATTTATGCGATTTTCAGGTACTGCCATTATACAATCATCGACATAGCGTTTGAGAAACGGTAATTTGAAGGTAAGATTGTTGATTACTGTTTCTTCCAGGGGTTCCATTACTATTTGGGCTATTGTGCTTGAGATGTGAGGTCCCATGGCACAGCCATCATTTTGTTGGTAAAATTCATTGTTCATTTGGAAGTAATTTGTAGATAATGTTTGTTCTATTGCTTGGATGAATTAATTAATCAACAATCTTACCCTCAAATTACAGTTTTTCAAACGCTATGGCAGTACCTGAAAATCGGATAAATGAACTACTCAATGCGTTCAATAATTACCACCCCAAGTTACAATTTGCAATAGAAAAAGAAATACAGAATAAAATTAATTTTCTAGACATGTCACTTATAAAAAATAACAACCGTATAATGACAGAATGGTACACCAAACCAACGTGGTCAGGTAGATACCTTAATTATGACTCAAACCAAACCATCCATGTCCCTAAAAAGGAGTGTAATAATTGGCCTAACTGATAGAGCCCTCCAACTTTCAGACACAACACATTAAAAAAAGTCAATCAATAACAACTACCCCATAAACCTAATAAACAAAAATATAAAACAACGCACATACAAACTATACAACTCTTCAGATAAACAAAATATAACTCCACCAGAAAAATTCACCACAATACCTTACATACCAAATCTATCGGAAAAAATAACTAATATACTCCAAAAACACAACATAAAAACATATTACAAACCGAACAACCTCCTTGAACAATTTTACATCCCTCTAAAAAGTAAAGACCCCCTGATGTAAAAATCCAATCACATTTATAGCATCCCGTGTAAAGATTGCAACCAAGAATACAGCGGTATGACATCACAGCTAATGGAAAATAGAATAAACGGCACAGACAACCACAACCCTGACTTTACCAATACAAAAATTCTAGCCTAGGAAACCAATGAAGACAAAAGAACTATCAAGGAAATGATATTTATAAAAAAAAGCAAACATGCTGAGACGGGTTATCCTGGGGTGTTACTAGTTTTTCTTTTTTGAATTTTCATCCTTTTTCTTTTCAATAAAACAGTATAAAAATTCAGGGGGAGACTGAGACGGTGTGACCCCGGGTCTTGTTAGATTACATAAATTCCTAGATCTTGGTGGGTAGAGGGAATGTTCTTTTCACAAACAAAAAAAAAATTAACTAGCGTTATGAAGTCAACTATGGAAAACATCAGAGCATCGTCAGAGGATGGAATATCATTCAGGAGAAGGAGCACATCTCAAGCAGGTAGTTAGAATCATCATCTGTACTTCCAAGAAAAGGGTTTCCGATGACAAGAATCTAGCAGAAAGTAAGTAAGATTCCTTCGATGATTTGTTTCCCTCTCCTGCAACTGAAGTTATGGAATTGTATGACAACTGATAACAAGTCTAAGATTGTATGAAGAGAACAAGGTGAGTATGAATCACTTCATAGATATAAGGTCCATACACTTCTTAGGTAACGTTGTGTGTACTTCCTACAATGCAACTTCAGCACTACGCTGCCATCTCCCAACCACATTTTCCTTACAAATTGTCATCTAGAATTGAAATACACACTCCATTGATGAATCTGAGCTACAAATATCAATCTTAGGAACAGCAAGGACAAATCTGGGAACATTATAGAGTGAGAATATTCAACTCAACTTCAACAATACCCTGTATTGTTCCAATAATATTTCTCTGCTGAAATGACTTCCTAAATCATAGAATACACTTTATTAATCAAGCTGATCAATATAATATTAACTTTGCAGGTAGAAAAAACGAATCTTGGAACTTTATAAGCATGTAGGAGTGTCCGTCAACTTCTACGTTACCCAGCAAATTTTCCCCAAAAAAAATTTAAAAAAAACTTAAGAGTTAGTAAAACCAAATTTAGGAAATATTAAAACAAATCTAGGAAATATTATGAACATGTAGGATGACATTTCAACTTCTACACTACCCTGTCGCCTTCCTAGAATATTTCTCTACTAATCCAATATATCGAATGAAAGAAATCACTTTTCTCATCAAGCTGATATACTTTTGGTAAATATTAAGTTACATCACCCATGCACTCCGAATATGGGGAAAACACTTTTTTACGTGTTTTTAACCCAGTTCCATTATCGCAAAAACTCACTCAAAATGCCTCCTTCTTTTACAGCATAAACAATACACCTAAATCACTTATTTTGGAAACTTTGCGCAAAATATCGTGTTTTTATCGAAAGATCCTCCTTCTTACACAGTCCGATTCATTTATTACCAACATGAAAAATTAAAAAGTAAATAAATGTCATCTGTCAAAGAAATTAGAATTGTTCATTTGCAACTGTGTAAGAAGGAGGATCTTTTTCGATAAAACGACGATATTTTGTGCAAAGTTGGCCGAAAATAAGTGATTTAGGTGTATTGTTTATGCTGGTAAAAGAAGGAGGCATTTTAGGAGTTTTGTGGAGAAAACGGTCTTGAAATTTATTTCGAAAAGGATGAACTTGAAACGGTATGAACCGCCATTTTCTTCCGATTCGTAGTTCAGGAGGCAAAAACACGTAAGAAAAGTGTTTTCCCCATATTCGGAGTGCATGGGTGATGTAACTTAATATTTACCATACTTTTTACCCACCTTACTGAGCTTGAGAGTTGAAAATAGAGTTTCAAAGTAAAATTTGCCCTGTAGCTTGAGTTATCAACAAGACGTAAAAGACCAAGTTTAGGGCTGAAATTTGGTAAATGCCGTAGTTTTTCAGACGGGAAACCTGGTTCTTATTGTACAACAGATATCTTAGACCACTTTCATGCAAGTTTCAGATTGCAAATCCATTCGGTAAATTCGAATATTGGCAAATTCCAGTCGGAAAATTGGGAATTCTTAGAAACAAAATGCGTCTCCCTGGATACAATCCTTTTCCTATAAAAGCGAGCACCAAATCGATCAAAAATCACTTCCACTTGGGTCCTGGTCCTGACAACATCTCCTGCTATGGAATGACATTTAGGTAAGGTGACTGGAATCATTTTTAATCCATTTTTATTGAAACTGAAATTGTATCTATGAATTGAACTTTTATTATGAATTATGACAGGTGACATGGTGAAGTAGTTCAAACTGAAGCGGTCGACTGTGAGTTGTATTTTCACGGCGAGTTTTCCGATAGGGGTGTTTTAACGAGTGGTTCTTTATCGTTTATCTTGATAAATGATGAGATTGGTATAATAAGATTATTTTACAGGTGATTGTTTGCACATATGTACATGCGTATTGTGTTACTAATATTTTATGGTTATTTCTTCCTTTAGGTAAACATAATGGTTTGATATGTTGAATAAATTTCACAGGTTATGACTTATACCTATGATACATATATATTGCTTTACTAATGTTCGTTTATTAAGTTTATCTTTAGCGGAAACTTATTATATTAGTATATTTAATTTATATTATAGGTAGATATATCGTTCTTCACTAACACTTATTTGCAGTCATTTATTTCAGGACTATAGGTATATATTTCAATGCTGATTTATTTTATTACCGGTAATTATTCCCTATATTATATTTTCCTCTTGTGATCGCTAATACCCGATATTAATCCTCTCTTCATATGATATTATGCTATTGGTATATTTTATTGAATCTTCCTGGTTATTGTTTATACATACGATCTATACATTTGGTTTTCACATCTTACTCATTTTTATTCATCACACATCACCACAACCTCCGGAATAAACCCCGTCGAGGTACCCACACAACACCACAACCTCCGGAATAAACCCCGTCGAGGTACCCACACACACCACAACCTCCGGAATAAACCCCGTTGAGGTATCACACACACCACAACCTCCGGAATAAACCCCGTCGAGGTACCCCCACAACACCACAACCTCCGGAATAAACCCCGTCGAGGTACCCACACAACACCACAACCTCCGGAATAAACCCCGTCGAGGTACCCACACAACACCACAACCTCCGGAATAAACCCCGTCGAGGTACCCACACAACACCACAACCTCCGGAATAAACCCCGTCGAGGTACCCACACAACACCACAACCTCCGGAATAAACCCCGTTGAGGTACCCACACAACACCACACTCCTCAGGAATTCACCCAGTAGAGTCCCATAGTCCTCACTTCCGTTTTGGAATAAGCTTAGTGAATATCCAAGGCCTATGTTAATTGAATGCTTTCAAGTATAGGGCGTAAACTCCAGGTGAAAGTGTATGATTGATTATTAATTTTGAGATATTTGATCTTCCGATTGAGTTATTAAGGATTGACCCTCATAGACCAATAAAGTCGTGGGACAAATGTTTAACACACATTTATATATGGTCATGTGCTAATATAGTTCTCTTCCTTAGGTACTATGAAGAAGAGGACGGATCCAAAATGGAATTTACAAGTACAACACAAGTACCTTCGGGAAGTCCAGGTCCGTAACGAATAGAAATGATAACTACATCCGATTATTCAGAATTTTCAACTAAATTCCTTTATTTGATATTAGCCATTCATTTTCACAACCCAGTCAACTCAGTTAAATTATAGAGTCAGCATTTTCGGCCACGATTAGTCTGTGTCTTACTTATAACATCGAGTAAAATAGAGAGTTTTAGCACAACTGTGAAATAGTGGAACTGAATATGTTTATCATTGTCTCATTGTTGCTTCTTGCCATAAATAAATCCCGGTTTTACGCAACATCAGTAATACTAAAAAGTGACCGTGGAAAGTAACGGGTTTGTGGGTAGGGGTGCACTCCAAAACATTCATGTCCATCAGCGGACGATGTCCCTGCAAACTTCTTGATGTGGGGCGAGGTAAATATATTAGTGGACTATTCACACACGTTGTCGGGAGTAAATTCTATAGGAATTTGGGTAAGATATCAGACTAATGAATTTTTAGACAGTCTCACAAATTTGTATTTTGAATACCTCAATAAACAACAGTCTGTCCTCCTGGACCTCAAAGAATATTGTAAAGATAGGAAAATTGAAATTTGATAAGTTTATTTATTGATCCGTTTTAATTATTCTTTTTCTGAAAATTTAATGTATTTATTATTATTAATAAATAAACAATAAATTTAATATTTGGTCCTTTCGTACTAAAATATTTTAACTAATTAAAGATAGAAACCAACCTTCCTGGTTTGAATCTAGAATATTTAATGGTGGAATATATCTAGGTCATATTAGTCGAAGCCTATCAGTACCACATTAAATCCTCAAGTTATAGATTATATATTGGTCTAGAATTGATTTTAGTACTTGACTACGGCTCAACACGACAATTTAATAGCTAAATTGGGAAATGTTGGAATGAGTATGTTTGTAGTGCTACAATGTTACTCTCTGCTAAGCATGGATCCCGGCTTTACGCTTAAAATCTCTATATAAAAAATAGAACGTACTGTAAAGAGTGGCCGAGGATGGTAACGGGTTGTCTAGTATGGGTGCACACAAAACAATCTCGGACCGGTCACTAGTCCTGTGAGTCTAGAAACTCCTTGGTTGCGTGCTGGAAATGTACTATAGTCTTCATTCTCTCAATTGGCGATAATCGATCTATGAATATACCGGTGAAAAATACCGGCAAGGTATTTTGGGCATGAAACAATGTTACAACTACAGATATATTCCTATCACCTTTATATAATCCAATTTTTATCACTTCAGAATAGCAGTATCAACTTAGATTCGAAACCAGAGACGATTTTCTATAAGCTGAACTCTTAAAACTTGCAATATTATCTTGTGGAAAATGTAAAGCCTTTAATCGTTGAATTGTTTTCAAACAAGTGGAGATTGTAACTCTTGGCTTTAATATATGTATTTATTTAAGTTGTCTTTTATTTCTCTTCAGCTGAACAGAACTTTGTATCCTAAAGAACACAAAAAAAAATATACACAACGGGGGAAAATTGAGGGTCTCTCCTTTCAAGGGTCTCTCTATATAAGGTTGTGTGCCGACAAAAAAAAATGCTATACTAGGCTATCTTCTGAGAGTGGATGGATTGCAGATCCTGCTACCTGAGAAGTGGCGCTGACTATCTAGACGATCACAACAGAAAAAAAAGAAGAAAAAAAAAGAAGGTTGAAAAAATTGAAAGTCGACCAGAAAATTTACCAATCAAATAAGACCGGGGTGGGTTCGGTTACAATGCCATCAACAATAGAACGGACATTAACAATTTGAGTCGAATATACCATTCCATAATATAAACAAATTGAATTACGAAAACTCAAGAATAATTATCCCCTCTAAAGAAACCAAAAACAGAAATGAAGTAAACTTTACCCCAGTCAACCCCAACATTCCGAAGTGTCGTACAAATAAACGAAAAACAGGTACACCAACATTGCCAGTCATAAAAGCAAAGATTCCTAATGAATTTGTAGTCTGTCAATCGGCACATCGAAACAACAAGATACACAACACACACCGAAAACTAATTATAGAAGATGCAGTTCCACTCTCAACGGAAAAACAATATGATATTTAAACATAAAGCAAAGCAAATATGTTTGGCGCGACTCAAAATCAGTTACTCACATTAGTTTAGGAGCTCAATTATTCATTTTATTTTTTGCGTTTCATTTGATTTTTTAGTTGGTTTAATTTTTTGTTGAAAAGTTTTTATTATTATCTTGATCTATAAAAGACAAATACCACTGACTGACTCAGTCATGAAATCTGTAGATCTGTTTTTTTTAAGGGGGTGAATAATCACCTCGAAAACGGTTGGTGTGCCTGTTTTTCAAAAGTATGCTTATTTTGTGGAAATCGAGATCTAATTAAGAATGGAATGATTCAGAAATGCAATTGCATTTTGAAATATTGAATCGGTCAAGAAGCATGTGTCTAGAAATTCTTACTTGGGGAGCTACGGCCCTCCGAAGAACAGCAACAAAAACAAAAAGCAGCTTTCATTCAATATTTCAGGAACAGTTTGAGGATTTCGAACAACATGTATTTTCATCTCTGGCACATGTGTAAACAACGAGAAAATGGTTTAAAAACCCTGTTGTTATGCCAAGTTACGTACCGTAGCATAAATTTATAATCATAACAAACTCACATTACCACCTCAACGGTATCTCTATTGTCTTCCTTCTAATAATGATTGTTTCTTTCAGCAATATTGTTGAACAAAATAGATGTAATAACGTATTTTCAATGAATAAAAAAAAGCCAATACTGATGAAGCCTCTGGCCAGAGGCGAAACGTCTATCTTAAAACTCTCATCTCCTATCTAATTTGCATCCCAAGAACCTCCAAATATATATATATATATATATATATATATATATATATATATATATACATATATACAGTGCTCGTCTAAAGTCCGTTCCCCCCTACTAATTTTTGAACCACCTGGTATATCGCAACGAAATTTGGGGGGCTAAAATAGGAGATAATTTTTCAAATAGAACACCCCGTATATTAATCAGTTTTTGAAATCTGCTCATAATTCTCAACTTTACTTTACTCTTAAATTCAATTGTTTTCGGAATATTAACGTTTAAAAAGTGACATTTGGGTCATTTCAAACAACCAAAAACACTTATGTTTACTGTCAAACACCAATGTTTACTGTGAAACTGAACTGCTAACTGTCAAAGTCCGTTGAGCGCCTAAATTCTTTTATGAAAAGTGTGATCATGGATCGTAGTTTAGACGATAAATTTGAAGGAGTTTTGATATTTGGAGAAGCTGGAAGAAATTATTATCTAGCAGTCCGTATGTTTAATGATAGATTTCCCGAGAATCCTATTTCGAAGTCATATTTGCGCAAACTTTTAGATAAGCTCCAAGCAACTGGTCGCTGAAAGATGCTCCAAGATCAGGAAGACCGCCTCTTTCAGAAGAAAAAAAGGTAGAAATTAATGCTGAAATGGTAATCAATCCGACTCAGTCGACGTCTGCAGTTGCTGAATCCTGTGGAGTAAGTTCAAAAAGTATCCAAAGAGTCCTAAAAAAAAGAAAAGTTTCATCCCTATGAATAGAAAATCCTGCATGTTCTCACGGAGGATGATCGGAGGGTTGAATTTTATGAGTGGTTAACAAGAACAATTGAAGGAGGACGGGGCTTCCTAAAACGTGTATGTTTCGCAGACAAATGCACGTTTTTTCTTAATGGAAAAGTCAACAAACAGATTGTACGATACTGGAGCGATACTAATCCGCATATTTTTAGAGAGGGACATACCCAGTTTCCTAAAAAGGTGAATGTTTGGGCGGGGATTTTGGGCAATCGCGTTGTTGGACCGATTCTCATCAGAGGCAATCTTGCAGGAGTTCTTTACAGAAATCTTTTAGAAACTGAAATTGAACCTCGAACAGGACAAATTGTATTAAACAATCAGGAAGAGTTTGAAAATCGTGAAATCATATTTCAGCAGGATGGGGCACCTCCCCATTTCGATGGCATGGCTAGAGAGTTTCTCGATACAAACTTTCCTGGGCGATGGATAGGTCGCAGGGGTAGTGCAGAATGGCCACCAAGATCTCCGGATCTTACACCTCTAGTTTTTTCCTTTGGGGGTATCTAAAGTCAAAAATCTACGCCACTGAATGCTAAACAATAGAAGAGTTGGAACGCAGAATAATAGATACATGTGAAGAAATAGATGAACAGACTTTCAACAACTTGAGAGAAGCTATTCATAATAGAGCACTTTATTGTCAAGATTTAGGAGGGGGCCACATTGAACACTTGATGAAATAATTGTTGGGGTTGAATAAAAGTGTTATTCAAAAATAAATTATAATTTTTTCAGCCAACTAATTTGTTTTGATTGTGAATTTACAGAACACATTCGTAGGCTTCGAGATTTTCCGGTAAGCGGTACTGTTTATCCTCAATGAACTTTCTTTACGCCTCTTATTAGTCGAATTTATTAAGAGATTTAACTACAAATAAATAACAACGTTTAGTTAGCAAAATATTTTACTGGAAGTGACCAAAATCCATACTTCATTTTAAACCGGAATGTCACGTTTCAAACGTTAATATTTCGAAAACAATTGAATTAAGGAGTAAAGTGTATTTGAGAAAACTGTTGAGAATTATGAGTAGATTTCTAAAATGGAAAAATATACGGGGTGTTATATTTAAAAAATATATTGAAGATGGCGCTCAGCCGCCATTTTAAAACTTTTGGCTGTGATCTTTATCATGAAAAAAAAGATTTGCAACTCCAAATTTCATTGCGATATACCAGGTGGTTCAAAAATTAGTAGGGGGGGAACGGACTTTAGACGAGCACTGTATATATTAAGCATGTTTTACTCTGAATACCGAACACCATCCAATCCGCACGTGATAGGTGCGCACTATTTTCAGGTACATTCTGTATACCAAATTTATATTGCTTTCAGTGCAAGTGCATGTGACGGCCGAACAGAAAACGCACACGCATACATTTTTAATTATCATGTTTATATGCTCTATAAATTTTGGACCATAATAATACTCCCCGAGAATCGCTGTTGTAAGTCAAAAGAGGCTTTGCAAAATGTAGAAATCAATTGTTTATCAACGAGGCGTTTGTCAATTACTTTTGTTTTTCCAGAAATAATTGTTCCAATTCCGCAGAAATGCCCTGAACATGTTTGTGAAATTGATCCTAAAAAATGTGATGTTGCGGTCTCTTTTCAGTTTCTTTAAGCATTTTGGGAAGCGTGTACCAAAAAAATTACCTCATTACAGATAATGAGTTTATTTTTGAGAATCGGAAATTTAATACTTAGGAATACTACCTGAACTAAATAGAAAAAATAAATAAAAATATATAAATTCGAAAATACCTGTAACTAACGATACTCAATTCAAACAAGTTGAATGTGATAGATCAGAAGATTAAATCCCGATGTCATGCCATCAACAACGAACACAACTGAAGGAATCTGAGCAAGTACCTATATATAGCCTTTGGATAAACCCATGTGTGAATCACCACGTACGCTACACAACCCTCAATTATATACAGTACAGGTGCTAGATGCAAAAATTGGAGATAATACTTTCACATATTTCATTGGATACATCCTTCCCTACAATCATATTGTGCAGATTGAAACTCGCCGGCTCGACATAGGTTATAATTTTTGTTCTATTGCATTAAATTTTTTTTTCAAACTACATTATTCAAAAGTTTTGTCTTTTGTGGAATGAAATAAAGCCCATGAGGCAATGAAAATAAATTTATGCTTTACGCCCTTTTCACTCCTCATAGAAACTAGCATTGGTACTGTCCGTTTCAGCATCTAGTTGATAAGATTTTGAAAATGATGTATGTATCTAGATAAACGTTTATTACATGCTATATACCATTGAAGGTAATCGGGTAAAGAGTTTTCAATTCCGAAAATATCCGAGATATATAAATTTATTCGGAAAATAATTCTTAATTCACTTAACCAGAAACGAAATCAGTATAACTATTATAAGAGATGACGTAAATCAATCAAATGCTCAAATTGTCTACTACTTCCATACGATAATACATGTTTCATTCGAATAAGATCCTCATATTGTGAAGTTTCAATAAATTTTTTCCAATACTTACGTTAATAATGTGTAATTTTTTATGACTTTTGAATGTGAAAAAAGAAGTCTATTTTTGAACAGAGTGGAACAAAGAATATGCACCGCGTGAAAAAAGTACAGACCTACGTTGTTTAAATACAGGTAATACACAGTACCCATCATTCTCATTTCAAAGCCATCATATTTGCTTTCAAAACGTTGGTAATAAAGGGTATTTTCATTTTTATATAAAAAAAAACAAAGTGTTGGAAAAAATTATGTATACAACTCGAGTATAAAGCCTCTTTTTTGCACTTGTGACGTTTCATAACTCGCCTCGTTATGAAAACTTTTCGCGCGTGCAAAAATGAGTCGCTTTATACAGGGTGTTGGTGAATAAGTGCGACAAACTTCAGGATATGATTCTGCATGAAAAAATAATGACAGTTTGCCGTATAACTTTTGTACGCAAATGCAAAGCAAAGCAAAGTTTTTCTTGAAAACTGACTATTTATTTATTCTCTGAAACCGGTCGAGATATGCAAATGAAATTTGGTGAGTTTCAAGAGGTAGTTATTGCACATTTTTTGACATGCAATTGAGAATTTTATATTCATCATTGGCACGCATACGGGTGATGATCTCATTTTTTTTGAAGAAAAAAATGGTACGCTACTGGGATATTTCAAATGAAAAAAAATTTTTGAATTCTTCGTTCAATTTGT
Organism: Gonioctena quinquepunctata; assembly: GCA_018342105.1. NCBI lineage: Eukaryota > Metazoa > Arthropoda > Insecta > Coleoptera > Chrysomelidae > Gonioctena > Gonioctena quinquepunctata. Next base: position 76,698 of record JAFIRS010002468.1, on the reverse strand, counting down.
GACAAAAAATATTTTCTGCCTTTTTTTCGTATGGGGCGCCGTTTTTATGCAAAAACATAAAACCTCTTAATGCGTATTTTTCATTACTTTAATACATTATCAAGAACTATCTAAAACAATAACGTTAAACCACAACAATAACAGAAAATAACACTAATAAATACATAGGCGCAAGAATTTATTCAAGAAGAACAGGTAACTCTTCCTGTAGGAAATTAAGGTAGGAGTCGCCTGTTAGTCGTTGTGGGAGGAAATATGTACCGGTTAAATGATCTTCAACTACCCCAAGCCATACATTTACTGAAACTGATGCTGAAAATGAGCTTAATTTGGATTTTCCTCAGCCTAAAAATTTGGTAAACAATGTCGTCCAAAATTAGCCTGGTCAGTAAACAAAACGCCATTTAAAAAATTATGAATTTGAGGGATTTGATAAAGAATCCAATGGCAAAAAACTAGGCGCGGACAAAAGTCTCTAGGTAGTAGAGCTTTCACACGTTGAATATGAAACGAATACAATTGCTGTTCTTTAAGAATTTTAAATACAGTGAAGTTGCTTATATTAAGTATGTTGCCGATTTTTCGAGTACTTGTTTCAGGTGACTCCGCAATTAACTCGAGAACTACTTCTTCTAGTTGCACAGTTCGTACTTCTCGAAGGCGCCCCCAGTCAGGCGTTTGTTTCTTAAATGTACCATTTTCGCGCAAACGTTGGTGAATATTTTGTAATGGGGTACCCTACGTCCTGGATACAACTCAGCATACAATGGACCTTTTTATGCACCATGAGAAAACACTGTGATTAGAAAGTATATGTGCTACTATCACTTGGGTTTTTTTTCTTCTGATGGGTAGTTTTTCCATAATCCGGAAAAAAGTGGTTTCGTGACGTCACGTTCACTAAAAGTTGATTTGGCATCGTTGTATGAGTTGCGAATCATGGAATTGTGACGTAATGACATTTGTTATTTGATACTTTGATAGGTTCGTTCGTTTGCTCCACGGAATAGAATATTATCAATCATTTTTCTCTCTTCAGCTCTTTTTCTTGCATATATCTGATACGAGACACGAGATATGCAGAGAACTGCTGCGAATGAACAAGTTCTCCACGAATGTTTGGTATTGAAAAATTTCGGAAATTATTTTCTAATTTTAATAACTATGAAAATGTCTAAAAAGTGCTATGTGCCCGGTTGTCTGAACACCAGTGAAAGTGAATGAAACTTTTGTAAAAAGCGGAAATATATGCTTTTGTGCAGAACATTTCCAGGTGAGTACATCAAGGAACGCTCTTTAATTTCACTCAATGCAGGTTTGCAAAATCATCGATCAGTACTGTATTTTATATCCAGTCCTATAAACATATTGTTCTTTGGTTCCAGCTGAAAGAAGATACTACGAATTGAGAATATGCTAGAACAACGGGATTCAAATTTATGTTGAAGAAAGATGTCTGTCCACATATCAACCTGGAACGACATTGATCTGACAATGTTTCATCATAAGTACATGACCTACCAACGATGAAGAAACCCAAACCAAATGAAAACATCACTTCTTCAGCTAGTAAAACTGTGTTGAGTGACATTACATCCATGGGAAATATTTACCCAAGAGTTTCGAATAGTTCTTCTCCTAGCAGTAGCCAAGCTAGTACATCATCCGATTCACCAAAATAACACCACCAAAAAAAAATCTGAGTATATTCCTAGTCAGTCTTCATCCGATCCTGATTGTGAAAATATCGAAGGACAGCAGCGTATTGCACTTATAGAAAAGAAGAGTAATTTTATTTGGGGCTCCCTGAAAATTAAATATATGGATGTTCTGATAAGTTAAAAAAAAATAAGGGTTGGGGATGTATACTCTCGATTGGCTGATGACTTTGATTTGAGTTAATCAAGTGTTCACAAGATTTCCACAAAAGCTGTGCCTATGATGGCAAATTGTTTACAAGAGCTTATATATTAGCCTGACATATCTGAAATTGAAAGAAATTTGCCGATCCCTTTCAGAGCTCGCTATAAAAAAGTTAATTCAATTTTTATTTGTATGGAAATTGATAAACCCTCTGATCCTGTTCGTCTGTCCATGATTTGGTAAGAATAGAAAAAATGCAATACTGTAAAAATTTTAATATCTGCTACGCCAAATGGCACAATACAATTTATTTCAGGAGCATACGGTGGACGAATTCTTCAACAACTTTGTCGATAAGATTCATTTCTTCTATTTTGATTGATTGAAATTCGAAAATACTTTAAATAACTAGAATGTGCAATATTATGTCAAAGTTTTCTAAGGTTTGTTGTCACATTCTCTTCATGAATGCCAATATCTTCAGAAATATTTTTTTTCTATAGCTTTGTAACCATAGGGAAAATTTTTACCATAGAAAATGTAAGCCTGTATTTGTAAAAAATAGATTAGTAAACGTCTTTACCTTTGGATTAGTATCCCTCAACAAAGAATTGGTGTGAAATAAGTAAATAATTTTGCAAAAAATTTACGAAATTTGTATGAACATACTTCAAGTCTATTCATTCTATTTATATTTTCAGTAGTTCAAACTTAATAAATATTTGACTCATCACATGAAGGAAACACTAACAGGTACCGAATATGAATTTATTCATATTATAATACAAACAGACAAAGCCTACATATATATTCACAGTATAATACATTTATGATTGATTATATCTAAACAATCACAGAACATCGAGAATACCTACATTGTACATTTTGTAAAAAAGTTTAAATAGAAGTATTGTTACAATAATATTTGGATCATTTAATGGTACATGCAATAATACATTCATGATGAATCGTAATATCAAGAATATCTACATCTTAAATTTCGTTAAAACAAGTATTGATACAGTTATATTTGGAACATATATTAGAACATGCAATGATCCATTCAATACATTAATGATAAATTTCAACATCATAAATCTAGTGAGAAAAGCTTGAATAAAAATATCGATACAATAAGTAATATTTGGTAAATGCAATAATACATTCGATAAATTCCAACATCCAGAATATCTACAACATAAATAGAAGTATCAATACAGTAATATTTGGAACATCTATTGTACATGCAATAAATTATCCATTCAATACATTACTGATAAAAAATAATTCGGCGAATACCCCAATGGATGAAGGTAAGTTCAACAGAAGCTTATATCCCCACTTCATTTTGAAGAATTCATACATTGCTCGATCCATTCTGTGTAAACTGTACAGATGCTAGATGAACATTGAAAAAAAAATCATGAAAGTAGTCCATGTCAGGTGGAGTTCTAATTAATTAGTAGCAAAAATTAAGTCTGCTCCACAGTAAGAAGCATTTATTTCTAGGAAAAAAAAATAGCAGTGCATTTCGGCAAAGTATTTTACCATCTTCAGGCTCTCTAAAATATACATAGAAACGATACAAGAGTGAACATCGTAAAAATTGGTAAAAGACTTAGCACAAAAATAAACATAACATCACCGACTTACACAAACATTGAATTTAAAATGTCAACTCATTAATTCAGTTGATAACCTATATTATATTAATCAGTTGACATTTTAACTTCAATGTTTGTGTAAATCAGTGATGTTATGTTTATTTTTGTGGTAATTCTTCTATCAACTTTCACAATGGTTACTATCTTTTTTATGTAGATTTTAGAGAGCCTGAAGATGGCAAAATGCTTTGCATAAATGAATTGCTAATTTCTTCCCTAGAAATAAATGCTTTTTACTGTGGAGCAGACTTCATTTTTTCTACTCATGCAAAAAAAATCTTCATATTTGTTTCGAAGGATAAACATTAACTTTTTCAATGAAAAATCAAAGTGGTTTCAAATATAAATTAGCAGAAAAACAATCATTTCCACTTTATATTTCTTATGAAATAACCAGAGGTTGTGAAGTATCCCATGTTCAATTTTGATATATAATATCATTAAACCAATATATTAGGAGTAATTTTGACAAACTTGAAATAACTTAATAAAATAATCCTCACCTTCATTGGCAAATGCTCCACTGGGCCAATCAAAGGAGCTTGCGATCTCAGGGATTACACAGTTCTTTGATATATTCTGTGCATGTGCTGAAACACATGAAAACAAAATCAAATATATATATATATATATATATATATACTTTTTTTGGAATTAAGGGAATACATTGTTAATATGATATTTGATTAATTATAACCTGTAAGTACGTACCATGCCAAACATTTTATTAAAACAATACATTTTTTTTTATTGGTGCCCCTTTTTACCCATTTAAAGCACGCCTCAGCGTGTTTAAATCGAACTTTAAAAAACGCGCGTTTTTTAAAGGTAACCATGACAACATCAACAAATCGAGAAACGTGAAGTCTAAATGACAAATTTTTGATTATTAATCTGACAGGAGTACCTTGTAACGTTAAATAAAATATTACTCACAATTCGTTCATTTATATGTGCTCCTCCATCCATTTGATGAACTTTTCATATTCTTTTTTATATATATCACTGGATTTTCCCGGTATTAACCGCGATTCTGCCTCACTATTCAAAAAATCGATATTAGAATCATTCATTTTTGAGCTCTGGTGACAACAAATATTGATCTTTGCTAACAAATTGCAAATGAATGTTTTTCTCATTTCCATGACAACGAAAGGTATACTGATGTCACATCACAAATTCAACCTTCTTGCATTATTAGTTCTTATTTCTATTTTTTGTAGTAATAATACCAGTATATATGATTTCAAAGTGCACCAATAAAAAAAAATTACGTAAAGTATTCGTGGATAACTGGTCTTAAAAACACTTGCTCTATTTCGAGCACTCCGGCTGCGCCGTCGTGCTCGAAAAATCGCGCGTGTTTTAAAGCCCTTTTTATCCACTTATACTTTAATATACTATTCTACCGTCTAATGATTGTGTGGTAGTGTTTTGGTTCTTTTGTATCGGCAGTGGTGTTTATAAATGACTTGGTTCATTTTTCCTGTGGTTTTGTTATTTATTTTTGAGTCCTTTGATGGATGTATAATTATACCTAATATGGCGAGTGGATATTCTATGTATGTGTGAAATGTCAAATGTTGGCGAACCGGAGAGGACGGATGTGACGTGTTCGTGAGTTTGGGTTTCGATTCGTCCAGTGTTAGTTGGTATGCGCGTGGGTGTTGATGTTTTTCTCTGTTGTGTTTTGGGTTTTGTTTGGGGGAGATAGGTGTAGTTTTATTCAATTTTTATTTGGTGTGATTGACTATAAAATTGTATGATATATTTGGCTTAAATTGTTTATGTATCTTCTGTCGTTCATTGTATTTTTGTATTTTTTTTATGTATATCATTTCTTTGATTATTCTTTTGTTTAGGTTTGGTTCAAAAGCTAAAATTTTGGTGTTTGTGAAATTGCAGTGCTTGATTTTGTCATATATTTATGGCCTTTTAATCTGTTTACCAAAAGTTGTGACGTCATTCCAATGTACTCTCTGTGGCAGTCATTACACGGAATGCTATATATAAGGTTTTATTTTTTTAAAAGGGAACTTTTACTTTTTAATGGGGTGTAAAATTGTTTTAATGTGTTGTGTGCTTTGTAACTAACGTCGAAATTATGTTTGTTTAGAATGTTTTTTATGTTTTCTGATAATCCTGCTATGTATGGGAGTGAAATGTATTGTGTGTTAGTATTTGGGGGTCTATGATTGGATGTGTTGTAAAATTTATGAATTCATTGTTTAATGATTTTATTGATTAAATGGAGGGGATAATTGTTGTTTTGTAGGGTATTTCTGACTTTTATTAGACTTTCTTCTCTATAAATAGGGCTGCTTGAAAGTATTGCTCTATCTGCTATTCCTATTATTACACTTTTTGTTTGTTTGAGTGGGTGGTTTGAATTGTAATTGAGATACCTACCTGACCAGGTTTGTTTCGTGTACCATTTGGTTAGAATTTTGGTATTTGTTCTGATTAAGGTTATGTCTAGAAAATTTATTTTTTTGTTTTCTTCAATTTCAACGGTGAATTGTATTTTTGGGTGGAAAGAGTTGATTGGATTGGATTACATCATTTACTTTTTCTTTTGGGACAGCTGTGATACAGTCATCAACGTATCTTTTGAAAAAGGGAAGTTTCATTTTCAAGTTTTTTATAATGTTTTCTTCTAAGGATTCCATAACCAGTTCTGCTACAGTGCTGGAAATAGGGGAACCCATTGCACAACCATCTATTTGTTCATAAAAGTCGTTATCGTATTGAAAATAATTTGTAGATAGGGTAAGTTTTAGAGCATTAATGAAACCTTTTTGGGGAAGCGGGGTATGGTTTTCTAATTCCTGCCATTTTTTTTTCATGATGTTTTCAACAAGTTCGTATGGTATGTTTGTGTATAATGATGTTACATCAAGTGATATGAATTGGTGGTTTTCTGGAAGGTGTATATTATCTATGAATTTCTTAAAAGTGAAAGAGTCCTTGATATGGAAATCATTCTTTCCTGTGATGTTGGATAAACTGTTCGATAAGAATTTTGATAATTTGTAGAAAGGAGATTGGATGGATTACACCATTGGTCTGAGAGGGGTGTTTTCTTTATGTAGCTTGGGTAGTCCATAAATTTTTGGTGCGGTTGCATTATGAATGGTTAAATAATTCTTAGTTTTTTCTGGTATAATTGTTTTTTCATACCATCTTTTTGTTAGATTGTTGTTTTGTGTCTGATATTTGTTGGTGGGGTTGTTTCTTAATTTTTTGTAAGTGTTTTTTCATTCAATAATGTTTTATTTTGTTGTCATAGTCAACTTTGTTCATTATTAGAGTTTTTTATCTGGTTTTACCACTATAATTTGGGGGTTTTTTTTGGAACGTCTTGGTTTTATTAATGTTTTTTATGAGTTTGTTGGGTTTTGTTGAAATGGTGTTTTTTATTTTTCATTTTGTTTTTTTGTTGTCTAATGGCTTGGACAATGTTGGTTCTGATTTCGTTGTTTGTTTCGTTGGGTTTTTCTTTTAGATGAGGTTCAATGCTTGCTATGACTTCAATTGTTGGGAGTTGTTTTTCCTTTGAATAGGTAGAGCAAAATTTTCACCAGAGGCAAGTACTGTTTCAATGTCTTTTGGTATTTCTGTATTGGATGGGTTGGTGATCCAGTTTAGGTTGTCAGTTTTTTCATGAATATTTTGATGGTTGATTATGTTGTTAAATTTTTTAATGTTGTTATGTTTAATTTTGAGGAAAAGTTTTTCGTGTTTTTAGTGTTCTAGTTCTTGGAAAGTTTGTAGGGTTTCCTGGGGTTTTAGTTGATTTACTTTGCGAGTAAGTGTTGTTAGTGAGTTTTCAGTTTGTTTGATTGTATATGTGCCGTTTCTGATAGGGATATATATATATATATATATATATATATATATATATATATATATATATATGTATATATATATATATATATATATATATATATATTTATATATATATAGATGTATATATATTTATATATGATGCCTGTGGCTTCCCGTTTCCCATTATCTCGTTTGGGTGCCATAATTGATTTTACACCTAAAGTAATTTTTAAGTTAGGTTACACACGAATTCTTCATTTGTAATAGAGAGCCAAAACACCAATGTTCATGACCGTAACTCAAAAACTAACCGAAACCCCATAAAAAAATGTTCTCCCCATTTGACCCCTTTAGGGGATGAATTTCAAAAAGAAAAGCTCAAATACCAGTTTTCATGACTCCAACTAATGGTACATCCATACAAACTTGCACCAAAAATGATTTCTGAATATGCTTTCCTATTGAAGTATTCCTGCGCTTGAAGATTTTTTTTCAAATTGAGCAGTTTAGGAGCAATAATTACTACACTTCATCGAATCTGCAATACGAAATTGAATAATCTGCAATACAAACTTAATTGGCAATCAGAAATACTGCCCTAAAATGAAAATACAAATTTTATATGCTTATTCATGGATAAATTAACGAAAGAAATTTGTCATCACTAAATATGGATTTTGATAAATTGACTACAGCACATACTATTATGAAAATGTTATCAATTTGAGGTATCAAAGAATATGGTAATGGTTTGCCGAAAATCTCAAGTTTTTATTCGCTGATTGACTCTTTCAATGTGAACTCTTGCCCTTGCTATTTTGGCGTATAATAAAGCTTCTTCTTTGGAAAATTGTGATTTATTCTTTAGAAAAGATAACTGAATGATCCTCATGCCACATTCATCTGTAATATCTGTTATTATAAAACCTATAAGACCTTAAGTGATCTTTAAAAGCTCCCAACTTCTCAACTATTCCACTTTGTCTAAATATTTCCTTATCAGAACTCCTTCCACCATAAGCTTTACTGATATATGTAATGAGACCACCAGGAGTGACTGCTGTCATGATTTTAATAGTATGCCTCTTTTTATATAGAGAATAAGTTCTCAATCTACAACACAAACAACTCTGTTCAACTGGTATCACGGTACAGTCAATAACTGCTCTGACATTCTGAAAAGGAGCGAAACATTTTGGCATATTTTCTGATATCTCATCCTTAGTTGGGCAAGTAATTGTTGTTTTCAAAATTGTTGCCAATATAATCAAAGTTTCATGGAATATAATTCTACATATTGCCTTACTTATGTTGAAAAGAACCGATAGGACAACATACCTCATATCTGTTTTAATTTAATGAATATAAAAATGATGGATTCTCTCAATGAAAGTTTATGCTCACCCCATCGGTTCAAAAGATGTTAAACCAGTCATTGTAGTCAGTTACTTCTTTTCTGACTGCTTCTTCCAAAAGTAGTTCTCTCTTCACTGGGTCAGTTAACAGGGGTTTAGATGCTCCTAAAGTTGTTTCAGCCAGAACTCCTTCCTCAGTTTTATATTTTGCGGTTTCATATGTCCTAGAAGCTGGTACTCGTCCAAACCATAACTCATTAGATTAGTAGAACATTTCGAGTGGTTTCTCGTTATTTGTTCAGCCGTTTCACATGCCGAATCAGTCATTTGTTCAGTCATAAACTCAATGAATTCATCTGCTGTGCTATTAGAATTTTTGTTTTGAAAATTGAGGGCCAATCGGTATATGGCCATATTTTCAAATGGTTTATTTTCGAAAAATGAAAATATTACCCCAGTTCCTGATAAAATATTCACTCTATTCAGAAATTATCCTTGTCTGTTTCTTAATTAAGTAATTTCTCTGTTCATTAGAGCCTTCAATTCAATAATTTTATACTCTTTCCCCATTGTTGATAATTTTGATTTTTTCCAGTAGCATGTCTGTGAAGTTACAGAGGGTTCTTCACTTCTTCTATGGAGCCACATCAAAAATGCCAGTCCATGTTTACATCCACCTGGAAAACACAATGCATCGTATGAAACACATATTCTCCGATTCAGTTTTAGAAACAAATGTTATGCATCTTCCCAAAAGTTTTTTTGTTCTAACTTTTTTGTCCCAACTCACAAATTCTTCAAATATATTTAATCTCATCTGAATTGTCAAAACATTTTTTCAATATACACATACCTTCAGAGGCCGGACAGTCTAAACACTGACATTCTAGGACATTGCTTCTTCGTCTACTTGCACCAAACAATTATAAAAAAAAATGTGGATTTTATGTTCCGGTTGAGCTTTGCTTTCACATTGCAGACGTTTTCTTGGTGTTTCAACTGTTTGTAGCCAACAGCATTATCACCACTGGAGTCACTGGTAGATCTGTGAAAAGATAACATGTGTTGATTTACTTTTTTGATGCGAATAAGTCAGTTGAAATTAAAAATTTGAGATCATTACCCGTATGCGCGCCAATGATGAACATATGATCATAAAATTCTTAATTGTATATTAAAATATGCGCAATAACTACCTCTTAAAACTCACCAAATTTCATCTGCATATCTAGACCGGTTTCAGAGCACTAAATAAATAGTGAGTTTTTAAGAAAAACTTTAACACCCCGTATCTCGGATAACGAAGCATTTGCGGACAAAAGTTATATAGAAAACTGTCATTATTTTTTCATGCAGAATCACCCCCTGAAGTTTGTCGCACTCATTTACTAACACCCTGTATAATTGTTGTATAAATAACTATTTAATATGTTGGAAATATTGAGGAAAAATATAATATTAGAACATCCATATTGAAGGTGAGAAATAACCCCAGTTTCTTTTCATTTTTGTCAATGGATTTCTTTCATTTTTGTATTAAAGAAAACAAGTAGAGAAAAGGAATGCATTTCAGAAGATGGTCAATATTTTCGACAAGTAGGAAAACCCACGATGGGATATTGTCAGAATTATTTTTGGGGGGGTATCAATATATTTATTTTCACTTCCAGAAAAACAAAACGGTATTCTGTTCTACTAGGACGAATATTGAAATGACTGCATTTTATAGCCAAGGATGAAAAATTTAGCAGTTTGTCAATAACATTCTGTTTGGATAGTTGATCGCCTGAGATAATGCAATAAAAATGAATCAATATATACTGATACAGGGTGTAACCAAATAAGTGCAAAAGTTTTCAGGGGGTGATACCTTGTCGAAAATTAAAGGGGGTTTTTCATGTAAACAAAAGCGCATAGGCCTTTCCTTGAAATGTTACACGCTTCCAAAAATTCTTGAAATTGCTGAAGAGTTGAAGGAATGGCATTTTGTGGGCATGTTCTACCAATAAAAAAGCTACCTATGAACATTTTTTTAATTTTATTGTGATCTTTCAAAGGGGTGAAACATGTATCCCCTATTCCATTTTTTCCAGAACTTTTTAACGAAACGAAATTTTCCAATGTCAAAATATGTGTTAGAAAGAACGATTCATTGCAAAACTTTTTTAACTCCTGTGTTGTGTCCGTAAAAGCTATAGTTTCCTAATAAAAATTAAATACAACATTGTGCGTGAACGGATCTTCTGTAAATGGAATCGGAAAAATCTAGTAGCTGGCTGTCACGTTTTGTTCGCACAACTTGTGACTTCAATCGTAGTATTTCAAAATCTAATAAAATGTAGTAGGTGGCTGTCAAGTCGCTTTGATTTCTATGTGGTAGTTGGAAGTTCAATTGTGTCTTTTGAATCTTCAATATGAATAATTACACTAACGCTGAAATGGCAGAAATGCATTTTATGTGAGGTCGTGCCGATGAAAATTATTTCACACAATTTTTGCATATCTTCACCAATGTCTCTGTGAAAGAGGGACTTTTCAATAACGAACAACTGATTGTGGTCAACCACGAGTAATAAGAACGGTGGCACTGGAAGGAGAGGTTCTCAATATGATTGAAGATCGTCCGGAATTGAGTACAAGACAAATTGCTAACACACTTAATGTTAGCAAATAACTAATCTGGAAAATTTTAAAGGATGACCAATTGTATCCTTACCATATTCAACGAGTCCAGGCACTTTTGGCGCGAGATTTTCCCCATCGAGTAGACTTTTGTCAATGGAGTCTTCAAATGATTGCCCAAATTGCTCAATTTTTATATAACGTAATATTCACTGACGAATCCAACTTTTCGAAGCAAGGGATTACAAATGTCCATAACAATCATCTATGGGCCGAATGTAACCCACATGCAATTCAAGAAGGTCGGTACCAATATGAATTTTTACTCAACGTGTGGGTCGGACTTATTGGCGAATATATTATTGGATCGTATTTTCTACCGTTAAGGCTAACTGGTGAACCTATACAAATTTTCTCCAGGAACAGCTTTCCATTTTACTTGAAAATGTTCCACTAGCTATTCGATCACGAATGTGGTTTATGCACGATGGTGCGCCTGTCCATTTCAGCATAACTGCTCGCCAGTATTTGGACGACGTGTACCCAAATCGTTGGATAGGCAGAGCAGGACCTCAATCTTGGCCTCCCAGATCTCCAGACTCAAACCCCTTGGACTTTTGCATCTGGGGTCACCTGAAGTCCTCGGTTTATACGACCCCCATTGAATGTGTAAAAGATTCAAGGAATCGCATCATTGCAGTCTGCGAGACAATCCAAAACACACCAGGAATATTTCAACGTTTGCGCCAGTCTATGAGACGAACACTTGATTTCTGTCTAATGGTTGGAGGTGGTCATTTCGAGCAGTTTTCATAACTCCGTTCCGTTTGATCTTGTTGCCTTTTTCCTTGTTGTATATATATATATGATCGCTTCACCTAGGTCAGAAGCAAAAATCACAGATCTGTGATAATTATCACCTAATCGGAAACTATACAAAAAATACATCCCCAAGACCATGGAAAATATGTATGGTATTCAACTATATCACATACTTCTTGTTATCGACACAAAAATATATCCAAATGCAGTGTAAGTGAAACCATAATATTTTAGAAACCCTCTTTTAACTTCAATGAACCCTTGTCAGAGAAACCAATGAAAACAGATGAGACTGAACACAGATTCAATTCGATAATATCACATGTGATATCCATAATTCCACCTGAACTCATTTGAAAAATTAATATGGTACTTCACTGAAATCAAATCATGCGCTTGACCTAAATAATTTTAATAGCTGTTTACTGATGAAGGAAGGAATTAAAAGAAATATTTCACGTTCACGTGAGACGATATTTCTACATGATATATATGAAAGATCAAAAATATTCCTACATACCTCGATATCACACTATAATTCACTGCTTTGAAATCACTTCCGCAGAAGAAAGGAATATGCTCTCATTTGTTAGTTATTTAAACATGAACAAATTCTATTTCTTTACGCAATGGCTGACAAGCTCAGAACACACGATCTCCCGATCAAAGATGTAGAGGTAAGGGCTGAAAAAGGCTCGTCGCTTTCTTAAAAACCAAAATAGTTGACTCCTCCTATGTGCTTGTCAAATGATTCGCGCTCGTCTTCTCTCAACTCTAATGACTGTTCGCCATTAGATGGCGCTAAGATTTGCAATAGAGATTCCAAGATTGGAATTAATAAGACAACCTGAGCTGCTCTTGATCATTTTGTATCTCTGAGCATGTCAATAAGAAATGTAACAGATATATCGTTAAAAAAACCCTTTCTCCGCAGATTTTTTCAAAGCAGCGCTTTGGAATTTTTTATATCAAAATACTTTACTCAAAAAATGATGATAATCATAAATGCAAATCATAGCATTCACTGTATTCAAAATGATAAAAATTATAGTTGTAAATTATGGCATTTAATAAGCTAAAACTTCTTATTCCCCCTGTATAACTTACAGGCTAAATGGGTGAAAGGTACTAATAATTCAAAAAATTAGGTGAGTTTCAATAATTACAAGCTAAAGCTTCTATTCGTTGTACTCATGACAACCTGAACGAGATAAGGAAAAAAACAATTTGAACAAGTTCAAATAATAAATTTTGGTATGTACCAACTGAAAACTTCAACTATCTGCAATAGTGGCAGACTAAACGAGTGAAGGTAAAAACTGAAATGAATTCAATTGCGCAAATTATAGTATTTACCACCTGAAACTTCAACTCTCTGTATTCGTAACAGACTAATGAGTGAAGGAAAAATGGGTTGTGATGAATGACGACATCTAGGTTGAGAAACCATACGATCGGAGCCAAGATGCCCTCGTCGCTGCCAGATGTTATTGCTGCGCCGGTGAGGAACATCTATATCCACTCGTCTCCAGATTATTTGAGACAACTACCGATCCCACCGAATCAGGACAAGGAAGCCATCATTCATCACAGACCTGGTGAAAAAAAAAAAAATTAATACAAAATCCAACCAATTTGGTCTAACCAGCAGTCACCAACAACTGGAGTAACTGCAGTGTCACCAAACTAAAAATGAACATAGGGTCCCCAAACAAAGTGCCAAAAATGTGCGGGAGTGTTTCCATTTTTGCCACTGCGAGCAAGTCTTCAGTCTGACCGATCAAAAATGGCTCAGGTCCATATAGTAGCCATATATAGCCGCCACTTAAGGCCTAAAGTTACTACCAGCCAAATATGACTCCCCAATATGTTCCCTTCCAGTGATTCCGTAAAAAAATTGACAGCCAGGCTGAACTATACGCTCCTAACAAAAGCGGGTCCCTTAAAATTTTTAAGTGTTGAATCAAAATATTTGATTCCGCCCTAAGTCGTATGACTACCCAAAAGAAAACAAACTTTTTGTAAGTGATGGTAATAAAGTTATAAGTGCTCAAAAATGTACCTCTTCAAAGAGTCCATGGCAAAGAAATTGAGGTTATGTATGCCTAAATCCAAAATTTTTACTATTTCCAAAAAAACAAACCTAATTTTACTGTAGCATAAAAAATTTACCCTAATTTTGCTGGAACGTTCGCGGTACCCAATAACTCAGATGCACCTATACAACATAATACGAGCTTCCAAGCTCCCAAAAAGGTAATATGTACGCATACCAATGACAAGATAAATGCATTCGCATAAGGTAATTTGAGTACTTAAACTCACCAAATATTATACCATGCATCACCATGACAAAGATATATGCACACCAAAAAAAATTACTTTGAGTTCTATAACTCACAAAAATAAACAGGTAATCACTACCTTTCATAAGTGCATGTGTACCAGGTACTACATCATTTCAATCTCACCAAAGATACTATATATGCATAGTCATGACCAGAATAAATATAAGCATACAAGTTAATTTGAGTACTTAAGCTCATGAAAATAAAATATGCATACATCCAGTGGCCAAGAAATATGCATACATTCAAGAAAATTGAGCTCTCAACTCATGAGAAAATACTACACATGTATATTAATAATCAATATGATAGCATACACAATACAATGATTTGAGTACTTAAACTCTGAAAAAATAACATGCATGCATTCATTGATCAAAATATAAACATATGTCAAAAGTAAACTTAGTTTTCTAACTCATTAAAACAAGATAAACACATAGCCCAGAATGGGTATGTAAAGTGCAAATCTCCAGCAAAATTCCAGTTCAACCACAATATATAAGATATTATTCAAGGTATATGAATCCAAAAATACACCAAATACTAGAAAGATAAAGATAAATTAACCGCTCCAGTCATCACATCAACAGAGAAAACCACAGTTTTGGACCTCAACTAAATTTGCAAGAGATGTTTTGGCAAACCAAAAGCTTTAACCATCCTCTTATATTTTTTTCAAATTATTTGAAAATCCTCATTTGTTCTACCAACAGTATCAAGGTACTAAATGTTCCTGAATACACTCAGATAACTCTCCCAAAACTCTCATACCAAAATTACCATTTACAATCAGTCCCAAAAAATATGATATGCTGAAAATCATATCCGATACTTCAGTTGTACGATCTATACCACTAAGATCCATCACAAAAATATCCAGAATATCAGATGTGGTTGAGCTGAGGATGACAGGCAACTCAACAAAATCAAAATTGCACAATCTCGAGAGGCAAGAGATGTCTCGTGTTATGATTACCTTCAACAAGCACATAAACACCCTGAATAAATCCCGACAAATCCCAATAATGTCAACAAACAACCAATGTAAAGTTGAAATGACTCTCAAACAAATAGAATTTACCCATTTTTTAGGAATTTTCCAAGGATTCCTAACCGAACCTCAGTGAAAATATAGGATTCCACCACATCTGAAAAGTGCTATTAACACCAAGACAAAAACAAAAAAAAAACTTCGGAGGTACTCCAAGTAAATATTAAGGATTATATTACCAACCGACAATACATACATCGACCCTCCCACCAGCAAGACAATTGATCAAAATATTGAACATGGCACCTACAGACAAAAAAATATTCAATCGCAAAATTCAAAAACCGAATTACGTGTTTGAGACAAATAATTCTCCGAACTAGATGCTCAAACACAGACGAGGGTGGGAATAAATTCCAAAACCCTACCGCTTACACAGAAACTCATACTTACCTTCGACTGATTTGACATCACTTGACAAGATATCAAAAACTCCTAAAATCACCAAAGAGTAAAGGAAGAGATCCATCATATGCTAGAAACCTAGCACTGAGGCTTCATCTTCTTTCAACCCAAGAAAATAAGAAAGGCAAAAAGAAAAAAACATCCTATGCCGTTACGAAATTATTGTCTAGCAAACCTTCAAGAAATCAAATCAACAGCACATCTATTCCACTTTGAATGTGAAATTATGCCTCAACTCACTATTCCCCAACAAACAACTACTTTCCGAGCTAATACTGACGCCAAATATTGAACAACAGTTGATGAAATTGAACCAAACCACAACCTTCATACCAAAATGAGAATTTTTCCAAATTCTAAAGCTATATTAGTCATGAAACAACTACTTTCCGAGCTAATACTCACTCCGAATATTGAATTATACCTAGAAAAACATTGGCCATAAAATTTGCGTTCCTCTTTATTTCACAAAGTTTGAACAACAAAACTTTGTTCCAGCATTAAGATATCCAGAAATAAAATTCTCAAGAGAAAAAAAAATGTCAAAAGACAAAGTGGCCAATTGATCGGAATTTTACCATCAGGATGGTACATGCCCCTACAGATATAGTCTCAAGCCGTCCACTGCGCAGCTAGAAAAAAAACAATAATCAGTAATCCCCAAAATTAATTTCCCACTATACGGGAATTTATCATACAGAGATAATCTTGAGCCATAAAATGCCCCAATTTCAAAAAGAAATACATTTTCAAGTTACCTCAAAGTTAACGTTGAATTTCGAAAGTCAAATCATTAAATGAATCAAAATTCAGTTATGTTTTCAGTAAAATATCAAAACCTCAGTAATTTTTTTCAGGAAAATTTCAAAACCTCAGTAATTTTTTCCGGAAAATTTCAAAACCTCAGTAATTTTTGCAGGAAAATTTCTCAAACCTCAATGATTTCATGAGATAATCAATCCATGAAAATCTAATCCAGGAAAAACGAACTCCTAAAATACTTAAGCTAGGAAAAATGAAATCCTAAAACACTCTAAGCCAGAAAAATGAAATCTTAAAAAGGATAACGAAGCCATTTGGTCGGACTTTTACCGCCAGGATGGTTGCTTCCCTACAGACATAGACTTAAGCCGTCAACTGCACAGCTCAAAAAAAATCATAGCTCTTCTGAGTTCTGAGAGGTTTCTGATCCTGACTCATCTGAGTCATCATCTGAATCAAGAAAAGTTGGGTCAGATTTTAAATCTTTCACAGGCCAGTTACCTAGGTCAGAACCATTTTAATTTTTCAATGAATAAACTAAAGGAGATATCACTTTACCCACAATACCAGGAATGAATTTAGGCGCAAGTTTAGCAGTAAATGCATTTTCAGCTTTAGACAATATATATATATATATAATTTTTTTTAGCACTCTATCACCAACTTTATATTTGGTATCACGTTACCGGAGATTATATACTCTAGTATTTTCGTCGAAAGCTTTACAAATTCGCTCTCTGACTTTTGTGAAAATTTCTGGTAATTCTTGAAGATCATCAATTCTCGATTTTTTTTCAGTTATAGTGACTATATTTCTCGAATTTTCTGCTATTTGCCCATGATAATCACCTGAAATAGGTATTTTCCTACCAAAAGTTGGAAAATGCTGATGAATATCCCGTAACGTCACTCTTGGAAGTGCGTATTGCCTGTGTAATCTTAAAAATGGACTGATCCCAAGTTTTATGATTTTATTTAATGTATGACCTTACGGCCGTTACTATAACTTTGTTCTGCCTTTCTGTGGCATTGATTCGAGGATGATATCAGGCTGTATCCCAAATTTTCTGAACCTTATACTGTGATATGGAAAACTTAAATTCCTTACTAGTGAAAACTGACCCATTGTCACAAGCAAAAATTTGAGCTACTCCAAAAATAAGGAAAACTTGATTTTCTAAGAATTGAATGATGGCTTCAGACGTGGCTTTAACTGGTGGATGTATCAGCACAAATTTTGTAAACCAATCAACAACCACCGAGAGGTACTGATTTCTATTTTTGGACCTTGGATAGGGTCCTAATAGGTCGGCAGATATCAATTGAAAAGGAAAGTTTATATTCTTGTAAGAATCCAACAGTCCAGGTAGTGGCAAATTTGATGGTTCACAAGAAGCACAAATAGAACATTTCCTAACGTACTTACACGTACACATTTTCTAAGACCAGGCCAATAATACAGATCCTGAATACGCGCTGAAGTTTTAGCAATACCCAGGTGCCCTACCCTTTCATCATCATGGTACATTTTCAACAACTCTAACCTATTAGCCACTCAGATAAATTCCCAATTAATATGTCTTTACTGAAAATATGTTTATACAGTATGTTTTGTTCTACTCTAAAAGAAGCATAGCTACCTGGATTTTCCTCAACTTTTTCACACATGTCATTATACCATTTGTGTGGCTTTGGAGTAGATAAATTCAAAACAGATGCCTCAATCGGAGACCTAGATAACGCATCAGCCACTACATTTAGTGTGCCTTTCCTGTACTCAATATTGAATGAAAACTGTGACAACTTCACTGCCCATCTGGCTAATCTTCCAGAAGGGTTATACATATTATTTAGCCAAACTAAACTTGCACAATCAGTATTATCTTTGAAATGTGTGCCTTCAATGTAACAGCAAAATGTTTCAATGCCAAAAATGTCTGCAAGTAGCTCTTTTTCAGTGGCCGAGTATTTACGTTGACACTTATTCAAAGTTTTACTAGCATATGCTATAGCATATTCAATCCCATCAGTTTCTTGATACAAAACGGAACCTACGCCCGTATTAGATGCATCACAATATTTAATGAAGGGAAGAAAAAAATCCGAACTTGCTAACACAGGTGCCGTGGTTAAAGATCTTTTTATTTCTTCAAAAGCTTTGTCAGCTTCATCAGACCATTCTATAGGTTCCCCTGTTTTCGACTTTTCAAAAGATCAGTTATTGGACTACATAATGAAGAAAAATTATTGAGAAACCTTTGTGTGGTTGTCTTGGGTTTATCATATTTCAAAATTGCAGATACTTTAGAATCATGCATTCTGATTCTACAAAACTGAGACTTGTCATAATTGATAGTGAGACCAGCGCACTCCAAGGTATTCCTGAGCTCAAGCAAAATTTCCATATGAGTTTCAAAATCTGGAATCGCAATAATAATATTATCAATAAATTGAAAGATATGGACCTATTACTAAATCTATTAAACGGCACATAGTTTGACTTGAGCTGAAAAGACCAAAAGGCAGGCGCACATATTCAAATAGGCCTTTACCGTGTATCGCAAAAGCTGTCTCAGGACGAGAGGAAGGCGTTAAACAAATTTGATGGAAAGCCTCCTTCAAATTTACTGAGGAAAGAAACTTACTCAATATTGAGTCAATGAGAGTCATTGGATAAGCATCCGCAACCGTTACAGAGTTCAATTTTCTGAAATCCAACACAGCCGAACCTGTATCAATATTGTGTTCAAGTAAATGTGTTTTGCCTATCCTATCAGCTGGTGCAATTTCAGAAAAAGAATCAACAACTGACTCCAGCTTGCTCTGCTGTGCTGCAGTAAGGTCCCCACTGGACTTGATTGTGTTAACTGCACATGTGCCATCCTGGTGCAGCAACCCAAAGGTTTCATCAAAAAAAATTACTTCGATCTGAAATTTGTTACGAAAGTATACACCCAGTATCAATGTGTGCTTGAGAGATGGAATAATCAACACTTTCAGCTTGTCAGTTTGTCCTAGGAGAGGAATTGGCATATCCAGATATCCTAGGCACTCCTGTAGTACACCATCCGCTTTACTTGTAGAACGTCACAATTTTTTATGCTGAGATTCCACTTTTTCAATAGAAAAAGTCCATTCGAACCCAATATAGAAGAATAACTTCCAGAATCGACAGAATTTCATCATAAAAATTTTTAACTCTCAGATAGGGACGATTGTCATTTGACTTTCTTTCAAAAATAGGATTCAGAGAAGGTACGTTTAAACAACTTTTATCTTTTTTATTAATAAGTGAATCAGAAGGTGATTTCAAAGGCATTTTTGACGGTAATTCAGGAGGTAATTTAGTAATTACTCTTGAAGGTAATTGACTGGAATATAATTTATTAGAAAGAAAATTCTCTACTACTCCTAGCCAATTTTGCAATTCCTTAGAATTCACTGTGTTAACCTTTGATTGACCTTTGCGCTTGTGCCTGGATCTGTCAAACTTATGGTCGTAGCGTCCAGACTTGCTGTACCACTGTTTGCGATTTTTGGATTACATTTGTAACATACCACCTTTGTGATACCTTTCTTTCCACAACCATAGCAAAATAAGGTTTTCTGAGAACAACAATTTTTGCGAGAATGACTTTCTCCTGAACAATTCCAACAACGTATGGAATTTACTAGTGACACCTCTTTGTTCGCACTAAAATTTCTTTTAAAAGAGAAATTCTGAGATTCTTGAAAAACTATGCAACTCAAATCCGGTTCTAATAACCCTGATTTCCTTGTTGGAGGTGGCTTATATCTTTCAGACCATTCACGAGACTCTTCTTATTTTTACACAAATTATTCAACTCAGAACTTATATCATGTGAAGATAAGTGTGAAATGTAATAAGGAAATAAATTTCTGCGAATGATATTCACCATTTCTTTTTTATTAGGTTTTTCTTTCAACCTATTGAAGAAACCTTCCATGGAAGGAAAGTATATCGTGACTCTTTCAGACAAACCCTGAGTTCTGTTGTTAATTTCTCTTTTCAAATCTTCATCATAATGATATGGCAAGAAATCATCCCTGAGCTTTTGAACTAATTCGTCCCAATTTTTGAGCTTTTTACCTATTATTGTTATACCATGCTTGATTTTTGAACAAATCACCAGCTGAAAAAAAAAAACATCTTTCGATACCTTTTGTGCAAAACTGAAAGCATCAACTTTTTCCAGAGAAGATACTAATGATTCTGATTTGAGTTTAACTGGAAGAATGCTCATTTCATGGAAATATCTGGTCTCGAAGAACGAAAATGAAATTATATTTTTTCTTGTCAAAAATTGTCAATGTATTTATATCTTGAAACAACAACAACAAATCCACAGTCAACTATTCTCATGTAGTTAAATAAAATAGGAATATATACAGTGCAAATAATATATGAAACTCCAACACTTCTCCCACCCAGTTATTGCTCCTATTAACAATTACTTCCTCCTTCGCTATCCTTCTGAACAGGTAGGATGCAAAGCCTGGAAACTGGTCTTCGAAAAACGGTCTTTTTCGCGGTCATCACGTCGACTATACGAATCTTTCCATCTTTCACAGGATATAAATTTACTACCATGCCTTTGGGCCAACAATTCCTGGTTGAATTCGGATCAAGAATTAGTACATCCCCCAATTTGATGCATTTCTGTTCTTTGTGCCATTTGGTCCGTTATGTGAGTGAGAGTATATATTCACGGGACCATCGTTGCCAAAAGAAATCGGAAATTTTCTGGGCTGCCTTCCATTTTGTCAACAGATTAAGATTCTCTTCTATTTAAGCACATGGTATTGCGGCATATGACGGCCCTATCAGGAAATGATTCGGAGTTATTGCCTCAGGATCATTTGGATCAATCGACACGTGAGTCAGTGGTCTTGAGTTGATAATATTCTTTATCTCGGCGAAAGTTGTTCGAAGGACATATTCTTGAGGATATCTTTCTTCCAAAACCTCCTTGAGGTTTTACTTTATGGATTGGATCAATCATTCCAACGCACCACCCATGTGCGGAGCTGAAGGGGGATTAAAAGTCCATTTAGTTTTTTCAATGTACAGAATGCTTTGATTTCTTCTTGATTCAATCTCCCAAGATTTTCAGCCAACTCCTTCCCAGCACCTTTGAAATTAAGTCCATTGTCGGTGTACATTTCGTCTGGAAATCCTCTTTGGCAACCAAATTGTCTAAATACTCAGGTCGTGTGCTATTTCTAGGTAAACTGATCGGGTTACCATACAGGTGAATGAAACTCCATACCTCTTTTCGTGAGATCTTTCAACGGCCACTTCAATGGGCCCAGAATAATCTACACCAGTTTTGATGAACAGTCTGATAGTTGGCTCAAGTTTTCAAACTGGCAATTGACCCATAATTGGAACAACTGGAGAACTCCTTCTATTTTTGCAAACTTGACAATTCGCCCAACAACTTC
The DNA here is from genome assembly GCA_018342105.1 of Gonioctena quinquepunctata. Lineage (NCBI taxonomy): Eukaryota > Metazoa > Arthropoda > Insecta > Coleoptera > Chrysomelidae > Gonioctena > Gonioctena quinquepunctata. Next base: position 54,509 of record JAFIRS010002468.1, on the reverse strand, counting down.
TAACTGCTTGTCGAATTCTGATAATACAATACTTCTGTCGAAGATTGTTAACAACAATTTCTTGGCCGTGGTGGTTGACAAGTTCATGATGATATTTGATTATAAGTCTGGTTATTTTATGATTTGGGTTCAATATGATAGGTTTTTTCATATAATCACATAGAGGTGCATTGTTTATCCTTTCTCCATGTTTCAATAATCCATCTGTCTCGTCGTGAAAACAATCAAGAGCATACAATTTATTTGAAGATTTCAGTTCTCTTTCTGATTTCAGAGTGCAAATTTTTTCAGGATACGATTCCAATTGTACCTTCTTCAGTAAGAAAATTTCAGATTTTTTCAGTTTCGAAGGATCAAGTTCACCAATTCATCTGTTTTTCCTACAATTTTCAATGAATCTGAAAATTCATGCTGTCGACCGTAATAACTTCTGCCATTTGTTGAAGTATTTCAGATTTGGTATATCGACTTATGTTTCAATTTGAACACAAACGAAGTTTTTACGAATTTTGAATTCTTCTTCATTGACAATTGTAGAAGTTTCCTCTTGAGGCCATTGATCGGACGATTGCCACAAAAATTCGGGACCATCAATCCATCTACTAGAGTTCGAGAAGTCAGTCTGACCATAGCTTTTTGTTGCTTCATCAGCGACATTATCTCTGAATTTCACATATCTCCATTCAGGGACGTTGATAAGTTCTTGGATTTCACCAAGACGTTGTGCCACAATCATCTTGAATCGCCTCGCTTCAGAACAAATCCAACACAGGACGGTTTTTGAATCGGTCCAATAGAACGTATTGGAGATATTTAGTTCCATAGATTTTTTTAGGCTCGCGCCTAGTCGTGCTCCTATCAAAGCTTCCTGTAGTTCTAGGCGTGGTATTGATAAGGGTTTCAGGGGTGATACACGAGTTTCCGCATCTAAAAAGCTTACTTTAACATTTTCAATCTGTTGCTATCTCAAATACGCTTTATTGGCGTATGCGTTTCCGGATGAATCAGTGAAAATATTTAGCTGAAGGTTACTCGAATGTCTATCCATCGGACTGTATTGTCGGGGAAGTTTGAATTGAATAATATTTTTCAGATCATCAATCCATTTTGTCCATTTCATATATAGGGTTTCAGAAATTTCATCATCCCAGTCTATTCTACTTCGCCATATATCTTAAAGTAGTATTTTTCCCTAAATTATGAAATTTGCAAGAAATCCGAGTGGATCAAAAACTGACATCACTACTTTCAAAACGTCTCTTTTCGTCGGTTGTCTTTCATTTTCTAATATATCCTTATCTACTACTCTATGGAAGTTGGTTTTAAAAGTGAATGTGTCTTCTTTAGGATCCCACCATACATCGAGTATTCGTTCAGATGATAATTCATAATGATTGTCGATTCTTTTTTGACAATCTGCCAGAATATCTTCATCCAAATGCCTCAGTAAACGTGAATCATTATCAACCCAATTACAAATAATAAAACCTCCTTTATTATGTACATACATACATCACGTATCAATGATGTTGCTTCTTCTTCAGTATCCGCTCCACCCAAGTAATCATCCATGTAGTGAGAATCGATTATTGCTTTAGTACCATCTGGATAATGATGGCTGAAGAAACGGACATTTCTGTTTTTAGCTGCTTCCTGTGCCAGGCATGGACCACAAGTCGATCCAGAGAAAACTACATTGATTTCGTAGACATCTGGTTCCATTTTCCTTTCCACACCCCTGTATAGTATTCTTTGGGACATTCGATCTTCCTTTCTCACCTTCACCTGTAAAAACATTTCTTTGATATCAGCTATCAAGGCGAATTTTTTCGTCCGGAAATTGAGAGGAATTGTTTTGCAACGAGTTATATAAGTCAGGTCCTGTCAATAAACAATCATTTAGGCTTACCTGATGAGATTTTGCTGATGCATCAAAAACTACTCTCAATTTTGCAGGTTTATTCGGATTGGTAACTCCAAAGTGAGGGAGGTACCAAATCTTCGTGGAAGGAATATGGATATATTCTGGAGAAATTTTCGAAATATAACCTTTTCCTTCCATGTCCTGTATTTTCCCCACAAAATTTTCAGCAAACGATTTGTCTCTGTCCATTCTTCTTTCAGTGGCTAGCAGTCTCCTCAAGGCATTATTTTTACTTTCGGGAAGAAACACATCATCAACTTTCCAGAGAAGCCCTGTTTCATACCTATCTTCCATCCTTTTCATTGTAGTATTAAGAATTTGTTCAGCACGACGATCTTCCTTAGACATTGACTCATCCAATTCATTGCATGTTTCGATTTTCCAGTGTTCTTTCACAAGGTCATGTAAAATGTCGAGGTCGTCCTTCACCTTATGATCAGTGAAACAAACAAACCGCCCTTGTACACTTCCATTATTCACTTTGAAATTCCCATGGATGACCCAACCGAGAGCTGTTTTGCCGGCAGCAGGACCATGCCACGGCCCAGAAATAATTGTTTTTACTCACAAGCAGTTGCCAGTTGTCCTGTCCAATGAATAATTTAGGTTGCGCGCCAATCAAAGATGTGAAGCGGTTATCAATGTATGGATAATGTTCATTGATTTCCTGAATATTGATGGTTTGGCTGGGTAAAGATAGACCTTTGATAGTTCTGACATGGCGTAAAAAGAAATTCGAATTTGTAACCGATTTTGATGAAATTTTGACTCACAACTCTAGAATCGTTTTGTTCTTCAAATTGATTATTTTCCCGTTGTAAATGAAGAGATTGTCGTGATCCAGTTAATTTCAAGTCATTGGCCAAGTCTTCATCAATCAAACTTACGGTAGAGGCATCATCAAGAAGGGCAAATGTTTCAACTAATTGTTTACCTTTCGAAATTACTACCGGCAAAATCATAAGTAGAACTTTTTTTTCTGTTAATATGTGGCAATTAGTTCCAACATTATCATTCCTTGGAATAACTGTTTCTTGATCAATGACATGATGTAACATTTTATTGTGGGGTTTTTGACAATCATCAATCGAATATGTTTTCTTATTTCTATACTCCTTTATAGTGTGGAATGGAAAAAGACAAGAAAAACATATTCTGTTCTATGTCACAAATTTCCATCTGTCATCAATCGAGAGAGATTTGAATTTTGGACAAATACAAGTGGTGATTTTCATTTTTACAACATATGCAAGTTTCACTATAACTTTCAGTCGTAAGAGTAATATCTTTATTTTTCAATTAATTTTTCGAAAAATTTTCATCAGGAATTCGAGGTATCAAAAGATGACTGGCAGCATTTGCTTTTTTATCTAGCCATGAAGAGAACTAGACGAATTTATGCCTAATTTTTTTATCAGAAATGTATTCGACCCAGCTTAATTTTTGTAAAGTTGACAATTTATTTAATAGCTCTTGTAGAAGTATGGGATTTCGTAAATAATCTTCTTCTTCCAATGCTTCAATGGTAGCGACAAGATTTTTCACTTCATCTGAAAATCCAACCAACATTTCCAGCTTGTCTTCTTTGATAATGGAAAATTTTCTCACCATGTCTAATAAGAGTGATATAATATATCTAAACTTTCTAAAAGGCTGATAACTTTGTCAATGTTCTGTGGTAATATCAATAAGGATTGCGTTACCTTTCTTGCGTTACCTTTGAGGCATTTTTGAAGTCGACATTGATTCTCCTCGTTTGTATAACCGCAAATGGCTGTTGAATTGTTATACTGATGTATGAAATTTGACCATTCTGTGGGATCCCTACTGAAAATGTGCAAATTTTTCGGAACACCCTGTCTAGTAAAAAAGTTTCTAATGTCATGATCTGTCATTTGACGTTGTCGAGAACGAACGTTTCCATTTTGTATGGAATGTTTTTCGAACTTTTAGAATGAAAGTTACTAACACTACTTAATTTATGATCAAATACCTTGGGTATTGTAGATTTGTCTATACCTTCAACGTCGGTTTGCCTAGCCCATGGGAGTTCTCCGGTCATCCATTTTTGGACATCTGGACCGTCACTTACCACTGACTCTTTTACCGATGTGACCCAGTTTCATCCTGATCCGTGTCGAATGATTCCGTTTCCATCTGTGCTAATCTCATCGCGAGTTGAAGATCTAAAATTTCTTGTTGTCTCTTCAAAACTTCTTGTTCCAATTCTTTCTTCTTTATTTCTACGCCCATCTCGATTTCTCTTCGTTTTCTTGATGACAAATAACTTCTTTTCGAGTCTACCTTGCTTCCATATCTAGATTGACCATGTTCTGAGTTATTCTTCTTGTTGTTGACATTCAAAGATTCTCTGGCAGATGTCTTGTCTTCTAAATTATTGGCTACCATCGATCTTTTAGGAGAAACTTCCTCTTGGTTATGATCAGATCTTCTCGTGTCTCCTGCGGCTTGCATCGCTTTTTCGGAAAGTCTTTCACTCTTCCGTATTCTTGACATTACTGTTTGTACAAAAGTGCTGTTCTCTAAAGGCGGTGAAGGACCATATGATTTGACTTTACCTGGAAGAATGCTTATTTTATGGAAATATCTGGTCTCGAAGAACAAAAATAAAATTATATTTTTTCCTGTAAACAATTGTCAATATATTTATATCTCTAAACAACAACAACAAATTCACAGTCAACTATTCTCATGTAGTTAAATAAAATAGGAACATATACAGTGCGAATAATATATAAAACTCCAACAGATTCCTTACGAGAATCACCACTGAAACGAATAGTCCATTTATATGGAAGAACTGGTTTTGGAAAATTGAAAAGAGGTAGCTGTTGATTTGAGCTAGTAGGAGTAAATGTTTGGGCAGATGACGCTCCCGCTATTTTAGCAGCAAAATATCTCTCAAACTCTATCATTTCTACGGGTAAAAGCTTTTTCTGCCACTAATTCATTAATTCTACCAGAAATATGACAAAGTCCACAATGAAGTCGCTTGAATTCATCCAAATTGTGACTATAGGAGTCAATTTTTGCTTTCAAACCTTGCAACGTTTCTTTGATTTGAGCTACATCTTCATCATGTGTATAACAACTAACAAAACCCTCAGAAAAGCAACTTTCTTGACTCAAAAGTTCTCTTAATAATTTCCTACGTTTGTAAACGTCACCTGTTGGGTTTACGTTCCTTACTTTTAGTTTTTTTTTAATTTTTCAGTTAAAATTTAACTCAAGAAATATTTCAAGCAAAAATGATTACCAAAAGTCCTTTCAACCACCAATAATGTCAAAATATACCAAATATGAAAATATCAAGGTCAATAATATTCATATATATATATATATATATATATATATATATATATATATATATATATATATATATAGATATATATATATAAATACTTTAGCAAGCAAATATCAATCCAGAAAAATAAAGTTAGATAAAATATTTTAAGATAAAATTCAGTTCAGCGATGAATCTCCAAACCAAAGTTAAAAGTTTATTGCTGTATTCTTACAAAAGCAGAAAAGTAATTAAAAAAAAAATTAAGTAGTTACTTAAACGTTGGGCGTCATTTGTAACAAGTTAATTACGTAACAGAATGCCCAGGCTATTCAGTGAAGAGCGGTGTGGAGTTCTTGGGACCACCTTGCTAGTTTCAAATTCATTTATGTTTCAAGCAAAGGTTTTCAAGAAATTGTAAATTTTAATGGACGCCAGAATTTTTTGTTTAACCCTTTCAGACCTGATTTTTTTCGAGAGGGGAAAACTATTTTTCTACCTCATCTGGGGCAGTAAGTGAGCTCACTGAATGAAAAAAAACATAATTTTTCATTTTATTTTACAAAAAAAAAATTGTACCTAAGCATGTACAAGTGGTCTTAAACGATGTTACATTTTGAGCTTATTTTCTACGTATAAAAATCAATTCTACATTCATCAACTCATTCCGTTTGTCTATGGAAAGCAGAAAAACAGTTTCTTGTTCGTACAAGACACAGATGCACTCTGCATTTATCACAAAAAAAGTGATTTTGGCCTTTACAACCAGAATGTTTGCATCTAGTTGCCTCCTTATTCGAAATGATCATTTTTAATTTCTTCTAATGGTCGACGTTCACCTCGGGTGCGATTATGATGAGGAACAGATGGTGATGAGACAGATGGTCTACCACGCTTCAGATTATTATTTACTGGTTTGCCCATACGTATCATGCTCTCAGCAACTCTAGTTCTGAATTCAAGTAGGGTCAGCCTTTGTTTTTGGGGTAAATCAAATTTGTCACAATATTTCTTATATTCTATGCAGCTATTGACTAATGCAAAGTCAACCATATGCATTATTAGTCGTGGCGGCCATTTTTTCGAACGGATGAATATATGGATCCACTTCACCCATTCCATGATTGTAATCGTGGATAATTTCAGGCCTAGTTACTTCTATAAGTTTCGAATTATTCTTATCCCAACGTTTCACCACATCTTCCTCTCCCTTTCCTACGTAGTTGGAAGCTAGGCAGACTGATTTGTTGTCGTACCATTTGACCACAACTAGGTTTGAAAAATCGATTCGTTCTTATTGTACCAGCGGCGTATATCTGTTTATCTTTGAGTATTGTCAAGAGGTCATATGAAGAAAAATAGTTATCATAATATAATCTGTGGCCTTTTTCAGTTCCTATTCTTTCTAACAAATGAAGGACAACAGATTCACCTTGTCCATACTTTTTCAAATTGTTTTCATTTAGACCAGTAGTTTTTCCTTGATAGAATATAAAATCGTAGGCATACCCACTTTTTCCACAGAGTATAAACAACTTCAGACCCCAAGGGCAAGGCTTTCCTTCCACATACTGTTTTATAGCAGAATTTCCAGTAAATGGGACGATTTGTTCGTCCACACAAAGTTCTTCCTCAAGTTGAAGCTCTAAACACTATTTTCTTATGACATCTCTCAGAGGACGGACTTTATATAATTTATCTACATAATTTTCTGGCTTTTCCAAGTTATTGACCAGATGCAAACAGGACCTGAAAGAAGCGATCTCTTGACATGTTTTCTCAGAAAATACCGATACCAAAGAATTTCTCCCAGTACATCCAAATTATGGGGAATTCATTCAAACATCCAATCATTATGTGCAGTGCAAATAGCACCATAATTTCTGAAGCGGTTGTGGATCTGAATGACTTTCCCTGTTGCAAAGCATAGATGTTTGTGTAATCTGCCATTTTTTCAAATTCTTCTCGTGGAATATATCGTAAAAAATATTCTATAGAATATTGGAGCTCTGTGAAATTTTTATCTGGAGATAAAGGGGTCCATTCAATATTTTCCTTTCTAAATGATGTTTTTTTCCATTTTACTGTTCTCTTTTTGTTTCTTCCTCCTCTCTGCCTTTGTTGAGAAGCTTCTTCTATTGCATCCATATCATCTTCCTCCACTGAATTGATCGTATTCTGATTGTCTGTACCGGATTCTTCTTCTGATCCATCCAAGTTATCTCGTGAATCATTCTCTTCAACCCTCACATTTCTTTCCAATAACTACGCCTCATGTCTTGTCAAAATGTCAGGTCCCGGTCGTGATATGGGAACCACCTCATATTCTTGGAGATCTTCCTCACCGAACCTACACCTAGTTCTATATCAGAGAGATCTTCATTTTCTATAAGGTCCATCACTTCTTGGATATCTCGGGGATTTTCCAAGTTATAATATTTTTTTCTATCCATTTTTAGTTTTTGGCACAATTCCCTCCTAAAATAGAAAAATGGAATCTGAATCACTCATTCAACAACATTTCAGACCAGATGTACATCCTGCTGTACAAATATGAATACCACTTGAGACCATTTGTACATATCCAAGTACATGATATTTAGTGACGTTTCATGAGAAAAATATGACATACCAACAAAAACTTTGTATAGCAGCTGCAGCACTCACCTTTTCTAGACTTCCACACCAATTTTTAACCGACGAAACCAAAAAGGAGGAGGCTATTCGACCCGTATATTTCATGTTTTTCCATCATATTTTTTTATGTATGATCACGCATAACTTTTTACTGAGGCGTCCGATTCCGATAATTCTTTCTTCAGTGGATAGAGTGTACTTCGACTTTGGTCCCATTCGAATTTAAAAGATGGAATCCACCCCTAAGGGTAGAAATGAAGGATATTGATCACTCACCCTCTGAATTCTGGTCCGTTAACCGATTCTATCAGGCATAACTTTGTTCTGGGTTCTTCGATTTGGATGATTATTTCTTTGATAGATAGGGTATACCTTAAATTTGGATTTCGAAAGGAATTAGCCACCCTTACGGGTAGAAAAATAGGGGATAATTGATTTTTCACTAGTGAACATTAGCACACACATACGTAGTTGACAATGACAGATCGCTACTGACATTATTCTTGTTCCGTCAAAATCAGTATATTTTATGAGAGGAGGAATGATATACAAATTAATGAAAAAACTAACCAGAACAAGAAAATAATTTATATTACAACAAATAGTAAAAGTAGATAATCATATTATTTAACTGGTAATAGTTGAAGTAAGGTGGGTAAGTAAGTATTTTGGAAGTAATCAAAAAACAAGTAGGCAGTAATTGGTAGATTTTAGCCACAAAAAATTTAAAAATAAAAACTTTTTAACAAAAAATTAAACCGACGAAATACGGAACTGAAAAGTAAAAAATAAAAACGTTTTAACAAAAAATTAAACCGACGAAAAAATCAATTGAAAAGCAAAAAATAAAATAAACCTTCTTAGTCTAAATGATAATTGAGCTCCTAAACTAATGTGAGTAACTGATTTTGAGTCGGCGCCAAACAAACTAGCAATCGAATTAGGTGAAGCGTAAAATGATGGCAGCGAGATGCACGGCTGCGTTTTGATAACTCCTTTCATAGATAATGATATTCGATAATTGTTTATTTGGCGCCGACTCAAAATCAGTTACTTACATTAGTTTAGGTGCTCAATTATCATTAAGACTAAGAAGGTTCATTTTATTTTTTACTTTTCAGTTGATTTTTTCGTCGGTTTAATTTTTTGTTAAAAAGTTTTTTTACTCGAAGAATCTTGATGAAACGCACAAACGGTAGCAACGGAAACGGTAGCAACAACGCACGTACTTCATAGATTAGGGGTCGATTATGTGCTCTTCCAGTAGTTGGATGAAAATCGAATAGATGAGAATATACTGAATACGTTTAGATATTATGTACACATACGTGATCAAACAGTCCCCAATGTAATATAGAGTGGAATTAATATTCATAATTAAACTGAAAGGAGTGTACATCCACATGTACATGGGGTTTGAAAGGGTTGATAAGGATGAAAACTCAAACTTCCAAGCCAATAATAATTGCAAATCAGATAATGCTTCCTTCTGTGAATCAGTACAACAATAAAACAAATACGAAATTTTTACTAGACTATTAACAACGAATATATACAAAAGTTTCTGCTATGTAACAATTGAGTTTTGAGTTTTTTCTATGTGGTTATACAATTCCAACAACGTATTGTTCAATTTTGCTGAACCTGTCGGTTTCATCGACGACAATGTACCTCTGATTGAGCAGAATTGTGTAGCTCGTATCTAGACTTAGCGTAGTCGTGTGGCAAGTGGTATCAATGACTGCTGGGCGATCAATCAGGTTGAACAGATTATTATCAACTTCTTATGCAAGGAATGATTGTTCTCAGCAATACATGAAAACAATATTGTTGGTGTCTGAATTGTTTTTACAAAAGCATTCAATTTCTTGGAATTTGGAATTTCTCAATACACTCTTCAACGCACGGTTGTTACAGATGAGTATAATCTCATCAAGAGATTGTTGCTTAAAATTATTCGAACATACAAATCGGCCAGATTTGTCATCAATATTCAATACTGAAATTGAAGAATCAAGATTAAATTTTGACATAGACAAAAACTGATCTTTGATATAAAAAAAAGGAAGGTTGTTCTGATCTTCATCAGCCAAGACTATGTTTTACAAAGAAAATCGAAATCGAAATTCAGCACAATTAAGTTTGAAAAAATTTTATATTCAAAAATGACTTCAATTGCAATGATATTCAGAGGAAGTGTATAAGAAATATCTTTGACTAATCATCAAATACTTCTTCATAAAGTTTATATATAATATATATATATATATACGCTTCGCCTAGATCAGAAGCAAAAATGACAGCTCTGTGATAATTATCACCTAATCAGAAACTATACAAAAAATACATCCTCAAGACCATGAAAAAAATGTATAGTATCACATACTCCTTGTGATCGATACCAAAAATATATCCAATTGCAGTGTAAGTGGTACCATAATATTTGATAAACCCTCTTTCAACCCCAATGAACCCTTGTCAGAGAAACCAATGAAAACAGATGAGACTGAACACAGATATCTTGATTCAATTCGATAATATTACTTGTGATATTTATAATTCCACCTGAACTCATTTCAAAAATAAATATGGAACTGCACTGAAATCAAATCATCTGCTTGGATAACTTCAACTGCTGTTTACTGACGACGTATTGTCGATGAATCAGATGAAATTATATATATATATTTATAAATATAATATTAATATATATATTTTATTATATATGTATATATATATATATATATATAAATATATATATATATATATATATATATATATATATATATATGTATAAATATATGTATATATATATATATATATTTTGGGTATAGTGGGTTCTTGAATCTTGGTGATTGTATTTTTGAAGTTTTCTTGGGTTTCAGATTCGTTTGTATTAAAATGAGAAGAAAATTACATTTATTTAAACGTTTCGCCCTCGTTCGGGGGCATCTTCAGTAAAATTTATTAAAAACATTAAAAACATTTGATCTGAAAATAAGATATTGGTATGGATAACATCATATGTGGAAAATTAGGTTGTGTCTAGAATAACTTTAATTACCTTTTGGGTTACGTACCTTGGTTTTACCCTGCTTGTGTTTTGTAACCAACATTAGTTGGATTTTGGGGCGGTGTTAAATTTTGTTGTACCATTGTTTTAACAGAAAACTTTCGATATAAAACAGCAAACCACAAAATATCGAAAGTTTTCTGTTAAAACAATGGTACAACAAAATTTAACACCGCCCCAAAATCCAACTAATGTTGGTTACAAAACACAAGCAGGGTAAAACCAAGGTACGTAACCCAAAAGGTAATTAAAGTTATTCTAGACACAACCTAATTTTCCACATATGATGTTATCCATACCAATATCTTATTTTCAGATCAAATGTTTTTAATGTTTTTAATAAATTTTACTGAAGATGCCCCCGAACGAGGGCGAAACGTTTAAATAAATGTAATTTTCTTCTCATTTTAATACAAACGAATCTGAAACCCAAGAAAACTTCAAAAATATATATATATATATATATATAAAAGGTCAAAAATATTCCTACAAACCTCGATATCACACTACAACTCACTGCTTTGAAATCACTTTCGCAGAAGAAAGGAAGATGCTCTAATTCATTAGTTATTTGAACATGAACATATTGTATTTCTTTACGCAATGGCTGACAAGCTCAGAACACACGATCACCCGATCAAAGATGGAGAGGTAAGGGCTGCCACATTTTCCTTGGATCCATCGAATTTCCATTCACAAGTATTTGTTAACTCCTGAATTTCTCCCAGTCGTTGAGCCACAAATTCTCTGAAGTGACATGCTTCTGAACGAATCCAATATCAAATAATTTTTCAAAAAGTTTCCTATTCTTGCCCCCGTGAGGGCAGCTTGTAGTTCACGTCTTGGTATTGATGTCGATTTCAGAGGAGCAACTCTAGTTTTAGCATTCAAATAAAAAATGTTCACATTATTCCTATATTCCCATCGAAGATAGGCAACGCACAGGCATATGCTTTTTCAGACGCGTCGTAGAAAATGTGAAGTTGAATTATACTCTCCTATTCTTTGTGCAGTACTGTCTTGGAAATTCGAACTGAGATATTTTCTCAATATTTCCGATCCAAGTTCCCCATATTTCACTTCTCCAAAGATCCTGTGAAAGAATTTTGCCCTGTATCATGAAATGTGCCAAAAATCCAAGTGGGTCGAATATAGACATTACAACTTTCAGAATATCTCTTTTTGTTGGTTTTTTCGTGTTGTTCATAATGTTTCTGTCGATTTTGTTGAATTTAGTTTCAAAACAGAAAAAATATCTTTTACTGGATTCCACCAAACCCCTAAAACTCTTTCGGTTGATGTTTGAAAAAATCTAGTTATGGCCATAAGAATATAAATATAACAGGTTCTTTCAAATTAGTAGTTCCACCTCTAAAGTAACCTAGTTCACTGCGTTTCACCTATTTTCAAAAATAGGGCTCCAAATTTGAAGAAAACAACAAAAGAAAAACAAAAATTGAAAAGAATTCAGTATTTACCCAGGCCCTTCGAACTATTGGCAATGGCATCTCTCTGCTAATGCCAGTAAAGACTCTCAAGTCCCTCGCACAACTCTTCGCAACAAACTGTTAGGGAAGTATCCAATTGAATCCCTTCGTCATTTCGGACCATATTCAATCTCACACTGTTAGAAATTTCTATAATAATTTTACAAAAAAAAACGTTGGAAGTTCCAACGCATAACAATATTGTAATAATAAAATTCAGTTTCGTAAATTTACTACACGACTTATTCCAACTCCATTGAATAAAATTGTGTAGTGAATTACAAAACATTATGAATCAAATTTGTTTAATTAAATTACAAAACATTTGTTGGAATTTACTGAACATCTATCGGGAATTTGTTTAAAATTAAAATTGTAATTTTATTAAACACATTTGATTGGAAATGTTTTGTAATTTACTACACAATTAAATTCAACTTAGTTTTGAAAAATTACAACATATTTGTTGCATTTTCACTAAACATCTATCAGAAATTTGTTTAGTAATATTACAATACAGGTTGTAATTTTGTTAAAAAAAATTATTGAAATGTTTTGTGATTGTGTATAAAAATTAGTTCTCATTAAAAATTGATAAATAAAGCGAACAAATGGTCAGATGACTACAGATCGAGTACCATGAATAATTACTGATATCAAATAGAAAATTAATTATTATTGAATTACTTACCAACAATTCATGTTCTTTTAACTCTCAACAAATGGCCTTTGATTATGACCAACAACTTCTTCCAGTTACTTTAGCAATAGTCTCACAAGTATTATTAACTTCACCCTATTCAAATAGGTGATTTTTTATCAACACAAGTTTAAACAATGCAAATTATAGAATTTTTATTATTTGAAAGTTGCTAGCTTTTTGTGGTCTGAAGAATAACCAAACGCTTAACTAATTCAAGTTACACTAAACAGTAATTTTTAGTTACGAAATGGCAGCCATGAACTAGTCGGTGTCAACGCCGATTGTCCCGAAAAGCCGAGAGAACAGAAGACCCAGTTCCAACACGCTGAGTAGAGAATAAAAAAACAATGTAAATTTTAAAAACTTTTGACTGGAAACCGACCAACAGTTCGGTAAAATCACAAAACACATACATTTTTATTTTTTTGTGAAATACAACGACAAATCATGCAATTTTCAAGTCAGAGTTCTAAAAATACTAAAAATATTCGTAAATTTTCAATGATCTTAGAGAATTTTTTGAATTTTTAACATTACAAAAAATTGTAGTAAATCAAATCACAAACAGTATTTGTAAATTTTTAAAACTTTTGACTGGAAACCGACCAACAGTTCGGTAAAAACACAAAACGCATAAATTTTTATTTTTTTTGTGAAATACAACGATACATCATGTAATTTTCAAGTCAGACTTATAAAAATACTGAAAATATTTGTATATTTTCAATAACTTCAGAGTAATTTCAATTTCAATATATTTTTGTAATTTTACAAAAAATTGTAGTCAATCAAGTCACAAACAATGTTTGTTAATTTTAAAACTTTTGATTGGAAATTGACCAACAGTTCGGTAAAATTACAATACGTGTAGGGTTACTACATGAAGATTGTAAAATTACGACTCACCTTAGTAGGTTTCATTACATGTCACAATTATGATTTTACAAAAAAATGTAACTGTGTAGGAAATGAAAATTATGACGAAAATCAAAAACAAGATGAAATAGAGCTCTTTTCTGTGGAAGATTTGAATCTCGGTGATAATATATTGGCGTCAGTTCCATCAGTCGGCAAGAGGGCGTCATCTACTTACAAATATGTCAGCAAAATTCTGAAAATTTTTCCTGAGAATGAATATGAAATTCAAGGTTTGAGAAGTTTGGACTAGGATAAAATAGACAATGATGTGTCTGTTATCAACAAATCTCATATTCGCGTTAAACCACCAGACTCACAATTAATTCAAAATGGGCGAATATTGAAGATAACATTTCCAACATCGGTTGATGTATACAAGAAGAAGTGGCTTTATTTTGACACAAAATATAAAATATCTTCATTTGCTAGTGTAAAAGTACATGTAATGAAAGTTATAAACAACAAATATACATTTATGAATTAAAGTTGCTTAATTTTTGCTTTTGATTCAGATACTTTTCCGTGGCCATAAATAGGGAAATGTGGTGGCCATAATTGATAGTTTTGTGGCCATAAGTAGCAAAAGTCGCCTTATTTTTCCAGGGATATTTTTTCATAAAATCTGTGAAACTCAGGTGAAACAAGGTTTATCAATAAGTCTATTTCGAACCTCCGTTGGTAAGTTACAGATCTCCGGCGCTGCACACTTCTTTCTTGGAATTATTGTTTTGAAAGTACACCTTATCTCCCATGGTCCATACTTGTCTGTATCCATATTTCTTCTGGGCCAATTGGTAGAGCTCATATTTTCCTTTTGAGAGGTCTTCGTGTATAATGATCCCACTTTTCTTCAATGTTTTTTAAGAGAAGTATACCTCATTCCGCTTCGAAGTTGCTAAAAACTTGACCAGAATTGATTCAGGATATAGGTTTTCTATTCTGGATACATCACTTATATGCTCAGATTTACATGCTACTTCAAGGGCGTTTCTTATGAATTTCGAAATCACGTCTGAGATATTCTCCCTATCATTTTCAGGTAATCCGTTTATTCGTAAGGAATCTTTTCTTTCTAGTTGGTCGAGAGTATTGCGAAGGGAGTGTATATCTTCCTCACTATCCTGCACTTTCTTCTCGATGCCTCTCAAATTGGCAGTAATCATTGAAATATTTTGATTACATTTTTCAATATTTTAATTTTCAAAGATGCCATGAATTTTTCGCACATTCTCTACATGAGTTTTTCCAAATGTTCGCTCGTGCACTCACCCTCAATACGAGTTTCCGTTCTCGTGTGCAGATTGTCATTCTTCTAAGCTGATCCGAAATTGGTATGGCTCCGTAGGGTTTTCCCTGAGGTCTTCAACATGGCAATGTTTTTGGCTGGAACGCGTTTGATTTGTTTTGATGTACCTACCTCACTTTGTCCTTTTGAATCCACTTCGATGAATGATACTCTTATTAAGGATGGTAAGGATGGTTTTAACTTTTAAATCGTAGTTTACTATCGAGAAACTTCATTCAAAGCGGGAGCTGTCGAAGGCGTATTTACACCAGATGCGACGTTGCCATATTATGCTGCTACTTAGCGACATATTCAGTTCGTGTGCATACATTAGCTATAAATCGCTGGTAGCTGCTTCTAGCTACACAACTGTCACGCTACAATAGTCGCCCCCCTGCGTCCTGCCTAAAACTCGGCAGGCGGATTCAGTTAGCTATGGAAGCAGATATTTTCAAAATCGGTCAGTGTCAGATGTGACGAATTTCACGATATCCGAATGTGAATGTGAAATATGGCATACAATTAATCAGGAAAGGCGTTCTTAATTTAGTTGCTTATGGTGATGCAAATTTGGCTGGTGATCTGCAGTCAGGCCTACCGCATGTGTTGAGGTGAACCTATCAGTTTGAGTTCGAAAAATCAACCAGTTTCTGCACTTTTTGGCACAAAAAACTATTGCAAAGCGTGTCGCAACACCTGCTGAAATAAAAATACAGGCTTTATTTTCCGTTATGCAGGAGATTCCTTGGGTGAAATTTAACTTTGACGATGAAGAGGAATGTGGGATGAATATTGGAAATCTTATAATAGCATTGAGACTTTCCACGCCAAAAACCAAAGAACTGAACACTGAAATAAAAAAATCAAGTTCGGAATTCAGAAAGAAGCTTGTTGATATGCAACGGAGTTGCATGAAGAAGGGATCCGAAGCAACCAGCTATCAAAGGAAGATCCAGTTATACAAGAAAAAAAATAATAGTCTCCTGGCTGAATTGACAAACTTAGGAACTGCCAACAGTAACCTTTCAACTGAAAACGATGGACTTAAAGATGTTATACGCTCTCTCTACAACACCATAAATGAAAAAGATCTGAAACTCAACCAGAACATGTTGGAGAAGGAAGAAGCTAAACAAAAGATGGCGTTGCTTAGTAGAGAAATAGGCCAGGAGCTTGATCTCAAATTGAAAAAACAACGTGATCACTTGAACGCTGCATTGAAGACTAAAGATGTTCAGCTGCAAAAAATTCGAGAAGCTCTTGAAGCTGAAATACTCATCGATCCTAATGAGCTGAAAACAGATAATTTACCTCCACATATGCATGAAAACACTTCTTCCTATTTTTCTATGAAAACTGGTTATGGCTATGCTTCTAGGCATAGGAGGCCAAGATCTGCAGATGAGGAGATATTTTGAATGATATTTTTCTTTTATGAATTTTTGTTCTTGCAAGAAAATATTCAATATATTTTTTTGTATATTACATGTTGGAAGTATATCTTCCCAAAAACAATTCGAAACAGTGATTCACTATTCACTGAAACTAATAACTTCAGGAAGCAATGCGTGTGTTGTCAATATCAACGACAAAAAAAAGTTCTACATCGTATACTTCTCATGTCTCATCGAAAGAAATAGACATTACATTCAAATATATATATATATATATATATATATATATATATTTTATATATATATATTTTATATATATATATTTATATATATATATATATATATATATATATATATATATATATATATATATATTTGCCCGAGTGTAAATTAATAATAATCGACTTTATTCACCAATAAAAATATATATATATATATACAAGTTTATAAAGGGAGAAGTAAATCAATGTATTTGGTGAATAGGCAAAGTATCAGCTGAAGCTATTTTTCATCTTAACCGTGAAAAAAAAGAACAATGTATAGAGCTATATACTAACTACTTTATTCTACATACTATAGTGAACATAAAGAAAGATCAACTGAAAAAATAATAATAATAATTTTGACAATATGTTACAAAAATTAACTAACGGATTTTTCAAGATTATATTAGAAGAGTTTTCCAATATGGCGGTGCGAGCGGCAAAGATACGAGGTGGCAAAGTAAAAATTCGGAAAGAGCTCGTCGAAATCTATAAAAAATACCAATTTTCAAAACTCACGAAAAAAAATTCGGGTAAAACTACAAAATGACTGGGGTACTTCCTCAATTCGTGTTTTTTTCCAGCAGTATGTATGCATCATGAACTTTTTCTCAAATCACTAGACTGTCGTTTCGTGAATTTTCTCGAACTTATTGTAATTCGTGATTGTTCGATTGGGTTACGTCAACCAGTCGACCTTGTTGAATTCTTGAGATAAACAACAGGCAGTAGCGTAGTGGATTCGGGACAATATAGACAGTTCCCACTTGTATTTTGATCTCAACATCACTTCGAAAAGTACTAACTGATAGTAATCTCGATATTTCAGTAAGGGAATCGAGAAATGTAAAAATCCAATGACGTTCTGAGATAACAATGAAGCTGATTGAACTTTCAGTTCATTCAAAAACATCAATGGTAATTAACTGCGATTTTCTGATTGTGTCATCTAAGGGCAAAATATTTCGAATGAAAGTGGTGGAGCTCATAAAGCTGTATCAAACGACCTATAGGTTGCAATATTGGCATTCAAATAGAAGATTGATCATTTGTTTTTAGCCAATTTGGCCCATCTTTGAACCTTTGAACCTTCGGTTGGAATATGTGGTCTCTAGTTTATCTGTATTTTTTTTGTATATTACATGTTGAAAGTATATCCTCCCAAAAACAATTCAAGACAGTGATATCACTATTCTCCATTCACTGAAACTATAATCATTTCAGGAAGCAATGCGTGGGTTGTCAATATCAATGACAAAAAGAAGTATTACATCATATACCTGTCATGTCTCATAAAAAAAGAATTATATTAAATAAATATATATATTATATATATATTATATATATATATAATATATATATATATATATATATATATATATAGATATATATTTGCCCGAGTGTGAATTGATAATAATCGACTTTATTGACCAATAAATATATATATATATATATATATATATATATACAAGTTTATAAAGAGAGAAGTAAATGAATCTATTTGGTGAATAGGCGGAGTATCAGCTAAAGCTGTTTTTCATCTCAACCTTGAAAGAAAAGAATAATGTATAGAGCTATATACTAACTACTTTATTCTATATACTATAGTTAACATAAAGAAAGAGAAAATGTTAAAATAATTAAATTTGACAATATGATCACTACCTGAAATTTCAAGATTATATTAGAAATAAAAAGCCTGGTTCGACAGCAATAGTTCACTCCTCTGCACATCTAGGCATTTGTTTCAGTTCCTCTTTGAAATGGTGTAAAGGAAAGTTCCAGTATTCTGTGGGGATTGAATTGTGAAGTTTAGATGCGTTGTAGGAAAAGCTACGTGTAAATAATGCTGTGTAGTGCCTTGGGATGACTAGTAGATGATTTTTTCGGGTACTCACTTGATTTATGTTTGTGAATGTATTTAGTATTTCGCGCACCTGCCTGTAGAACCCTATGAGTTAGTGTTGAAAGATTAAGTTTACGCACGCTTTTTGATTTTAGCCACCAAGAATCACTGAATTTAGAACTAATATGATTTTATTTTCGAATACCATAAGAAAATCGAATTCAGGAATTCTGAATTTTTTGCAGATACAAAGCATCGGTCAGTAAGATCGCTGGGCCGTAAATGCTATCACAATAAGATGATTTGGATTTCGAACAATTCGACTTTTATTTTAGTTGATAGAATATCACGATTAGGATACAACGGCCCCAGTACATCATACGAGGTATGGCAGAGATAGCTTACGTGTCTAGAAAATCTGAGGTCTTCATCAACCCATAACCCAAGATTTTCTGTTTCTCGAACCAAGGGTAGCGGTGTTCCTGCTACGTTAATGTGGAAGCCAGGTGTTAGTAGCACCCGCTTTGATTTTGAAGCGAAAAGTATGGCAACACATTTATGGGTCAAGTTTCAGGTTATGTGCGGCAGAAATGTTATATAAGGCAGAAGGTCATCTTCCAAAGTGTTGACGGATACAGGAATAGAATCGGTAGGAAATTTCGAATAGATTTGCGTATCTTCGGCAAAGTGATTAACTATGCAATTATTAACGTATTCGTGGAAATCAGATATGTAAATATAAATAAGGATGGGCCCAAGAATTGAGCCCTGATCATCTGACTTGGAAGAGTCCATTATAATGGATTGGCTTCGTTCATTCAAATAGCTGCGCAGAAGATCCACTGCATTATTTGAGAATCTAAGGAACTTGAGTTTGTTACATAAGACATTATGGTCTATCGTGTCGAACGCCTTGATGTAGTCTAGTAGGACTTGACACACCATTTCATTCATATCAATTGCCTTGAAGATATCATCACTGATATTCAATAATGCCGTGGTTGTACTGTAGAATTTACGATACCCAGACTGCACAGGGGTTATAATATAAAATTTTTCCACAATGTTCAATATTTGTTCCTTCATAATTTTTTCAAATACTTTTGATAAAATTGAAAGGAAATTAATTGGTCGTCTGAGATGTGCCAGTTCCGTGGGATTATTACACTTAGAGATGGGAATAACATTGGTACTTTTCCATGCCATAGGAAATTTGTAAGTAGTAATGGCCAAATTGATGATGTTTGTTATGTGGTCGAGCAGTTTATCATCAGTATACCTCAACATTCGCGAAGATAATTGGTCTGATCCTGTAGCATTACTTGTGATTAAATTCAGATGTTTTTTGATAGTATCAACGTCTACCGTGTGGAAGTTGAAGAACTGTTTTTTTCTGTAGAGTATTTGTCCAACAAAGACAGCTCTTCAAGAGTTTTGGTAACATGGTTAATGAGAAAATGGGAGTTGATTATTGACACATCCTTGGGACTATCGGGAATATTCGCGTTCTCATCATTTCTTGATATTTTCAGTGATCTGAGAGTATTACAATTAGTCTTGGAATTTTTATCATCCAGCACGAAATTTAGATAATATTTTTCCACATTGTATCGCTGCCATAATATAATTACGAATGTTTTTCTAATAAACGAAGTCAGTTGAATGTTTGGTTCGCTTATATTTCCTCAAAGCTTGCTCTTTGATTTCAATCATATCTTTGATAGTAGGTGTTATCCAAGGTGCAGGAGGTCTAGTCGTTCTCGCCGTTCTAATAGGAGCATGTATATTAAAATTGAAATTTAAATAATTCAATGCGTCATCAACGTTTTCCGATTGGTATATGGCATCACAGTTGACATTTGTTAAGTCTGTTTGAAGTGGTTCATGTTAAATTTTGAAAAATCACGATAGGCTATATATTTGACGTGTGGAGGAATTTCAATTGATACAATTATGAAACTTATCATTTGATGGTCCGTTATTCCTTCTATGTCGTGAATATTTACTAATTCAATATCCTCAAGATTTGAACATACCTTCTAATAAATCTATGAGAGTTCGGCTGGTTGATGTAATACGGGTAGGAGCATTCACCAATTGATGAAGCTCATAAGAGAAGAGAAGAAGAAGAGAAGATACATTTATTGACTACGTTTACATGTTATAATACATTTGTAGCAGGTCACTCTGGTAGAAGTACAGGTGCATGACTTGGTCATACAACAAATTGACAACACATGAATGAAAAAAACGAACGTGACACTTGACAATTTTTTCGACAATTGAGTTTGTCATCAATGGATATTCCAAGTAACTTCACACTTTCACCCCCTGTTACCGCTGGGTTTGAAGATATAATGAGACTCTGATTTTTTGCCGAATTGAGCAAGAGCTTATTAGAGCGGAACCATTCATTGGCCATTTTCACGGTGAGTTCGGAAGAGTCAATCAATGCCTCTAAGTTATTGTTTCGCTCTACTAGAGTGGTGTCATCAGCAGAAAGGATTAATTTCTCGGTGAAATATGATAATATAAACCATTAATGTACCGTATGAATAGGGATGGACCCAAAAGAGAAGCTTGAGGAACACCATGAACGTTTTTCATCAGAACTGATTCCGTGCCTCCGACCGAAACGCACTAAGATGTCTCATGTAAATAAGACTTCAGGATGTAATAAAAGAGTTCAGAACGCTTGTTGAAGTTAAGTGAGTTTATCTCCGTTTATCTCCAGATCTCCTGCCAAAGTGAGATAATCGCAAGTAGGTAGCAAATTTCCTATGGTATCTTCCAGTTTGGAAGGACTGAATACTATTTGCTTTGGGAGGGCGATAAAGTACACCAATAACGTAACTCTTTTTTTATGAGTGACATATATCCAGAGTTGTTCTAAGGAATGTG
The DNA here is from genome assembly GCA_018342105.1 of Gonioctena quinquepunctata. NCBI lineage: Eukaryota > Metazoa > Arthropoda > Insecta > Coleoptera > Chrysomelidae > Gonioctena > Gonioctena quinquepunctata. The sequence goes on along the minus strand of JAFIRS010002468.1, from coordinate 32,774 downwards.
TTATTTGGGAAAAGGGTGGTTTATGAGGAATAGTGCGTTTTATGTAGTATCCAACACCCCCACCTCGGCCACTCCTATCTGCCTGGATGAGTTCGTAATTTTGTATTCGATCGCATCAGAGCTTGTATCATGACTGAGCCATATCTCATCGGTGCTAACAATATCTAGCATTTTATCCAATACGTGGTTTTTGAATTCTGCGAATCCCGCGGAAATTGATCTTATATTCATATACGCCAATTTGAACATGGTCAATACTTGAGTTTTTTCATACAAGACAAATCAAAATGAAATAAGAATATGAAACAGAAAGTTATATGATGCAATTTAAAGAACAATTTATAACTGCAGTTTCCTTAGTATCATAGCATGTTTGATGGACTTCCGAATTTTGTCGCTACGTGTAGGGCGAATCTTCCACAAATACCAGTCTGGAGTTTTTCAATTGATGAATTTTTGAAAAACTTTTGTGATTTTTTCAAATTTGACCACAGTTCCAGGATAATATATTTGTTTTTTATTTTATGGTTGATAAAACCTCAGATTATAGAACAAACAGATACAGCGAGTCATTTATTAATTGTCCAATGTTGTGATTCCAACACGTTCCACCAATGCGGCTAGCAAGTAAAACAGAGATAGAAAATGAAATCCCGATTTTCGCGTACGCACGATTCGAAAGACCAGCTATCGGTGTGATGCCATGGGTGTAACATTCCCAAGGGCAGAAATACGCAAGAATGAAAATGAATATAAAAGCAGCTGCTCAATCTCATTCTTATGAATGTATGAAATAAACATTGCGAGCATTGAATTCGATTTCTCATTATCTGCATTCATTTATAAGAAACAAATCAGGAAGCCGGTATATTACAATTATCATCAAGACACCTTTCTAATAAAAGTCTACGCCTCTGTTTGACGACATAACCTCAAAAATTTACCTACAGAAATACGCCCTTTTCAACACAAAAACACAATTTTCATAAAGTTCGGAGTATGCTTTTATAATCTGATTGATAGTTCCCTGAAATATTCACAAAATCACGATACAAAAATAAAAAGTTCACTTCACACAAAACAACTACAATTTTTATGAATGGATAAGCGAAAGATTCCACCGTTGCCGATTGTTCGACGTACGTGATCTTGAAGGAGATCAATTGAATACATTACCCATCACAAAATGAATTCTTATTTCCATATTTCCGTATACACATATGTGATTGATACTTAGGAGGCAAACACCGTCTGTGAAATTCACCATGTTGAGATTGTTAAGAAGGCAGAAAATGGGACACAAATTCGATCAGGAAATCAGCTCTTTCAACTTTTCGATTAACTGGCAACAATGTTCCATAAAACGAATGAAAACAAACATAGTGCTTAGACTGTGACTCGTTGTTGGCTGCAGTCCGAAATGTAAATAACGGGGTCTATCTCTATTAGGTCATTGGATAAAATAATTATTGATAGCCTGTTTAGTCAAGGTAACTACGAGCTTTTCATTGACTAATTTTATCACATAGTCAACCACAGAAGGGGAATTAGAATTATGGCCGAAAATGAGAAATGTATTTCGCCGAATGCGTCTATCAGTTGCCAAAAGATTCGATTTCAAAAATTCATTTTCAGCCTGTAAATTTTCTACGGATTCCAAAGTAGTGACTTTATTCTGGAATTCTTCTCTCAGTCTTTTTATCTGAGCCTTAGTTTCTTCCGCGTCTCAACTAACTTTCGTTAATATAGTCCGGTCAATTTATTCATAAAAATAGTGGTCGAATAACAAAAATTCCCGGAGAGCCAAATATTGGTGGAGAGCTGCAAATGAAGTTTTAAAAATCCTCATCGATCCTATGTGTGCTAAAAAAGTTATTCGGGGTCAAAGGTCAGAATTTGAGGTTTCTTTGATTTTTCTCGAAAACGGTGAGTTTTATTAAAAAAAAAACCTCAAACCAAAGTTGTAGATCTTGAAATTTTCTACAAAAATGGTCCCCATGATTTTTTTCCTAAGATTCCTGAGATATCGCGATTCTAAAAGTCACATTATACATGATATGCACGTATAAGCCACGTATATACATAATCAGTCTCTTAAGACAAGTATAAATACCTATTTGTGTCTCTTTTATATATATTATACTAGTCTGAAAACATTTATTCAAAAGATAGTCAGTCCATAACTGAATCCCCTCCACCCACGTGGCCTTGAAAAACATCTGGCTATTATATTGTCCGTAGGTCTCGTTCATATAACTGTTTCTTTTAGTGCTAGTTCAGTTCAAGTTTAATGCAACAAACACAACAATTGTAGTTGGTGAAGATGTTGATTTGTTAGTACTACTTACTGCAAGGACTCCAATGGATGAAATTTTCTATTTTGTATCGAGTATACTATCAAACATGGCTAGGCAATCAACTGAACCCAGAAGACTGGGGTTGGAAATTGATAGATAATACTCTGGAACCGATTCAAACTTTACTCCCACCTGCTCCAGAAAAACTCCTCAACACTATTTTTTGCAATTGCAAAAAAGGTTGTAGTGCCAAATGTGGCTGTAAAAAAGTCGGGTTGCTGTGTTCTCCAGCGTGTACCAATTGCCAAGGTCAGTCTTGCTCAAATGTCCAGTTGAGTTCAATAGAGGAAGATTCCTGTGATTTTAATGAAGAGACCAATGACTCAGCCACATTTCAACAATTTATGAACATCCAACAAGAGGAAGAGGAAGAAATCGAAGAAGACATGACTGTTGAAGTAGACTTTCAAGAGTATGAATCTGATTAAAATATCTAAAGAAATCAAAACAATAGTTAACCCAATAATCAATAGCAATATCAATAACAATAATAAGGTAATATCTAGAACTTGACGGGTATTGTTCCCTTAAATTATCCTAAAATTGTCATGACAGTTAGTGGAGTAGGCCAACAGGGGAAAACACGGTAAAAAAAACGCGCCGAGTACACTACCTCACAGGTGGCGTGGAAATGTGTGCATATCATGTATAATGTGACTCTTAGAATCGCGATATCTCAGGAATGGTAACTCTTAGGAAAAACATCATGAAGACCATTTTTTTAGAGAATTTTAAGATCGGGTTTGAGGTTTTTTTTTATAAAACTTACCGTTTTCGAGAAAAATCCGAAAAACCTAAAATTTTGACTTTGACCCCGAATAACTTTTGTAGCACACATAGGATCGATGGGGATTTTCAAAACTTTATTTGTAATGGTAAACCCCAGCTCTCCACCAATATTTGGCTTCCCGGGAATTTTTGTTATTTTAAATGTCTAAATTGACCGAACTAATAATGCTTGAATGTCTGTGTCAGATACATCTTTGTTTCCCATACTAAGTTAACCAGTCCGCCACTGGCAGATGTTGGATGAATTCAAATAATTTAGTATTTATCACCTCCGGTTTTTTATGCGCAAAAAGGAAACGGAACTTTTCAACTGATATGTGAACGTATTAAGATGTCAATATATTACCAGTATGTTTTCTGCTTGTAACGGCACTTGTTGCAGATCACTATCACAAAGTTCATTTCGTCGATGGAGTCTCATTATCTATTTCTCAATTCCCAAAGGATAATTCTTAGATATGTTTACTAATCCTTGTCGATCATATAAATGATATAGGATAGGTCCATAATAGTTGGTACATAAAGTAAAATAAAATACAATACATATACAAAGAGGGGACATATACAAAGTAAATGGGACACTAAACATAACAATCATCGCAGTGAGTGGGCCAACTCTTCTAGCGAATAAAATTTATTTTTTTGAGATATTTTTTATGATTGTTTTAAATTTTGGTTCGCATGAGATATCCTTCATATGTTGAAAAATAAAGTTTTACCATGCTCTGGGGTCTTTTTGTATTCTATTTCACTATGAACTGTTCAAGATACAGATTATTTTTGGTTCAGTAGGGTATTCATGAATGTCCAATATCTCTTGAATTTGTCTAAATTACAAAACGTATATGTTAATACCTTGTACAGATAAATGTTTGTGCATGTCATGATTTTATTGTGGGCGAAGATTTCTCTGCATGACGCATTGTAATCAAGGTCGAAAATCAAATGGATGAATCTTCTTTTTTGCATTATTGCTACTCTGAAAAAATCGGTTGCCCGACCCCATTCTATTATATTATAGTTTATTATCGAATAGACGAGGGCGTAATAGATATTCAACATATCTTCTTTATGAAAATGTTCTGTGAGTCTTCTAAAAAGTACAGTTTGCCCAGCCTTTTACAAATTGCGCCAACTTGGGTGTTGAATTTACAATCCACTTCGGTACCTAAGAATTTGGTCGATTTGATTGCCTGTAACTCGATGTCATTGTCATGAATTTGAGGGAATCTGTAGGCTTACTTTTCTAGTGAATTCAATACATACAGTTTTATTTGGATTATTGATAAGATTATTATTTTCGCAACATGTCACACTGGTCCCCATGACGAAAAAAATGGAACTGATAATTGTTTTTTGCTCAATCGCCTTTTTGGCTGTCAAAAATCATGAAAAAAATATGAAAAAATGTTTTGTCACAAAGGTGTAGTTTTTAGAAGGGGGTGGTTGAAAAAAATGGGTTTAGGTTTTTTCTTCTTGACGAGAATCATGGTAAAAATTTAAAAAAAAACACACAATGGGGTGGTTTTTAAAAGGGGTGGCTGAACGAAAAAAACAGATCCAAGCTTTTTTTCGCGGAATTGCTATTAGGGCTGACGAGAATCAGAGGAAAAATATTTAAAAAATCTTGTTACGAAGGGGTGGTTTTGAGAAGGGGTGGTTCGAAGAAAACATCAGATTCGCGCCTTTTTTCGCGGAATTGCTTCTCAGACTGATAAGAATCATGGGGAAAATATTGAAAGAATCTTGTCACAAAGGGGAGGTTTTTGAAAGATGTGGTTTGAAAAATAAATCATATTCGAGCCTTTTTTCGCGCGCGGAATTTCTTCTAAGGCTGATGAGAATCATAGGAATAATATTAAAAAATGGGTCACAAGGGGATGATATTCATAAGAGGTGGTTGAACAATAAAATAAGATTCAACCTTTTTTCTGCTGAATTGTTTCCAAAGCACACGAGAACCATTGGAAAATTTGTCGCAAAGGGGTTGATTTCAAAAGGGATAATTTTGGTATTAGACCAAATGTTTTAAATGATGACTTTTCGAATATTTAACTTTGAAATTAGTACCCAAAATTCTATTAAAATATTGTTTATAATATAGACATTCACATTCTAGCAAAAAAGTCATTTTTCACATAATAATGAAGTGTCAATTCATTGTGGGTCAAAATATATTTGATGCGTTTCAGATACACTCTTGCAGAGGCTCACAATTAATTAAATATTTCAAAGAAGTGCAAGTATGAGCAATCAAATTTTTGATATTTTTATAGTGATTTCAGGCTATTTATTATTGGATATTTTTTCAGAGTGGGGAGTCGTGGGGCATTTTTTGTAAGTCTCACGAAAGTTGAAGATGTACGCACGTTCATTCTAATGGCACCACAGAAAATAACTATTAGTAACGGAGTAAATAATCGACCAATTTACCTTATCCTTTACCTTATGAAATGAAAACTACATACCTTGTTTGACTTTTCACCTGAGTTTCACACGGATCATTCACAAGATGTTCTTTCTGGAGCTAATCGAACTCGGAAGAAAAAATACACGGATGATGCCGAGAAACGTACACGATATAAAAGCCGTCTTTGATGGGCTAGAGAGAGCAAATGTTCGGCAATAGTTAGCCGCAATTCTGAGAAAAGGTTATCTGGTCTTTTGTTTACAACTCACAAAAATGGAAACGTATACGAAAACTTTACAAAATTTGAATTAGTTCCGTTTTTTCGTTATTTTGAATCACTGTGCATGTGGTAAAAAAATTATCACGGTCCCGACTTTAGTTTTGAGCTCCGGTAAATTCACTGCAGACACAATGCTTGTCGTATCGTCAGCGTAGATGAAGACTCTACCATCATGGATTGATTGTGGTAGGTCATCAATATATAATTGAAATAGCAGGGGACCCGAAATTCCCCTTGCGGTGCGCCCAACAAGAGATCAAATGTATCTGAGAATTCGTAATCAATTTTTACCTTGAGTGTTCTCCCAGTGACATATGAAATCAACCAGTAGGTTAACTACACTGTGGTGTGGTGATGGGGTTACTTGTGCAATTTTTCCATTGTGTGACACCACAGCGTCCAGTCAGCCATCAAAGTAATTCATATTAGCGAAATCAAGGTGAATTTTGATTTGGTGCAGTGCGATCGAATATTTTCATGTCTGTACTCCAGCCAGAAAAATCTACCCCCACTATGAAACAGGTTGGTTATATTTCCAGGAGTATCAATAACGGGTGAATGAACTTATGTACGAGGATTACATTCTAGAGGAAGATACAGACTGAGGGAGAATTTTTCAAAATTCGAATCCAAGGGGATTGAAACTACCCTCTGAATATCTGAATAATTTTGAACTATAAAACTGTTACCCCAAAAGAAAAATGGCAAAGCACGCCATTTTTATTTTTGCTCAAAAATAAATTCTGAATTTTGTTCCTCAGCGGGTAAAATCTACCCCTAACATAAAACAGGTTATGTCTCAAAAAGTATAGTTGGTTAGTTGAGGGCTGTCAAACAGAGAATGGGCTTTCCTTCTTTGAAACATATTTGTGCACTCCCAAGTTCAACTGTGAGGTCTTTTATTGCCCATGTATTCCTTCTCCTATTTCTTCGTCTGTTTTCGAACCATATGTGTACCAGACTATGTTTTCGGATAGAAGTTTTTCTACAGCCGAGTCCCATTCATTCCACTTCACTTGTGGAGTTCTGCATGGTATGTATGCCTTGACCTGATCGTTTGAGTTTCGCCCAATTTAACCATGAAGATAACGTTCAGTCTCCCAGGTTCGAGGTAGCCAACAAGGTGCTGAACTTTCTTGACAACTCTGCATGGTACTGGTGCTAGATATTCTATACTTTGCTGGAGTTGAACGGGGAATATGCCTTCTGGTCGAGGTGATTTATATGAGCTGCAACAATGTATTGCTCAAACCACTTTTGGGCACGTTACTATCCGCTTGGCTGTCACCAGTCTGCCCTTTTTGCCCTTTGTGGAGGGGTTTGCGGGTGTCTCGTTGCTGAGATTATCAGATCCTGGAAAGTATGGGTGGAGCATGATCTTCGTAGTTTTTATCTAGTTTCAGATTAGCCTCCAGAGGGTTTGTTGGGTGTCCCCGCTTGATTTGTAGGGTCTTTGGCAAGTATGTTATGGACTTTCTGAGATTTGCTCCTCATAGAAGTTCCTCCTTGCTTTCTTTCACTCTTCCATGATTCTTTCATTGTATTCTGTTTTACAATATTTCTTCCACCCCAGATTTTTTTGTTCTGTAATAGATTGCACTTTTTTTCCTGATTTTGGTGAGTTCTGTCACCTCACCTTCATTTATCTGTTTTTCAAAGGTCAGTAATTCTGATATGAGGTTATTATAGATGTAAGATTTACGAGGTTTTCTCTAAATCATGGGTATTGTGTGTATGATTGTGACATTTTTCAGGTTAGTGGGGTTTTCTCTAGTTTCTTTCCTGTATTCCGGCCAGTTAGTTTTCCAGTTTGGATCTCGACACATTTTTTCCAGTTTACTCCAGATAGATGTGTCGGTGATCTGAGTTTGAGGGCTCTTCCGAAATTGACCACTTATCAACTTGCTGACTTACTTGGGAGGAGCTCAGGATACTGTCAATGATTTTCTTTTTCTTTGGGTAATTAAGGTCGGATCATCGCTCTTATTCAGTAATTCCAGACGAGAATGGATTCAAGCACTGACTCAGCTTGTGTCGGTGCTTCCTCACTCCGATGATCAGCTGGAGTTTGTTGACCTTGCCGTATTGCACTTGTTCTGACGGTGGAGAGCTTTGAGAGTCATGAAGCATGTAGACAATGGCAAGGACGATATCCTTCCTCATTTCATCCTCAGTGTAGGTCGTCTTTATTGTTGTGATGTCCCTGTTACAGAATTCTGTTGAATGCATTTTTATCAATTCGAGTATACATAATCCTGCCTCTCCACAGGTTTTGTTATGAAAGAGCTCACCTTTGGACTGTCTGAGAAGTCTGAAATGTACCCTTTTACTAGCCAGGGTTCTTGGATCAGGGCTATATCGATGTCTCTCGGAGGAGACAGGTACTGCAGGTTGGCTTGAGGGCCAGCAGCATCAGTGATGCTCTTGGTGCGGTTAACTACCTTGAAGTTGACCTGAGTCAGCCCAAGGAGAGGCTTTAATTTCTCTGGTTTACAGGTTCTTCAGAAAAGTTGCTCCGATATGAAGCACCAGAGTTAGGCCGGTGGCCTTCTCCTATTTTTTACGACCTATTCTCTAGTATCTTGCCCAGGTTCTGGGTTTTGATCAGATTTTTCCAAAGCTATATGTATGGTTCCGGTATCCATACAACTGTCCTGGTGGTGAAAAGGAGAACCTTTGCCAGACCACCATTCAGTATTGCTACCTCCCAAGGAGTAATATTTGGAAAGCAGTTAAGCAGCCAGGATTCGCTCGATCAGTACACTTTTATAGGTGTATCTGTTCTTGAAGTTCGGAGCTTCACCCGGCTGGCACTCAAAAATACCCTCAGTGATCGCACCTTGCAAGAGAAATATCTGGTCTTCCGATAACTGGTTTTCTGGATTGTTCTCCAGACCAGCAGCCATCTTAAGACCCCTAGTGGCCTCTACATAATTGCCTCCTTCAGTTTGATCGACTGATGAAGAGGCAGACACTGAGAGGATCACTTCGTGAGGTGCTCTCAGTCGAGAAGGGGTTGCTTCTCTGGGCTCGCCCCCTTTGATTGGAGTTTCCAGTTGGATTAAAGTTTCCAGTTGCTTTCAGTTGAATTGGAAGTTTTCTGTAGTCCAGATATCGTTTCAAGCTGCGGATTACGATGATATTGTCTCCAGGAGGATTTCTGCGGTTTGATTCAATCTTGACGCTGATGAGTTCTGTTTTCGCGTGAGATTCTGCTGGAATATCCTCGGAAATCATTGATATCAGTGTACTAGGTCTTTATCTTCTGGTAGTTCCCCAGAGTTCATTTGTTTTTCATCGGGTTCAGACATGTTGTTACCACGAGTGTGGAACAAAGTATGTCTACGACTTCTCACTCTGGAAGGTTGCAAAGTATCCCAGCTGACTTTGTTTAGATATTGCCCGAGAGATCCGTGATTTATTGGTCATTACTGGGAGGTTTCATTAGGTTTTCTTGGACAATCCCAAAATCCAACTTTATCGAGACCTCTTCTTGAGTAATCTACATGGAGAAATAGTCACCTAAATTGCATTTTCTCGTCCACTTCTTGCCAAATTCCCTCTGTTGTCAGTTATCCTGATTTTTCTGACCATGCACTCCAAATTATCAAACTTCCAATTGAATCTTGCACTATTAATGAGCCCCATTCCACTCTCAAGCATACGTTTAGTGATCAAAACATTTATTTCAAAACTTTACTGTCACATGAATCTTGGGATCTTGTATATTTCAACAACATCGACTTCGACACAAAATTTTTTCAAATTCTACACCTTATTCCTTGAACTATTTGACAAAGCGTTTTCGCCTGTTTCACGTATAATAAAAAACACGCTTCAGAATGGTTAACCCTAGATTACCAATGGAATCATCAATGAAGGTATACTACTTCGTGATATTTTTAATCTGAGCAGAATACAATTTGATGAAGTCATCAATAAGGTATATAAATTTCTCTCGAAAAATCATAGAATGAAAATGGAGCATTCCAAAAGTATTTCAGCAACAAATTTTTTGCAGCTGAGAACAAATCTAAAGTTGTCTGGAATATAATAAAACAGAATTCGACATCCTTTAATGTAGAGAATTGTTTACCGACTTATTTTGAAACTGAAAATGGAATTCGGGTTCATGGTGGTCCTGTAATTCCTCAACTATTCAACGATTTTTTTGTTGACTCTGTCAAATTACTAAACAATGATAATGGTGAATTTCATCATGAAAACATAAAAACAAACTCTTTTTTCCTTCGTCCAGTTGACGAAACTGAACTTCTAACTAAATCTACATCTTCTGAAAACTCTAGCGGCATTGATGAATTGTCTGGTGAAATTTTGTTGACTGTTACTGAACTTATCATCGAACCACTTACATACTTAGTGAATTTATCACTACTTGAGGGTTCATTTCCCTCATGTCTCAAACACGCCATTGTTGTTCATGTTCACAAAAAAATGATAAGCACTCAATCTCCAACTACAGGGGTATTGCATTGCTGTCTTTATTCTCTGAATTATTCGAAAAATCCTTTCAGACTTGTATCCTTCTTAAAAAGTATAACTTACTCTCTGAGAGCCAATCTCTGAGAGCCAATGTGGGTTCCAAGCTGGTTTATCAACTGAAGATGCAACTCTTTCTCTGGTCAACAATGTTTTATCTAAATTTGATGAGGGCGAAAAAAGATTAGTATTCTTTCTGATTTATCTCGTGCATTTGACACCATCAGTCGTCAACTTCTCCTTGATGAACTTTACGACCTTGGTGTTCGTGGTCAAAGTCTTGAATGGATTGAAACTCATTCAACTGGCAGAACTCAATCTGTTAAGGTAAGGCTCAAGTCGGGCACATATGTTTTTGAGTGTACTGGGTCCTACTCTCTTTCTTTTAATTCTAAATGACATCTCTAATATCAATCAACCAAATTGTATTGCTGATGACACGTCATCCATATTATGTGAAGGGCTGTCTAATCAGGCTGGTATTGCAGTTGCAAATATGCAAAATTAATTACTGTTCCAGGAATGGCCTTGTACTAAATAGCAACAAAACGAATACCATTGTTTTCTCTCTTAGAGAAATGAACTGCAGTATATTGGTGAGAACCAATATTAAATCTATCGTACAGAAAAAATCAGTTAACTTCCTAGGGGATAATTGTGAGTCAATGTTCAGACTCACAATTATCCTGGAATGACCATATTGACTCTATTTCCAGAAAATTATCCAAACATTTTTTCGTTATTTGGGATCTTAGAAATGTTGTCCCCATCAATATCTTACTAAGCTATTACTATGCCTATATTCACTCGAATCTAAATTATTGCTCAGTCTGCTACGGTAACTGCAGTAGATTGAATGATTTGTTGATTTTCCAAAAAGAAATATTGAGGACCATGTGTTTAAAAACATAATGGTGATTCTTGTAAGTAGTTATGTATTGAATTGCGGATTCTAACTGTGATATCCATGTCTATTTTGAATTGTGTTACTTACATTAAGAAACACTTCCACGAGTTTCAGCAAGAAGATACCACCCGTTTTGCTGCTGGTTATTCTCTGAGACAAAATTATGATTCAATAGTTCCTATTCACAAATTAACTTCTGTAGTCTATAAAATTGTATAATAAACTTCCAATATTCATTGAGAAAATTTGTAATCTAACTGATTTCAAAAATAGTGTTAAAAATCTTCTCTACAAAAAAGCCTTTTACTCAATAGATCAATATTTTCAAAACAGATCCTTTTGCTTGACAACATGAATGTTTGCTTGTGTACTATTTTATTGTTTATACTATTTTACTGATTCTCTTCTACCACTCCTATTGAATTCTTACATGTACATCTAATTTCTATGACTTAATTTTAACTGCCATTTTATTTATCTTTTTTGTATTTGACGATTTCCATGCTTGTGAAGTATCAGGAAATAAAAATATTGTATTGTATACCATGAGAATATTTTCCGAATCACATTTAAAACTGGAGAAAATTACCAGAATTCATGTTATATTATAATTTTCAACAGGGAAAGTTACAACAATTCTTTTCGATCCGAAATCGAAGGAATCGTGTCCTAATAATTACCTTTTTTGAATTCTTCGTTTTACAGATTAATTCATTCACACTGCTTTTGAACTCTCCCAAAAACCTTTATTTAAAATTCCATCTGCACTAATATGGATTATTTTCAATTAACTTAAGCTGAGAAGAGATAGCGTGGCGCCATATTTATCAAAATTGTATTTCGCACATGTCTTGGATCGAATCAAAGAAGCTTATAAAATAATGACCTCCAAAAGCCGTGGACATGATATCACAATTATCTGATTTGAGGTCAATCGTTTAGTCGACGTGAACCCATTAAATTCAATAGTATTATAAAATTTTAATATTCAGATCTGTCAACAATACGAAATCTTTCCAAAATAAGAATTAACTCAATAAATGCAGATTATTCTGAGCTATGTGAACTTATGTCAATAATTTTTCAATTTAAATCATTTTTATTGTATGAAACCAATAAAATATTTCAATTTAAAAACGGCAAAGCAAGTCATTTTTAGTTCAATTTTTGCTCAAGGAGTTTCAGTATTGATAATAATATAGTGATAAATTTGGGCCCAAAAAGGCCCCTAGTGGGAAAGTTGTGGTGTAGTTCTGATTTCTCCCATTCTATATGATTTTTGGGGAGGTGAGAATCCGAATCTCAGGTGCCAACAAAATTTCGTGACGGAACATTGAAAAATTATTTTTAAAATCACATTGTATTCATATTATGAGCAAATATAATGAATTTGATGATGCAAAAATTGATTCACAGCAAGCTATGGGAGATGCTGATATCCTAATTATCACAACAGCCCTTATGTTGTCCCCTTCAAATGAATATGTAATAGTGGTTGGGAAAGATATCGACCTTCTGGTGATTTTGATAGGTTTGTGTAGCCCTGATATAGCCCTTTTTTGAAACCAGGAAAAGGAAGGGTATCTCAAACCCTCTACAATCCTCATCTTGTCGCTGACAAAGCCCTATCAGACCATATACAGGGTGAGTCAACAGGATTCCCGTGGTTCATTGCTCCTTAATGTATCACTATTTCGATTTCTTATATTTTTTTTTGTCAAAGGGACCATCTGAAACCACCTTCTAAAATTATTTTCATTCATACAGGGTGCATCATTGATGCGTGGCTAACCAAAGTTGTTCTTTTGCAAATGAAACACCCGGTATATTTTCATATATTCCGATCAGCTGTTCCATTGGCTGCTCAACGATTTTTCAATTTTGAATTCCGTTTCGGCGTTGCCGAGTTATTCAAAAGAAATCTATTTTGTAGACTTCTTTTCGAAAAATTACCTATTTCACATTTTGAAATATTTAGTAAAGATAATTGGGGAATCGTTGGTCAATATGATGATGTTCATTGAGAATACCAAGAATTTGCAATAAATTGTACAGGATGTTCGACACAACAACACACACTTAGCCATTTTCAAACATCGGTATTTTGATTCTTTCAAATGGAACACCCTGTATATTTTCATTTGAATCAACTCCTTTTTAATGACTCTGCACTTTTTATCCCGAGCGTCATGTACCTTAAATAACCTGTTTCCGAGATATTCTGGTTTAAAGGAATTGTTCAATATCAAATCAACAATTCTATAGATTTCTTTATCTACATGTTTGTTCTTAGAAAATACTGATACTGAATGAAGTTTCAATTATTTTTTTCCATCCTCAAAAGCATTCTTGGCAACTCATGAATAACTATCATAGCAAAAGAAATTTTTAAATGTAACTAGTTTTTCTAGTTTAGTTATCCATGACTACCGCTGAAAAAATGACTATCGGAATTTGTAAATAGAGGTAACTGTCAAACTACAATCCAGTTGTGTTAAAAATTATTGTGGCATTATGAATAATCGTTTAGAGAACATGGTTAGAATGGTGTATGCTTTGGGGGAAAGTGATGGCAATTGCTTCCTGGCATCTAGATTATACGAACAAAAGTTTCCTGAGAGAAGACATCCAGACCAGCGAGCATTTCGAGACCTCAAAACAAGATTTGAGGAAACCGGAAAAGTATTTTACAAAAAGTTTGAACGTGCTTGTCCTGTAACGAATGATGAAAATGCTCTTGATATTGCATTGCATATTACCGAGAATCCCCATGTGAGTACACGTATTTTGAGTAGGGAGTTGGGAATATCTCAAAGTAGTGTTTCTCGGATGGTGAGAAAATGCTTACCATCCATATCATATGCAGTTAATGTAAGAGCTGACTGAAAGAGATTTTCCAAAGCGAATGCGGTTTTGCCAATGGGGTGTAGATAAAATCAAACAAGAACCTGATTTTTTTGAGTATGTTCTATTTTCGGACGAAGCCACGTTCCACAACAATGGCCATGTGCACTATTATGCACTATTATGCAACTGAAAATCCTCATTTTGTTAGATATGTCAATCACCAACGTTGGTCACTGAATGTTTGGGGAGGTATCATTGGACGGCGTGTATTTGGGCCCTTTTTTTTCAACGGACTTCTCAATGGAAGAAAATATCTAAGATTTCTGCGAAGTCAGTTATCAAATTTATTAGATGATATTCCATTGGCAATAAGGCAGAGAATGTGGCTACAACAAGATGGCGCGCCTGCACATTACCACACTGATGTGCGGGAATACATTGATAAAGAATTCCGTGAAAAATGGATAGGTAGAGGAGGGCCAGTTCAGTGGCCTCCAAGGTCACCAGACCTTACAAAAATGTTTTTTTTTTCTATGGGTTGTCTATCAAACTCCGCCTACAACTCCTGAAAATATGAAAGCAAGAATTCGTACTGCTTTCAGGGAAATTTCAGAGGACATGCTGCCACATGTGGATACTAATTTTCGAAACAGATTGAGAGTGTGTATTGGTGAAAATGGCAGGCACGTTGAACATTTGCTGCATCAATTATTGTTATTTTCTGTTGATTCGAATAAATATGATTTTTATGCAAAGTTTAATTCCAAATATGATACCAAAGGCGAACATTGTCAATATTTTCTGTGGAAAAATATCCATCTTTTGGATGTAGAATATCTCGGAAATGAGTTGTTTCAGGTACATGACATGGAGAATGAAAGTGTAGAGTTGTTGAAAAGGAATTGATTTAAATGAAAATATATAGGGTGTTCCATTTGAAGAAATCAAAATACCGATGTTTGAAAATGGCTAAGTTTGTGTTGTTGTATCGAACATCCTGTACAATTTATTGCAAATTCTTGGTATTCTCAATGAACATAATCATATCGACCAACGATTCCCCAATTATCTCTACTAAATATTTCAAAATGTGAAATAGGTAATTTTTCGAAAAGAAGTCTACAAAATAGATTTCTTCTGAATAACTCGGCAATGCCGAGACGGAATTCAAAATTTAAAAAATCATTGAGCAGCCAACGGAACAGCTGATCGGAATATATGAAAATATACCGGGTGTTTCATTTGAAAAAGAACAACTTTGGTTAGCCACGCATCAATGATGCAACCTGTATGAATGAAAATAATTTCAGAAGGTGGTCTTAGATGGTCCCTTTGACAAAAAAAATATAAGAAATTGAAATAGTGATACATTAAGGAGCAATGAACCACGGGAATCCTGTTGACTCACCCTGTATTGTTTCTGCACGCGATGAGTACTTGTGACACCACTTCTACTTTGTTCAATCAGTGGAAGCTGAAATTTCTCAAAGTCCTGCAGAAAGAAGAACAGAGACTTGCAACCAGTCATAGTCATTGATGCTTTCTAAGACCCTCAAGCACACCAGGACGAGATTGCCGAAGCAGCAAGCGTGTTTCTCATGGTACTGTATGGAAAAGGACATGAGACTACCTTCAACGATGCTCCTTGAAGTACAATCTCACCTTCACGTATTTTGGGGTGAAAGGACCGCGGCCGTGCGGTGAATGGGGCAGTTTGCGGACATTCGCTTTGGCACATGGGCGGTCGCTACTTGAGAAAAAATAGGAAAGTTATTTACGAAAAGTTGATGGTTTCCGAGTTATAGGCAATAAACCGTCATTTCTTTTTTTCACTTTTTTCGATTTTGCGTCACGAAATTATGTTAGCAAACCTCAGATTTGGATTCAGCATCCCAAAACATATGTAATGAAAAAAATTAAAACTACCCCACAACTATCATGGTAAAAACACAATTCTATTGGATTATAATAGAAGAAATACATTTTGCGAAAGGTAGGTAGGTGCGTAATAAGAAAGAATTTTCCAAAATCCAAATTTTATTGTAATGAAGCATTTTTTCCAAGCTGAGAACGGCTAACCAAAAGTTTGAAGTAACCTTGGTACATCCTGTCTATTTCGAGTTCAATATTAATTATGGTCTGGTAACAAGATGATGCCCCTTTGGAAAATAAGTGTAAATATCCAAAGCTACGATTTGGTCCAGTTCTTATGTCAATCAGACAAAAAGAGCGTCTTTCTTCATACGGTTTTTGTCCGATATTTATTTTAAATCCGGTGGATATAAAAGCCGAGATTAAATTAGGACCGCTCTCTTTTCTTCCAGTCCGAGAACAAGTGACTTTAATTGTTCTGCGAGCCGTCAAAAAAAGTAATTTTTCATGAAGCATTCATGCAAAAGTTTCATTTGAGTAGTGAGGTAACAGTAAGTGAAGTATTCTGAATGAATCTTTGATAACCTGTTGATTTGATTGTGTCATCAAAACACCTCCATAACCATATTGCCTGTGTATATATTTTCACCTACTGTGTTTGATAGCCGTCTGAGTTTATCAGGTTGGCGAAACGCCTGATTGATTTCATTTCGTTCGTTGTAAATATTTCATGCGATTCGCACATGTGTAAAATATTCCAGTCCCGTGACTTTCACGATAAATCAAGATATGTATTAAGTTGTTATTTCGGATTGATTTTTGTCGTGGGGTATTTTTGTTCAACGTATATATTAATTATTCCTATCACTACCATAGCAGACTGTCTCCCCAATTGACCATCGTAACTTCATTAATTTTATATTAATTGACAATCCTACCGTACTCGGGAGGATTGTCATCGGAATTTGTTCCATTTTTGACTCTGGCAGGTATTTAGAGTTCAATAGTATTTATAGCGTCCTGGTACTCGATTGAAAGAAATAGTGAATTTGACATTGTGCATCTATTTCGCTGCTGTGATATTTCAATATCCTATAGCACGAGATCTATGAACCATTCGATCTCACAGTGCCCCGAGTTACGATCATGGGTGCTGTCGAGGGTCACAATATGTCAGTTTTTCTAGCTGCTCAAGTTGTGATGCATGGCCAAACGAGAGCAGTTAGCGCGCTAATAAATTAGATCTCAAGTTACATTTCTTTGTTTTCCCCAAGATACTTGCAGAGTCAAGTTTTTTATCTTAAAATTACAATAAGACTTTTGTTTGAAAATTGTAGACGATGTGGTAACTTGATTACTATCGTTTCGGGCGTCCATCGTTTCATGTCTTAGGTTTCAGACGTTCGAATGCTTGTATCTGCAATCGTCTTCAGGTGAATACTGACAAGTTTGGTGCTACTTACCAATTTATATGACTGTCGGCGCAATGATGCGTGCATTTCCGCCATGTGCACCGCGCGAAATTACACGCACCGCTGCACATGGCGGAATTGCACGCATCATTGAGCCGACAGTCATATAAATTGGTAAGTAGCACCTAAACTTGTCAGTATTCACCTGAAGACGATTGCAGATACAAGCATTCGAAACGTCGTGAAAACCTTTCAAGTACATTAAGACGATGGACGTCCGAAACGATAGTAATCTAGTGAACAATAAGACTAATATACCGGTTTTAGGGCTTTTCAATCCAGAATAAAGTTTCTGAAAGTGATTCCATAAGGTACTTGCATTTGAATAAGTTAAGTAATTGTGAATAAAATAAGTTGGTACTTAGCTAGGGGTAGATCAGGAGTGTGATAACACCGTAGTTTGAGCTTTGACAGAGGGCGGGTCGATATATAGAAGTGGTTCTGTTTTCTTTCCGTGGAGCTCAAAGTAATTATTACGAGTAGCCCGTGCAGTTTTTGTTGTATTAAGACGAATTTATAAAGTCATAAAGTTAAAGTGGACGAATTCAATACCCACGCACACCAGAAAAATAACTTTCTGAAATTGGGTAAAAAAAATAGGAAAATCGTTCTCTTGGGTGACAAAATAACATATAGCGGGCGTTTCGCAAAGAGATTGTGTAATTATATTTCATTAGAGGTTTATGTTAATTGTAGGAACTTATAAACTGATGAGTTAACGTTCATCTGTTCAATTCAGTGAATAAAATATATTGTTGAAGTTCTCATAACCTTGTGTAATAAATTCAAATTGTGAAATTTGCATGAGTTAAAGTTTAAATAAAATTGTTATATTGTGTTTTCATTTGGGAACTTCTATGGAAAGTACCTTTCCCTTTTCAAGCCTATAAATAATAGGATCAGAGCAGTGTTTGAGTTAAGATGAAGTCAGGTCTGTTTGACTGTCGGTGCAACCGGAGTCCATTTTGAAGGGCTGTGATTAAAGGTACAGATTTTGGAGATTTCAATTAATTTAAAAAAAAAGAAACCTGACCCCTGGGCATCCGTATCTCCATATGTTGCTATACCTGGTAAGTGGAGTGAACCAATATAGAATCTGGCACCCGACAGTGGAAACTCATGTAAAAAAAAAGTTTGAATAAGTGTCTTGGCGTCATGAATAAAGTAACGATTCTAGGGATAATAGTTATTATTCCCGATCCTAGAAAATCGCTTTACACTATGTTAATTGTTTTCATCATGTAGTATTAAGATTTCTTCCATAGTATCAATGTGAAACTGAAGAAAGTTGTGAGACAATACTTAAAGTATACTATTATCCCAACGAACATTATGGTTGGCAAAATTGACGTCAGTTCGACCTTCGAATGGGTTTGTGGTAAATATACCGAAAGTAATTTTTATTTTCGTTAGATTCGCGAGTATCGGAAAAAACTGAGGTGATTTGAAAGTCGAGAAATGGGGCCCAACAGGTCGAAGACATAAATGAATTAAAACGCCATCATAATAGCCCTACCAACCGATTCATCCTCTAAAATAAGCTATAAAGAATAACAAAATTGGACAAAGAAATATACTTCTGCGTTGATTTCTCCTCGCGTATTATAGTTTTGGTCAAAGTCAAATTGGCCAACTTCAGGTGATGTCTCGTTGAAGTAGAGAAACCCGTGGAAGCAGCTCAACACATAGACATATTTGCTTATTTATTTATTTATTCATTTATTATTCATAAAAACCTTACGGTTTTATTACATGGATAAATATGTAATTAGATACATTGTGCAAATTAATAACTTTTTACATAATAAAATAAAATTTACAGAATTTATAAGATTCACAAAATGTAGACACCTAAGAAAATTAGTTATATGTAAATATATAATTATATTCGTATAATTTTTCCTAAATTATTTGAATTGTATGAGGATTGATACAACCTTTAAAGTTCTTCACAGAGATATCAGTATTAAATGCTCCAAAATTGTTTTACGAAAAACTCTAGTAGAAACTGTCCATTCTAGATCTATTAATGCATTGAATTGATTCGCAAGTCGAAACATGTTTACCGTAGGTGATCTCGAAATGTTAAATGATGGAGGAATATTAAACATTGGAACCTGGCGCATTCTTCTAGGTGGCACGTTAAATCTAATTGAGGCCAAAAGTTCAGGGGAGCTAATTCTATTATTTATAATATTATATAAAAATACCAATACTGAGAGTTGTCTTCTATTTTCTAGAGATAATATCTTGAATTCATTCCTAAGAGTTGTACTTCTTATTGTCTGGTAGTCAGGGTATACGTGATGTTTTTTAAAATAGAGTAACCTTGAAAACTTATTTTGAATTTTTTCTCATTTATTCAAATTACTTTGAGATTCCGTGAACCAAATTAATGAGCCAAACTCCAACTTGCTCCTAACCAAGCTATAGTACAAAAGTTTAAGTGTGTTAATATTATTAAAGATATGAGATTGTCTTATTATAAAACCTAACATTTTATTAGCTGACTTTAAAATATTTTCAATGTGTATGGCAAATGAGAATGTGCTGTTGTAGGTTATGCCTAAATCTTTGATTTCAGTGCATCGTTGTAAGCTTTGACCCCCCACTAAATAATCAAAGAGACACGGTTGCTTAATGCGCGTTATAGTTAACACAAAACATTTGCCTAGATTGAAATATAATTTATTTTTATAACTCCATTCTGAAACCCTATTAATGTCCTTCTGTAACATCACACAATCTCTCACTGTTTCTATCTTTTTTAATATTTTGAAGTCATCTGCGAATATAAGGCCATCTGATGACACTAGTACTTTAGGCAAGTCATTAATAAAAAGTACAAAAAGAAGCGGCCCAAGGTTGGAGCCTTGTGGCACTCCCGAATTTGCCTCAAATTTTCCCGATGTATTTCCGTTGTGTTTAGTCATTATGCATCTGTTTTCTAGATAACTTTTAAATAGCCGAAGTAGGTTACATGATAATCCAAAACTACCCAATTTCTTTAGTAATATGTCGTGATCGACTTCATCGAATGCCTTGCTGAAATCAGTATATATAACATCGAGCTGATATTTACATTTCATTGACTCAAATACATGATTACTAAAAAGAAACAGATTTGTAATAGATGATTTTTTTGACATAAATCCATGCTGGTGAGGTACTATATAATTTTCAACATGCGTATACAATTTACAATATAATATCTGTTCAAAAAGATTGGCAGGGGCACACATAATTGAAATAGGTCGATAGTTTTCGATATTCATTTTATCGCCGGACTTAAATATGGGACATACCAATCCTGTTTTCCAGGCTGAGGGAAATATACTAGTTTTCAAAATAAGGTTATAAATATGTATCAGTGGCTGCCTTACCCACTCACCACAGACCTTTAATATATAAGGTGGTATTCCATCAGACCCCTCTGACTTTTTGGGTTTTAGCTTTTTTAGTGCATCAGCAAAGTCTGACTCACTAATAATTCAATACGAATGTATTTTTGGTATTCCATCAGACCCCTCTGACTTTTTGGGTTTTAGCTTTTTTAGTGCATCAGCAAAGTCCATGTTGCAAATGATTCTGCAGTTTTTTCCTCTGTTACCTCTACTCCGTTATATATGAATTTATCACTATTCGAATTTCTCCTATTATTCTTACTATAATTCCAAAAATTGTTTATATCAGAAGTTACTTCCTGCTCTAATTTATTAATATATTTCTTTTTTTCACTTTTTATAAGCTAAGTTACCTCTCGTCTCACTTCTATGTATTTATCATTAAAATAACTGGAAATATTTTTTAGTTTTCTATACCTCTCTTTTTCTTTTAAGTTACTTTTCACGTCGTTTGTAAACCAAATGGGATCTTAGGTTTTTTGTAATGAACATATCTTGGCACACATTCTTCTATAATGTTATTCCAAATTCTAGTTTTTCGTTCAGTACCATATCCCAACTTGCATCCCTGGTACGCTCCGTTAAAGTAAGAAAGTTGGCTTTTTTATAGTTGTAGCTTGTACAATTTTCAGTAATATTATTCATGTTTTTACAGATCTCCCCATTAGTTATATTTTTAATACAAATTTCAAGAGCAGGATGATATTCATCCTCTTTAACAATTGGTACAAAATCCCTATTATGTAAATTATTCTCCGGAGAGATTACTAAATCTAATGTTCTTCCATGACTGTTCTTTATGTTATTATATAATGTGAAGCCATTAAAATCCATAAAATCATGGAAACTTTCAAGTATTTCGTTTGATATGTTTTTATTATAGTTAATTCCAGTTATATCAGGTATATTAAAATCTCCAAAGATGTAAACATTATCGGATATTTTTATATTATTTTGTTAAAATTCAAAAACTGAATCATACACGTTAATTGAACTTCTAGAAGGAATATATACCCCACAAAAACGTACCTGCAACCTTTTACTTTAACTTCAACTATAACTGCCTCAAAAAAGATGTGTTTTTTGATAACTTTTAATACTTTATATTGTTTTTTAATTGCTAGAAAAACACCACCACCGGTTTTTTTATTTGAAATTTCTAAATTTCTATCGCATCTCACCAAATTGAGAATTCCTACATCTATTACCTCTCCATCATTCACTCCATCCTGTAACCATGTTTCTACTGCTATTATTATATCTAAATCACCAATCAATGAGTTCCTAAAAAATTCAGAACATTTAGTGTTCAATCCTCTACAGTTTTGGAAATAAATATTAGTAAGTTTCGACATACTGAGTCTTATGTGAACTCACACTCCACCCTAAAATAATTTCATTTAAAATCAGAATAACTGCCATCAAGCGAAATTTCAATCAAGTTATTTCATATCAAAAACGTAGTAACAATCCATTACGAAATACTTCACATTAAAATATTTTTTATTAACAAGCCAGTTAGTTGTGTTAAAGGACAAATTAATATAACAATTTTTCAGAAAAATAAATTTTGTTTCTGTATATTAAGAAGTGAACCCTACTTGAAGGAAGGTAAATTCTAATCATAACTTCCAAATCTTAAGAATAAATTATAAATGAAAAAATAAATGTAATAAAATATTATCTGCAATAAGAAATATGTGAAGGCTATTTTTGAATACTTTTAATTACAATAGACCTTTCCCATCCTGTAATTGGGCTTTTAGCAGAGAGCAGATTTATTCTTTAAACTGAGAAAGAGAAAAACAGAACAAAATATTCCTGCAAAAAAGAATCGTTCTTGATAAAAAGTTCTTATCTTCTACTTGGTCAAGTCCTTCACATTCTGGATCAACCTGACAGCGTTGTCACTCTTCACGAAAATTCTGCCATTCATAGACCATGCTGAACGACTTGCATATTTTACTTTTGCGGCTTTCAAGAGCTTGTATGCCCCATCTGTTAAATTTTCATTTACAAAAATGGGTGCACCCTTTGAGTTTGTTCTTGCGTTGAATATTTCTTCTTCAGTAGTGACACAAAAGTAACAATAACTGACCTCGGATATGATTGTCCTTTATGTTTACCAATCCTATATATATTATGAATTTTCCACTGAGCGCATTTAATTTTCATGGCGTCATTAAATAAGCATAGCACTTTAGATATTAGATTATCTTTTTCCTCTTCTTGTATACCTGATACAATTAGGGAATTTTCCCTATTTTTTAATTCAATCTGATCCACTTGGTCAGCAACTCTACGGATTTCTTCTTTATTTGTCTTCACTTCTATTTCCATATTAGTACATCTTGATAACAAGTCATCTAGTTTTTTTTCTATAGACTCAAAGTTCTTGCCAATATTTTGTATTTGTTCCTCAATTTTGGTGTTTATCTTTGGCAAGAGTTTATGCAATATAATGGATTCTAACATATTTTCGTCCACCACTCCAGTTACACTTCCACTTCTTGTTTTTTGACTCATTGTCAGGAAATATGTAGGCAAAATATGGCAACAATGTACATCATTTTCAATTTAATTGTGATTATTATCAAATTATTCGCTCCATTTGGAAGGATGGGTCACACACATTGCACTATTCTCTGTACGAACACTTTTACTGATAGTGATCCAGAACTAACTGCTTCGAATGTAAAAATTCCACAGAAATAACTCAATTTCTTCGGAGCTCACGTAAACGATGTCTACACTCGGACGGCCATACTTTATACCTATACTTCAACCTTTATACTTATACTTCAACCTTCAATTCGAAAGTTGTTTACATGAAAAAATATTCAATTTTTACAGCTAATAATGATACATACCAGGACTGTAATAGGACCAATTCCATCGGTGAGTTTTGTGCGTTCGTTATTTTTTAACTTTCCTATTGGTGATTTTTGGTGAAATGATGTATTTCGACTGGTTCTACATGAAAGATGTCTCACCTTCGAGATTATCCATTCAAGAACAACTAGAGAACCAATCGAAACTGAGTAGATAAAAGTGATGATAGCCAGAAACTATCAACAATCCGGAAATCTGTCTTGGTCTATCTACAGGTAAAACAAAGAAACAAAAAAACAGCGAGTCGAACAGAATGGAGATATGGCAACAACGATTCCATCAACGAGTTCTTCCGGATATACATGAAGCGAGGGTCGCTGAATTACTGAGTTCAGATTAAGATGAAGACATGGAGATGAAATGAGATATTGCTACAATAAATACCAGTGAAAATCTTCAGAAGTGCAGAAACTAGAAAGTGCCAAGAGCATTAAAAAAAACCCAAACGTGAATTCAAAACAGAATGGACAGCAGAAAATCCAGATTTGTCACTTTGGCTAGAAAATAAAGTCAATAAACCTTATTGTAAGTTTTGTAAAAAGACCCTTGAAGGTGGATTCAGTCATGTCAAGAGACATTCCGAGTCAGTGGGACATAAAAATAAAATACGTTTTGCCAAAAGTTGTCATAAGGTACTTGATTTTGTCCAGTCATCAAAAGAAAAGGCAACAATGGACAGGGTGAAAGAAGCAGAAATCAAAATGGTAATGTTCTTGGCAGAACATAATTTGCCGTATCTGTTATTGGATCAGTTGCCACAGTTTCTATCATCTGTTCGTCCAGATTCGGGAATTGCCAAGCACCTGAAATGTGGACAAAAAAAAAGGAACCAACATTTGTTCAAAATTATTAGCCAGAGAAAATGTTAATAACGTTGTGGGTGACCTTGAGCATAATAAGTACTCTCTCATTGTGGACGAAACAACGGACATCAGTAGCAAGCAAAGTTTAGCGATGGTGGTGCGATATTATAAAATAAACAAGGTTGTTGATAAATTTTCGGGTTTAATTCAAAATGTTACTCTCATAAAAACGTTGCAGTAAAATTCGACCTTGAAATTTTACTCTCATCGCTCCCTAAGAAGTTTCAATTCAAAAATACAAATTATATACCCACCACATAGCTTCCAACTGAATCTCACGAGTATCTGAGTAAAAATAACACACTTAGAAATGCAGCTCACAAATTCGAAAAATTATAGGTGAAGTGGCAACACTGAAAGTGATGCAACGATACCAGTGAGCATGTGATGTCACACAACCACGCTCCACGCCGCGCCAGGTGGAAATTTCTAGCCTCGCTCAGGCCGATCTTATTCAATTGCATTGAGAGAAATACTGGTTTCTAGATTTTCAAAACCAGTGCATTCAGCGATCATCAGTTCACCGATCTGCGTTAGAAGTGAAAATAAGCAAACCGTTCCGTACTATGCAATTTTTTTTTTTTAATTATATCTGTATATTCACCTAGAAATACCCTGTATAGGAATGCAGCTCCTGAAAGAATGAGGACTTTTTGCTACTGCTCAAAAACCGAATTGGATATTGAAATATAGTTTTTGTGATACCGTTCGACCGAGTTTTGTTCAGAATTCGTTCAGATATATTTTTGTCCGAGAACATAATTAGTTTGCTTTGGGTTTATTCTATAGTCGGTACTTCTCATCTTTATTTAAATTGATATTTTATAAACTGACACTACATAAATGATTTACTTGAAATTGAAGTGAAGTTCATATGGTAAGTAGGTAACCTTGTATGGATGACCGCGAGGATAAACAAGTTGCTTCGTGATATCAATATTATTTTATATAACGATTCAGATTATTGTTGGTTCTTCATTCAAAACAACTATTTCCAGAACATCATCTTCACTGCAGGTGTACTATAAAGGAACGACTCCCATAATTCATTCTCAGTAGAAGTGTCTAGATGTGTGGAAAAATGTTGAGAGCTACGTTCTTCTTCGTGAGTTTAATGATCGGTGTTACTTATGCAGGTAAAATATGAAAATGTTTATTTATTGGTAGATTTGGAACAACATTTCCAGAGAAAAGTGAAGTTTAAGTTAGAATTTTATAATTATTCCAAACGGCATTAGTTTTCACGTATGTCTATTGATTGAACATGTTTATATTAGCGAGCAAAGTTGAAGAAGTGGCAGACATCCATATCGGTGTGTTAATAAGTAATATTTTATGTTCATTAAACTCCACCACCCAGAGACTTGGAGTTTGGTGGTATATACATACATATTTTTACATCCTGAAAAATTCATCGGTAAAGGTCAAGTATATGAGGCCATCCCAGATTTTCACGAAATTTTCCCAGGTACTTTAGAAGATTATGAAAACAGTACAGCAATCCAAATTTATACACGGCAAAGATAATTTCAGGAGATATGGTCTCTCGAAAGTACATAAAGGGTAGTTTTGGAATAACACTCCAGGATACTGTAAAAAGCTGTAGACTATACCTTGTCACACCAAAACAGTAACTGAATACTCATTTAACTTTCTAAGTATGTTTCATTCACAATTTTCGATTATTTCAAGAAAAAACTCCAATTAGTTTCAATTTAATTTTTCATAAGAAATGTCAAAAATCCAACAATGGAAGTTGCGTTGATCTTGGCGTTCTATTGACTGCCATGAAGCCAACTGTCTAGTAAATAGGGCCATAACGGATTTTCATGAAATTTTCATCAATATTACTAAAATTATAAAAACGGGATATCGAAATTTTTGGGCAAAAAATACTCTTTTGATATATACCGGGTATCAGGGATTCTTTAGAAAAGCTATGGTTTCCAGAGTTCCAAGGGTATGGGATCCAAACTTGATAGAAGTGTTGAATTTGAGAATTGTAAATAAAAAATTAATACTCTCCAATCACTTCCGGTTTCACCGGAAACGGCCCCAACTTGATAATTTCAAATGGAACACCCTGTACGATCACATAGTTTTCAGATCAAAAACTGGTATATTTGATTTTTTCAGAAGCATTTTTATTTTTGCATCTATAGAGCCTTGGGCCCTATTCAACGAATCTGATCGGTATGAATGATGAGTAAATATTATAGACGCCTAGTTGGAGGCTTGATATTTTCAAAACCACTAATTGTAAAAAAAGTTTTTTTTTTCAAATAACATCTTTTAGGCACACATTTCTCAGTTTCTAATTTTCACAACGAATCCATCCATGATTTAGAATAAAAAATCGGATGGATAAGAATTCTAGTGCACTAATTATTTGTCGAAAAATTATTTGGAAATTGGGGTATATCGCTCAGTATGCTGTGGATACAAAATTGAATTGAATTAAATACACAAATATCAATTTTGACATAACGAAAGTTCATAATCAACTCATGATAACAGGATTTCTTGGACGGAATTAAATGTTCGAAGTGCATTCCGCCAACTTCCTGACATTTTCTGGCTCTATCAATTGATTCGCATCACTTTTCGCAACACAGCGGGATTTATGGTAGCAAACTGGGTTGGTAGGCCAGTAGATATAGACAATCAATTGACATTAATTTCAAAAGTTTCCATACTTTGATGGTATGTAAGTGCATCAATGAAAACAAACTATAAAATTTTGCAGAAGTCTGCGATGAACGGAACATTGTTTAATTGCAGAAAACGTTCTGCAAACTTGGCATACCTACAGTAATGGTGTTTTACAACATGCATTAAGTTTGCAACCTTGTTAAAGTTACGGAACCTTGTTTTTTGTCATTTGTTCAAGTTTTTCATTGTAATGTGTTTGAAGAAATTCTTTAAATTGGATAACTGAACGAAAAATTTTTTTAAAATATTCACGTACATTTGCAACCATTTCTGAAAAACGCATACTTGATTTATCAAACTTTTTTTATCGAGGCCCCTATTTTCAATACACACAAGCATTGAAATGATTACAAAAGTTTTTTATTGTGGTTGCAAATAAAGAGAATATCGGTCTCAGTGGATATGTAACTTTGCAACCTCATACGAAAATCGGAACCTATTTATCCACTTATATAATTTTTTTGTATTTTTACAACTGCTGAAATAATTGCAAGAGTTCTGCAAATTGCAATTGAAATTACGACTGATATTTGCAAGATTTGCAACCGTCATTGTTCAACGGAACATTTTGTTTGTTTAATTGTTTTTTTTAATAATTTGTCCATAAATTGCAAACATTGTTCAAATGGGTTTAGGATATTATTAGACCGACATATGTCTACAGTGGTCCAGTT
The DNA here is from genome assembly GCA_018342105.1 of Gonioctena quinquepunctata. Classification (NCBI taxonomy): domain Eukaryota; kingdom Metazoa; phylum Arthropoda; class Insecta; order Coleoptera; family Chrysomelidae; genus Gonioctena; species Gonioctena quinquepunctata. Next base: position 4,795 of record JAFIRS010002468.1, on the reverse strand, counting down.
GAATACTTGATTATCAGCGTGTATATATGTTATATTTTGTACTGGTTGATTGAAATTGCATCCGAAGAATAATTCGGTTATGTAGTTAACCATTACAAAATTTAAAACTGATTATTATTCTCAGAAGCAATTACTGTTTTCGACTAATCAGAGAAATAAATTTAATGTAATATTTTTGAATGCAACGATCGAAAGAGTATAAAATTTTGCTAAATTCTGCTAAAATACTTTTAGTCCAAGATCCCAGAGTCGACAAACCTACGTCATTTTAGCAAAGCTGAAATTTTGAGTATGAGTTGTGTGATATGTAGTTAAGAACGTTGCATACTTGCTAGCAGGGCCCTTTTACAGATAGCTGGTACAAAAATACATGAGAATCTTACTCACCTATGTTGAAGTATGGTAATACTTACGACAATTAACATGACCCAGTTGGCCAGGTGGTCCAAGGCGCCAGATATAAGCTCTAGATCTCGAAAGATAACGTGGGTTCGAACCCTGACGATTTTTTTTATTTTTCCCATCGAAATTGAGAAATGTTTTTTTTATTTGAATATTCGTCCCAAAACAAATGATATCCCAATTTCGTAGTAAAAAAAAAATCGTCAGGCGTGGAGTTTCGAACCACGCTAACCTTCGAAATCCAGAACATAAATCTGGCGCCTTAGACCGTTTGGCTAACAGGATGATATTAATTGTCAGAAGCAATACCATACTTCAAAGTAAGTGAAAAAAAGTATGTACTTTTGTACCTGCTACCTGTAAAAGAGCACCGCTTTCGAACTAGCAAGTACACATACGTTCTCAACTACATATCACACTATTCATACTCAAAATTTCAGCTTTGCTAAAATGACGTAGGTTTGCCGGCTCTGTGATCGTACTCCATATTGGAAGACATGAATTTTTTATCGCATTAGAAACGACATGCACTCATTCCTCATTTAAAATGTTCACTTGTCACAACATGACTTCATGGCAATCGACGAGATTTTAAAATGAATCGATGCTCTATGGAAGTGAGGATATCGAAACGTTGTATATTTCGTATATAAGTACATAATTTTCGTCATCAAACAGAAACGTTGCTGAGAAATAGAAATTTGTGAGATCGATATTACTTCTCAAATTCAGTTTTTACAGGTATATATATCTTGAATTGAATACAGTTATAATTTACCTTTCCACTCGAACTTCTTACTCCTATTGTGATTCCGCATGAAAAATTCTATTGAATCCGAATGGAGGACTGAAATGTAATCAACACGTAAGAAGCATTTTCTTGACTTATAAAAAATTTGAAAATAAAGAGAGAAAAACATTGATAGGCAATTCCATTCCAGTTGTAGCTCCAGGACTATCAGATGAATGTGCATTGTTTTTGGTTAATTATATAGTTGTCTGTCATAAACATACAATGTCAGTCTTCTTGTTATTCTGGTAATAAATCATGTTACTCTGCTGTGCATTCATTACTCTGTAAACAAAACACTGTGACGTAACACAGTTATATGTTAATCCTACCAATGTATAACTGTACGAGTGTTTTTTTTAAATCTCAATATTTCCTCCATTATTTAATGAATCAAGAAAATTATTAAAATGTGTCGAGAGATTCTCGATCTTCCATCAAACGTACTCAGAGTATTTTTTTATGCAAATTCCCTATTGTAATATGATGTTTTGAATTCGATCGAAAACGTTAGCTTCCAACATTGAATGATTTCACTTAGAGTTGACGAGCTTTTTCTTGGTCGATAGTTAACTTGGTAACACAATGAATGTCATTTATAAGGTATATGAAAATCTTTATTATTCAGATAACACAGGTGTTGCAAAAATAAATATATTTTTAATTCCTAATGTTCCGCATTGAACGTAGTTTGCAAATTATTATACTGCCATCAATTGGTAAAATGAGTTGTCTGCCCGATTCGCAAAACTTTTCTTTTTCTGGTAGAGTACAAATACAAAAATATTTTTCTATTGATTTTACCCTCATTTCCGTGTTGCAGACGATGTTGCAAATCAATGAAAACATTCACGTCAGGACATCTCCACTTTTGAGACCATTATTTGAAACTTTTGTAATAATTCTGATACTTATTTCAATAAAAAAAACAATTTGATGAAAAAATAAATTTTCCGTTTAACGCAAAAGGTTGCAAATTGAAACTCTTGTCAAGAACATCATTTTAGTTATTTCCTCAAGTCTGCAGATCTTTTGGAATTTTCATCGAAAAATTAGGACTAACAACAATTTTTTTTTCGCTAAAACAAACATTTCCGTTTTGTTTGAATGGTTGCAAATTTATCAGAGGATGTAAATTGCTATTTTTCAAAACTTCGAAAGTTTGCAGAACTTTCGCAAATTTTTCGCGCTATTAATGTGAAAATTCATTGAATCCTTATTTTCAACATTTTCCGTTCAGAAAAAAGGGTTGCAAAATCAGATATGAAGTTTTGAAACTTTTGTAATTATTGTTAAATTTTAAGAAAATCATGTCTATCTCTACTGGCCATGGTGTCCGCGAGCGTAAAGGCGTTGGCTGATGCCCAGATGGTCCGGGTTCGATTCCTGGCACGGCTACTGAAATAAAAAAAAAACTGTAATTTTATTGAGCGGGATGAGATAGGTGACCAACCGAACATTCTTGGTACCTCGATATCAATCCTTCGGGCTGTCCACGGTTACCAGTCAAGTAGTGCTTCGAATGACACACAAGTCTCTGACTTCCGAGGTTTTCTTTGCAACTAAGTTTGCGGATAAAAACACTTAAAAAAACAAACAATATTTGTTTTATTTCATTTATATAACAAACGTCGAAAGTCACACATTGGTATGGTTTTGTTGACTCCATTCTGAAGAAAAATATTTTTCCATTCTGTTGACATGCCATGTTGCCTACATCTCTGGATATAAATAAGAATTACTCACATTGCAAATGAAGAAGAGTGTAACGAATTGAAAGAATAATTAGAGAAGAAATATTTTTCGAAAACAAACGTCCCAATCACCACCACCTGTTGTTGCAAAATAAATCGTACGTAGAAAAAGAGAAAGTGTTTGCGAGTGGAGCGAAGCGTTACTTCGTAAGGTTGATTGGCTTGTGATTAATTTGGATAGCATTGTTAGACAAATTCATCTGGCGTTTCTAACTAGAGATAGGGATCTTTAAGAGCTCAATATCTAAGAACTCGGGACCGCCATCTTAACGTCCCCTCCGAAGGACGGAATATCTATTGCCATATCTTATGCTCATTTATATGATACCAAAAGTGGTGAATATGCTACTACACTGCAGTTTTTCGGGGCTCTTAAATGCGAGTCTTCCCTGCCAGGTCACCCATCCAAGTACTGGCCGCGCCCAGTCGTGCTTGACTTCAGATATCGATAAGACTCTTCTTCTTCTTCTTCAAATAATTTATTAAACTGTTACTAGTACGGGACATCTACATTTCATTTATATATGTACATTTCTTTATATCACAAATTTGTCGTCCTAGAAGGTCTAGTGGGCGGCAGGGATTTGTGATATGGAAATGTGGTCGGGGAGAATTTGTGGGTGCAATTTAAGTTAGACGGTTACACCAACCTCCAAACGTCTCGTACGCCCCAGAACAGGGGCAGTAGGGGGACGTCGCGCTGGTCTTAGCGACTTTGCCCTATATCTAAGTGAAATGCTTTCTAAAATCTAAGCTATATTCCTATTTCCTGCGTTGAACGCTTATACGGGAACTGAAGTGAAGGTATTGAGGTAGATAATTGAGAAAATAAAGTTTGGAGTGTTACTATTTAGTATGTTTCCCGGAAAAAGTGGGTAGGCAAAAAACCAGGTAGAGAGAAATTTGCTTTAGCCTGCGACCGTTGTAGTTGAGTGATGCCACCCATAATGTGCAACTGTACGCCCAGGTTAGTATGTGCTATCTTTCATGAAATGGAGCTGTGTTTTGGTAAATCAGCCCTCCGTGCTTGCGGGGCTGGTTGTGATGAGCTCTAATGCCGGTAATGTCTCGTGTCAATGGACTTTTAGGGATAAAATATTTATAAAATTTATATGATATTTGTTTAATATAGTCTTGTATAGAAGGTACGCCTGCTAGCTCACGAAGCTCATCCAGCCGGATGTATCTATTGCTGTTGGTGACTATACGGAGTACCTTGCTCTGCATTCTGTCCAATTTCAACAGGGTTGTTTTGGGCAGGCTGCAGAACACCGGGCAAGCGTATAACATTACTGGCCTTATTATGGTTTTGTAAATTAACAGTTTATTGCTGGTTGACATTTTCGAGTTTCTCGCTATTAGAGGGTAATTACTTTTTACTGCCGCTGAGGTTCTCTGTATGGCCAGGTTGACGTGCTTATGCAATGTTAAACGCTTGTCCAGTTGCACTCCCAGGTAACTCACGGGGCTCGATTCTTCTGTAGTATTATTTTTAATTTTGATTTTGTTAAATATCTTGGTGTTTACGAATTTTCTGGTGAAATTAATAACTTCGGTTTTGTCCGGGTTTATTTTTATTTTATTTTTCTCCATATACGGGATGATTTTCCTGTCTATGTGAATCTGCAGCTGATAAGACTCTCGTCAGCCTGACGAGCCAGTCGGTTAGATTGTTTCCGCTTGTTTTAGGTAAGCTAGTAGCTGGTTTTATTTTCTCATTGACGAAAAAAAATCCATGCCAATGGAGGCATGTCTCGGTCTAGTCTACAGGAGAATAAAGTTAATTCCTGACGTCAGTTCTTTTTTCGGCTCTTGGGTAGCATGTTTCGTATCCAAAAGCTGCTGAACA